>CM044010.1:35745686-35765686 GCA_024085815.1 Flaveria linearis
CGTTATGAAGAGCAAGAAAAGTTCACTAACCACCTAATTGTTACTAACCAGCAAAGTCCACTTCCCATAGTGATTATAAAGAATGTGTTAAACTATTAGAAGGAGTGGAAACTACAACAATCTAGAAATTGTAGCCTTCCAAATAGGAACCGACTATTCCGTAGGTATACGATAAAGTTACAAAGGTTATACCCGTACCGCACATGGTTTACCGTGCATGCGGATTTGACATAGCCCATTTGATATTTTTGTATCCGAGAATCAACAAAATCAACTCCACATTGTTTCCAGAATTGTGGGTCTTTTTTTTCATCACTGATTACTCGAAAACTTTCACAAGCATAAATTCTAATTTTGATATGCCCAATAATTCTTTCACAAAATAATTCTACCTGTTTCTGGTTTATTGTTTTTGTAATGAAAAGTATAAGGTCCCACCATCTCTCCAACTATCTTGTCATTGCGTTAAGATTTTTTTGGACCAAGTACTTATTTATTAAGGAGAAACAAAGTCAGTTCGGAGTTGTTAATGTGCATATCGATCGATCATAGAACAAAACTTCTGCTTCATTTTGATTAAACTTCCTTCCTATTGAGCTGGAACGTCTTCACAGATTAAAAAATGATTCAAATTAAGAGTTAAAGATCGTAAGAATGATCAAAATGCACTCTCTTTTAAAATAATGAAAAGACATATATTTGGGAAGGAATCTTTCATTGTATTTTTAAATTAAATATCAATTTTATTATACCCATACTTTAAAAGTTCCAATTTGAATTTGCCTAAAAGACCTATCATAATAACATGAAATAAAAATAAACATGGAGGATAGTAGAATATAACGAGGACATAATTCAGCAGCAGTATTCGCTTTATGTCCATGTGAAATGGTTACACATATTTATTGCTTATTATTTTCATAGAATTATAGAAATTACTATTTAAAATTAAACATTAATATTTCAGAATTTAGTACATTATATTTGTCAAATATTGTTATATTATGTTTTCATCAATAATATAAAACCAAAAATATTTAGTTTTCTAAAACGTAAAGAATATATATCTGGGAGATGCTTTAATTTTATCCTATCAATGTTTCAAAAGATAAGTCATAAATTTCTTTCTTGTTAAGAAAATTATCAATAACTAGATGTTGCAGTATTTAAGCAACAATTTTGAAAACGTGGCAACATTTAAAACGAAAAAGTTATTATTATACAACTTGAAAAATACTAAATTAATTTGAACCCTTAAATCAGAAATAACACGATTAAAAGTTCAACAAGCTATTAAAAGTTAATTAAATATAATGAATATACTATTTCGCATGTGCATGAATTCATACAAAAATAAAGATACCAAAAATATTGACCGTTTATATGCAGGGGCTGATCGAGGCTGCTTTCCATGTCACCAAAATATACATAGTATAATTTGAAAGGAAAGGAGAATTAATTTCAATATAATATCACTGCAAGGAATAAGCCTATTAGCGGCGACATTTGTCGCCGCTATTGATACCGATATTCGCCGCTATTAGTATTAGCGGCGACATGTCGCCGCTAATGAGTCGCCGCTAATGAGTCGCCGCTAATGATTCGTCGCTAATGTGGAAAATATCGCCGCTAATGAGTCGCCGCTAATGATGTCGCCGCTAATACCCTTATTTGCGGCGACAATATCGCCGCTATAAAGTTGAAAAAAAAATTCCGGGAAGACTATTAGCGGCGACAATGTCGCCGCTAAAAGTCATTTTTTAATTTTAATTTTTTTTATTTTTTTAATTTCCATTTTTATAAACCAAAAAAAACCTGTAAATGATTTCAAATTTCCAGATTTCCAAACAACACAAATAACATAAGTATTAAGAAGTACAATACGAGTTTTAACAACACAAATAACATAAACATACAAATTGTTTAACTTCAACTTCTAATGTCGTCAAAATAAATTTAAACTACTTAACCGCTATCCTATTCATCGTCCTCGTCCGAATCATCATCTTCATCAGCTTGTTGTGTACCTTTTTGGGAGGCAATAAGTTGCGTCATTTGTGACATAAAGTTTGCATTTGAAACAAACTTGCGATTTATGCCTACAAAACAAAACATACATTATAAGTTGTGGTATTTGCTTCTTAGTATAACTTTAAGTATATAATGATACACCAACACCTTGAAGTGTGTTTGTATCACCCATTTCAACCATAATGTACATAATTCAACTTAAATTTACCATTTTGACCCGTTTTAACTCAAATTAATAGGGTTTTAACTATATCAAGTGTGTTTGTATCATTTTGACCCATTTCAACCATCATGTACATAATTCAACTTAAATTTACTCATTTTGACCCGTTTTAACTCAAATTAATAGGGTTTTAACTATATCAAGTGTGTTTGTATCATTTTGACCCATTTCAACCATAATGTACATAATTCAACTTAAATTTACCCGTTTTGACCCGTTTTAACTCAAATTAATAGGGTTTTAACTATATCAAGTGTGTTTGTATCATTTTGACCCATTTCAACCATAATGTACATAATTCAACTTAAATTTACCCATTTTGACCCGTTTTAACTATAAACAAACAAACAAACAAACAAACCCAGTATATCCCACTCAAGAGCAGGGTCTGGGAGGGGTAGGTGGTGGCAAGTCTTTCCTCTATCCAGATAGGTAGAGAGACCGCTTCCAAAGAGACCCCTGGCTCGATACAAAAGCTATAACGCTCGTGATTTAACATATAATCAAATAATCAAATAAACAATCATATAATCAAACGTACGATTTATGATATATGGTATATGGTACAGCACACATCATACAGCAAGCATTCAAAGCATTAAGATATCACCAAAAGGAAGTATAAAATGAACAAGCATGCATCAGGAAAGCCGCAAGTTTCCCCTAAGAAGGTCTACGCGTACTACATACACATCAAGCCCTGTAACAAGTAAACAAAGTCCTTTCCTAGCTCCAGAAACCACTAAAAGTCCTTAATTTTAATTCTACGTCTCCAGTCACTCCTATCCTCGATCATGTGCTCAGAGAGGTGCAAGTGTTCCATATCTCGCCTAATTTTCTCTTCCCAAGTCAACCTAGGTCGTCCTCTACTCTTCCTACCCTCTATGCTGATGTTCTCCACTGCTCTGACCGGTGCTGCCATTGGTCTCCTCTTGACATGTCCATACCATCTTAATCTTCCCTCTCGTATTTTATCTGCAATAGAAGCCACTTCTAACTTCTGTCGAAACACTTCGTTTCTTATCCTATCCAGTCTTGTATGGCCACACATCCACCTTAGCATTCGCATTTCCGCAACCTCTATTTGTTTCTCGTGCGATTTCTTTATGGCCCAGCAGTCTGTTCCATATAGCATAGCTGGGCGTACCGCCACTCTGTATAGTTTTCCCTTAAGTTTTGCTGGAAACCTCTTATCACATAGGATCCCTGATGCTGCTCTCCACTTGCACCATCCTGCTTGGACACGGTGCGCTACATCGCTGTGTATCTCTCCGTCCTCCTGCAGGTACGAGCCCAGGTATTTGAACCTAGATGTCTGTGGGACCGGCATGCCCTGGATACTGATTTGGGTGTCCTCTTCGTCGTCGCCACCAAAGTTACAATGCTTGTATTCCGTCTTAGAGCGACTTATCGTTAATCCTCTGCTCTCTAGCGCTGCTCTCCATTGCTCTAGCTTGTCGTTAAGCATCATTTTAGATTCTGATATTAAGACAATATCATCCGCGAAGAGCATACACCACGGGACTGACTGTTGTATTGACTTAGTCATCTCATCCAACACTAGTGCGAAGAGAAATGGGCTCAATGCCGATCCTTGATGGAGTCCCACTTCCACTGAGAATGAGTCTGTGTCTCCTACCGGTGCTCGCACACATGTTTTTGCCCCGTCATACATATCCTTAATTAATTTGATATACCTCTCTGGTACCCCTCTATGCCGTAGACTTTCCCAAATTAGTTGTCTCGGTACACTGTCATAGGCCTTTTCTAGGTCGATGAATACCATATGTAGGTCCTTTTTCTTTTCTCTATATTTCTCCATTATCCGTCTTATGACGTGTATGGCTTCCGTTGTAGAGCGTCCTGGCATAAATCCAAATTGGTTTATTGCTATCTGGGTTTCCCGTCTAATTCTCGTGTCAATAATTCTTTCCCATAGTTTCATCATGTAACTCAGTAGCTTTATTCCCCTGTAGCTTTATTCACCCGTTTTAACTATATCAAGTGTATTTGTATCATTTTGACCCATTTCAACCATAATGTACATAATTCAACTTAAATTTACTCATTTTGACCCGTTTTAACAATATCAAGTGTGTTTGTATCATTTTGACCCATTTCAACCATAATGTACATAATTCAACTTAAATTTACCCATTTTGACCCGTTTAAGATAAACCAACAATGATACATTTAACAACTTCAAGATAAAACGTATAAAACTTTAATACCTCTGATAATGTCTGAGGTGTTTGTTCCTGATCAGGAACAAACGAAGTCGACCCTGCAGATGAAGACGGTTTACGCCCAATCCCTCTAATATGCCCGCGGCGTTCTCCCAACACCGATTCAAAAACTTCAACCTCGTTCAGTGATGAACTATTTCCTTCGTTTTGGGATTGACTTAACTCATCCAACCGTCCTTTGAGCTGATTCTATATTAATTAACAAGAAGTCATTTAATATATATATATATATATACACAAAGGCTTCATCTTTAATATTTCAAAACTCTACTTTATATAAAACTTACGTATTGTTGCTCAGCTATCTCCGTATCAAAGCTCCCATCTTTACTGGTATGAGCATTCTGAAATATCTCAAGTCTGTTCTTATTCTGATTAACATTTAAAAGCATATCATATATTAAATAAATACTTATCTACAATACACATACAAATAATTAAATCATTACCTTCTTGTAACAATAACTACTATACGAGGCAGTCCCACCACGATTAGTGTATTGTTGTTGTTGCCGGTTTGCTTTGTTTGATGATGAGGCTTTTCTGTGTCCGTCACTTAAGAAAAAATCAATTGTTTTGCTCCAATTTTCATGATTCATTCCCTTTGGAGGGTTGAGCCTTGCTTGTTCCACATCTTCATATCCTCCAACACGATCAAAGTGTCTTTTGGCAACGTTTTTTCGATCTCTGAATCGTTTGAGATATACAGAACGAATGTCACCCTCAATCTGAGCGCGTTCACGATCTCGCAAAATCTCATCAAAATCAAAGCGTCGCTACATTTAAGTTAAAACAAAATGAAGTTAGTTAAATAAATACCGAACAATAAACATAAAACATATAAAAATTACCGCCATATGCTCATCCAACGCATTCTTCTGAGCATCAGAAAGATCAGTCCATGAACGAACATTAAAGGGATAATTGGCCTCCATGTATATCCCAACCTCACGAACAAACATATCGTTAAGTTTACCGACTGGGCAATATGTAGCAGCTCTATCAAAAGGAAGAGATAAAGGTCCTCCTTTCTTTTCTAACTCATGCTGTAACTTTTTATTTTTGGCCTTCCCTCTACTTTTCTGGGAAGGCGAGCCTGCATTTATATTAAAAAAGCAATACTTACAATATATATTAATAATAAATAAATAAACATGAAAATATAATACTTACCATCCAACTGATGGCTTCCGGGCCCACCAAAAGGAGGAATCGGTGGATCCCCCGCGTCATCACCTCCATGGCTCATTACATCAGCCATGAGATGTATCAAAACAATCCAAAAAGATATCATGTCTGTAAAAATTAGAAGATATAAAACATCAATATTAAAATAAGAATAAAGTTTTCAACTACAACAAGATATCATGTCTACAAAGCTTTAGATTAAATATATACTTCATCGGAGTCTCCCTCATATACTTCAGTCTCGCTGTAAGACCCCTCAGTGTCATAATCAAAATCCTCTTCATCATAATCACCCTCGTCCTCAGACATCACATTAGCAGTAACATTTGGTGGATTAACTTCACTTGCAATTTCGCCATCAGTGACATTATCAACATTTTAAAAGTATTGGGTGAAGTCAATGAAAAGTACATTATTAGATGAAGAATGATTATGAACGACGTCAAGATCTTCTGTTAATTCATTATCAACATTTTGAATGTTTTCCACGAGTTCATCATTGGATGGCGGTCGATCCCAAATTTTACGATGATTAACATTCTCGACGACCCACCGGTGATTATTGCTTTGGTTTCTCCGAGAAGGTTCTTGGATGTAGAATACTTGTTTAGCTTGGGAAGCAAATATGAGTTGATCGTCTTTGTCCAATTCACGTTCGGTGTTGATACTGGTGATATTATTGTCGTATGAAACACCCCTTCGAGTATCGAACCATTTGCAATGAAATAGGACTGTTGAATACCCATTTGCATAGCACAACTCAATAATCTCTTCAACTTGGCCATAATATTTCTCACCATTCTAACCCTCCACTAAAACACCTGAGTTTTGTGTTGTGCGTTGCGCGTCACGTGCAAGTACCATAAACCTAACACCGTTGACTATGCAAGCAGTGTAGTTATAGGCTTTTACATCCGCACCCATTGAAAGAGCATACAACTCTGAGTGAAAATCTGGAGAATTTTGTATTTTCATCGAATAAACCTAAGAAAATAATGTGTTAAATATAATTTACCTAACAAATATAAACCTAAGAGATTTTTATACACGAAATACCTTCTCTAAAAACCATGATGGAAATTTGATTATGACATCCTCATATGGGTGTTTAGATTTGAATTCACTATATTGTTGACAAAATATATAACAGGTGAGGAACGAAATATATTTAAGTAATGTTTAAAATTTAAAGATATGAACTCTTACTTCATATAGTCTCTAACTTCTTGACAACTATCGAGGACAAACCATTCTAGCTTCAGTTTTTCGCTAGGAGAAAGATATTTCATCTTTTTTGCGCTAGCCGGACGACATTTTGACTCAAATGCAAATATATTTCTCTTTTCAATAATGATATCCTCATTTCTATTAGGGCGATTGAACTGAGTCTCAACATCTCGAAGGTACCTCGAACAAAATGATAAAGCTTCTTCAGCAACATAACCTTCAGCTATACAACCTTCTGGACTTGCCTTGTTTCTGACATAATTTTTTCGTTTTTTCATATACCTTTCAAACGGATACATCCATCTCATACACACTGGACCACCACGAATCGCTTCATCAGGTAAATGCAAAACCAAATGAACCATAATGTCAAAAAAAGCTGGAGGATAGATCAATTCTAACTTGCATAATATTATAATAATTGCCTCCTTAGCTTTCTTTATATCGTCAATTAATAGTGTTCTGGAGCAAAGTTGCTTAAAAAACGTACACAAATCAACTATTGGTGTATAAGTATCTTTGGCCAAAAAACCTCTAACACCAATCGGTATCAACCGTTGCATGAGAATATGACAGTCATGAGATTTCAACCCATTAATGTTAGTATTATTATCTATCACTCTCTTGCTTATATTAGATCCAAACCCATCAGGCAGTTTTACATTTTTTATAAACTCACAAAATAACTTTCGATCACTAGTCTTCAATGAGTATTTCGGGTGGGGGCTATACCACTTGCCATTTTTTTTCTCTAACCATTGCCTACTCCGAATATTTAGATTTTTCAAGTCAACCCGTGCATTTGGTGTATCTTTGCTCTTTTCATTCATTAGAAGAGTACCTAGCAAACTATCACACACATTTTTCTTTATATGCATCACATCTAAGTTGTGTTTTAGCTGTAGAGAAGACCAGTACTCAAGTTCAAAAAATATGCTTCGTTTGGACCAATTTAACTCATACTCCTCCCGCTTTGATTTAACACCTCCAAAATCAGGATGTTTCCCTGGTAAACGGTGGCGGAGCCGACTAAATTGAGTTTCTATGTCAGTATCACTAAATTGTTTCAGAGGGGATCTTATCTCGGGTTCCCCGTTGAAGTCCAAATTTGTTCTCCATTCATGGTTTGCATCTAAAAACCGACGGTGACCAACATAAACGACTTTATTTGTGACACGCATTGAAGGAGTGTCTTCGTTACAAGTCGGGCATGCTTTGTAGCCCTGCCCGCTCCAACCTGATAGACTACTACGAGCCGGAAAGTCGTTTATAGTCCATAACAAAGCCGCCCTCATTGTGAAAAATGTGTTTGTTGCCATGTCTTTAGTACGTACGCCCGACACCCACAACTGCTTAAGCTCATCCACCAATGGCCTAAGAAAAACATCCATGTCCTTCCCGGGGGATTTAGGACCAGGAATCAATAATGACAACATGAATGACGACTCCTTCATGCATAACCATGGAGGCAGATTGTATGTCGTGAGTATAACAGGCCACGTGCTATGAGCCGAACTCATGTTACCAAATGGATTGAAACCGTCAGCTGCAAGTCCTAGGCGGACATTTCGGGGTTCTCTCGAGAAGGTAGGGTACTTTATATCAAAATCTTTCCATGAAGAACCATCAACAGGTTGACGCATCGTACCATCTTCTGATCGTCCGGTATTATGCCAAATCATATCTTTTGCAGTGTGCCTTGAAGAATACAAGCGGCGTAGCATGGGGGTTAAAGGAAACCATCGTAACACCTTGTGAGGTAACTTTTTGCCCTTTGTATTTGTATCGACCCACCGACTCTCGTTACAAACTGGACAATTTTGTAACAATAGATTTTCTGCCCAGAAAAGAGCACAATCATATTTGCACACGTGTATCGACTCATACCCTAAACCGATCTTCTTTAATGTCTTCTTGGCTACATAGTGAGAAGAGGGAATTTTGTTACCTTCCGGATGTAAAGACTGCAACAACTCAAGGAGCTCATCAAATGAGCTATTGGTCCATTTATTTTTCACCTTAATATTCATAAGCTTTGATAAAAAGTCAAGAGAAGAAAACTTAGTATAACCAGGATATAATTCTGATTGAACTTCCTCTAACAAGTCCTCAAAATCATCACGCACACCACTACTCTCTTCCATAACGTCTTCGATAACGTCAGCCATTTCGTTTATTGGCTCAACATCATTTACAACCACAACTTCAGGAATTAAACTTTCATCATGATAGATCCAATCCTTGTACGTCCGACACATGCCCCATGTTTCTAAATGATATTTCATTTTAATCCATCCTAATAATTGAGTATTCTGACATTTCCTACACGGGCATCTAATCAGGCCATATTTGTCGATATATTTTTCACTCATATCGATAAAAGAGCTGAGTCCTTGCTGATACTCGGGCGATCTACGGTTCGAATTAAGAATCCAACTTTTATCGACAGACATGATTACAGCACTGCAATATAATTTACAATTTAAATGGAGTAATATAATCATTGTGATTAAAATAAGATCACGAAACCTAAAATGAACAACAATTAAAAGCCAATTTATTGTACGTCAATTTTTAATAATGAACAACAATTAAAAGCCAATTTATTATTGTTTTTGTTCTAATAACAAAGTACAAGAAAAGGATATTTAATTAACAGTCAAGACATTATGCTCTAAGGTACTTGAAATTAAAAAGAACACCCTTCATTGATAGCAATAATGTAATATTGTAAACCCTTACATCCATACATACATACATACACATATATACATACACATCTCTATGACTGTTTGTAAACTCAATATGATTTGTTAAATGCCTTAAACTAAGAGTATATATCCAGTTAGTATAATCTGCTATGCACACAAAAAGACCAACTGTAATAAAATATCTAACTAATTTCTAATACAAGCACAATCTAACACTAACCAACTAATTTCAAAAATTAACCATTTCTAACACTAATCAAACTAATATAATTTTAACAACTAACTAAGCACAATCTAAACTAAAAAAATAAAAAAAACAAAAAAATACCAGATCTGGTAGTGGTGGCGACCGAACAGAAGCAGCAGCGGCGACGATGGTCAGATCGCGCGTGGTTGTGACCGGTGGTGGCTGGTGGGTGGCTGGTGGGTCGCGCGCGGATGGTGGTGGTCGGATGGTGGCTGCTCGAAGTGGTGGCTGAAGACTGCGGGCGGATGGTGGTGGTCGGATGGTGGCTGCTCGAAGTGGTGGCTGCTCGAAGTGGTGGCTGAAGACTGCGGGCGGATGGTGGTGGTCGGATGGTGGCTGCTCGAAGGGAGGATGGATGCGGCGGATGGTGGTGGTCGGATGGTGGCTGCTCGAATTCGGGAGTGCTGCAACTGGTGATGGAGGGAAAGTGAAGAAAAGGGGCAAAACAACGCGCGTACATCGAAACACCATTAGCGGCGACGCGTCGCCGCTAATGGCGTCGCCACTAAAGGTTTAATGTACGATAAAATCGTAGTCGTTCGATGTAACAGATTTGGACGGCTAGATGTTGGTCAAAAAGTGAACGGTGGATCGCAACCTTTAGCGGCGACATGTTGCTGCTAAAGGTGTCGCCGCTAATAGGTGTCGCCGCTAATAGGTGTCGCCGCTAATGGTGATGTCACCGCTAAAGACGCCGCCCCTAATACGCGCGTTTCTTGTAGTGTATAAGGAAAAAGAAAATTGTAATATATATATATATATATACATACATACATATATATATATATATATATATATATATATATATATATATTATTTATTTCTTTGTTCGCTTGATGCGGCACCTATCCTTTTCTAGTTAGCGGGTTAAACTGTATTTTTAATATTAAAACTTACATATATGAGTGTAAACAAATCAAGTCGGTTCGCAACCTACTGGATCGGCTTGAAAAAAGCTTGAATCGAGCCGAGCTTAAACGAGCTCGAGCTCGAGCTCACATCATGGTTTGTTTACTAAACGAGCTCGAGCCCAAGCTTCAGACATCAAGCTCGACCCAGCTCGCGAGCCTAAACGAGCGTTTTGTTTTATATAATTTTTATTTACATATTAAATGTATATAAATATATATTTACATAAATCATATTATGATATATATTCTTATGATAAAAATTAATTAAATAATATATATTATGTTAAATATAAAAGGTTTTATTATAAAAAAGTAGTTACAAAAAAATAAAAATGTAAAAATTTAACAATAAAAGAGCCTAATAATTTTTTGACGAGCCGAGCTCGAGCTTAGAAATAAAACTTTAAACGAGCCTAGCTCGAGCTTGAGCTTTCTAAAACTAAAACGAACCGAGCTCGAGCCTAAGCGAGCTCGTGCTCGGCTCGGCTCGTTTACACCCGTACATACATCTATCGATTGTACATTAAACTACCGAATAAATAAAATACAAAATGTTGTAAAATACTGTAGTAATGTGACGCGTTATACCATTTATTTACATGTTGTGCCTAGTTAAAATATTTAACTAATATTTTTTGTTAAGTTATGGTGACATCGGTGGAGGGTAGGCAAAACGATGTGCATGCCTACTTCATGAACGGGTTAGATGATAGCGATGAGACTTTAAAATGTTTAAAAAAAGCTAAAACATTGTAAAAGCTTTGATACCAGTAATCTTCTTAATTCTCATTCCCTTTTCTCAAAGAATACACCATTAATAAGAAGAATACACAAAATGTATACATATAATATAGAATATATGTCGGTTAATACTTATGCATTCGGTGCGTTAAACCATATCATCACAAATTATATCTCGTAAAATAATTAACCAAGAATTATTTGTTTAAAGAAGATGCTAATATCAACAGAGGGTAGGCGATGCGGCTCGTAGGGGCGTTTCAACGTTTTTAGAGGCCTAAAGCTAAAATTAAAGCGGAGGCCTTTTTAAAACTTTATCTTTAAAACGTTCTTATGTTTTAAAGCACAAGCACTAGTTAATTCCTAAATCAGTTTATTCAAAGCAAATACTAATTGATTCAATGATTTTATATTCTAATATAAACTATAACAAGTAAAAAAGTAAAACAAATAAACAATTAGCAATTTGCAAATCAAATAAATAGAAGCATATACAAAGCTAAAACAAATTTAGAACAATTAGAAATTAACAAGTTGTCCCTAGTACAAAGAATTAAAGAAAAACAATTAGCAATACATGAAGCACTTTACCTTATTTAGGGAGAGAATCAATCAATCAGAGAACCCGCTCAGCCTAGTACCTAATCGTGAGTCCATTACTCCACTAGATGTCCGGATGAAATCGAAGATTAAAGGATTCTTAATTGCAACGAAATCAAAGAAGCAAATCGTGATTCCACCGATGAAACTAGAGAAGCAAACGAAGGTTAGGGGTTTTTTATTCGTTACACTGGTGAAGAAATCGAAGTTTTGCGTGGCTGGGTTCGCTTGGAGCAAGCAAAATCATAGGTGAATGATGAAATAGAAGGTTCGCGGTTGTTCATCTTAACCTTATGGCTTTGTTCGACTCTTCGTTTCAACTTCCCCGCCCCAACCCCCAATCAGGAATTGACCAATAGCATGTGTTGAAGATCTACGACCTGCCGACGTAGGTTTCCTTCATTCATTCAGTTTTTTTATTAGTTTATTCTGGGATTAGACTGAGAATTATATAATAAAATTTATTTTTTGGTGGCCTATTAGAATGAGTGGGCCTAAAGCCCTAGCTTATTTTTTTAAACTGTTGAGCCGCCCCCTCCGGCTCGTATGGTAATTCCTTAGCGATTTAAGCGACATGTTAAATATCAAAACGTACATGTGGTGACGATACATATTTAAATAGAATTGCCAAAGACAAGACACTATGAAAGACCTTCGCATTATAGTGAATTAAGCCAAGTATTTGTTGAAAAATTGACGAATTTAAGAGTATTTTCACCAAGTGTAAATGTGTATTTTTTCTAAAATTTGGACAAATATATTTGTACTATACAATGGTTGCTATATATACTATTTTGTGAGTTTTGTTATCTAAGTTGTAAGGACTTTATAACGAACCAAATCATGTTCAAATCAAAGCTAAGATTAACGAGATATAGATTCTTAAAGTTGAGACTTAAATTAATGAAAGCTGGGAAAAAAGAGTGCAAAGGGGAGGAACTTGTCTCGCATAGGAAGATAAAAAGATAGTGGAGCGGCTTATATATTGGAGTCTTCTTTCCTTATTGTTTCCCAAAACCTCACACAAGTGGACTCACGAATGGTTTAGTTCGCACACAAGCGTCCATGTGGGCGCTTTGATGGGGCACACTCTCATTGCTACTAGCCACCTTAGTATTTTCAAAGGTTGGTTCCCCGGGGTGAGTGGCTAAGTGTTAGGAAACAAGCGCTTGTTGGGAAACAAGCGGTCTCAAGGATCCCCAACAACCCTCCCAATGCTAACAATAGAGAAATATAACTGAACACAAGAATATACGTGGAAACTCTAAAACCGGAGAAAAACCACGGGCCTCCAGAGAGAAAGATCCACTATGCGACAAATTGTTACAATCACATAGACTAATCTCTTAAGCCTCCCCCCACCCAATTACACCCACACTCTCCAAAGTGTTTAACTAAAAACTTTCTACACTCTAAGACAAGAGAACTAGAAAAGAAAGAACCAAACACTTGGAGTGTATTTTTGGTTGGGGCACTTTGAAACCAAAGCCTTGGACTTCTTTTATAAGCTTGGAGTCCTCCCAAGCTTTCATCCTTGCACCAATGTGGGATGGGAACATTTTCATATAGTCAAAAAATCCTAATAATCTCCACCTTGGATATATGAAAAACAACCACATTAAAGTAACACCGTCTTCAACCGACGATCATACTCCACCATAAAAGAGTATCGCCACTTAGAATAGACCATTCTAAGAATTTCTTCTCGGCACATGTTGAAAAACCTGCTGAAAATTTATGGTGCAACTTCCCCCCTTGGCATACCTGGAAGTTCATCAACCATCAACATCAATTTTTCACCACACATCTTGCATCTATGCCAACCCAATGCCCATGTGTAAATTCGTGAACCTGCTAACAAAATTACATCCCTTTCATGGTAGCGCGGGCATACCATAGCGATGACATAACCTCAAAGGAAATCATCACCGTCAACAACGACGGAGACATTGTTAGCTGACTTGGAGCTGCTAGCCGAATCTGCTCCACCTGGACAATTTCTCTTGACATGTCCAGACTGTCAACACTTCCAGCATACAGGAATCTTCTGTGAGTGCTTCTTCTTCCCGTTCCGCATATTAAAACTGTTCCTTCTGATGAAGTATGACTGCTACTTCCTAGTCTTTTCTCTTCAGACAATAGCTTCTCAGTAACATCCGCATACTTCAGGGTTTCTTTCCCATACATCAGAATGGGCTTCATATGCTCATAGAAAGATGTCAAAGATAATATGAGCCTTAGTGCTTTATCCTCATCTTCAACCTTCACTCCAATAGCCTCCAGTTCTGACACGATATTATTAAGAACACTTAGATGATCTGAAAATTTTGTATCTCCATCCATACGAAGGGTATGAAATTGTTCCTTGAGATACAACCGATTTGAGATGTCTTTGCCTTGATACAACTGCTCAAGCTTCTCCCACAAATCCTTTGCAGTTGATATCCCATGCACATTTGCAAGAACATTCTTTGCTAGACACAAACGAATCACACTTGCTGCTCTCAAATCCAAATCTTCCCATTCTTCATCGTCATCTTTACTGGTTTCGCTTGAATCCTTGCTTGAAACAGGGGTCGGTTTCCCCTTCAATGCCTTGTGTAACCCAGATTGAATCAACACATCCTTGACTTGAACTTGCCACAAACCAAAGTTGATTCTTCCATCATATTTCTCTACGTCGAACCTCATGGGACTGTATTTCGACATCGTATCCGTATCTTCAAAGACAATATTGTATACTAGAAAATATACACCAAGCCTATAAGCAGTTACCCAACAAAGGATTCCCAGGAAAGAGAGGTGGGTCACAATGGACACACTTAAGTACCAAGTCTTTCCTAGCCAGAACCTTCTCAGGACAAATGCATATATCCGGCTCCTGTATAATTCTATCGTATACAAAACAGTCAATCGAAAACCCGTTTCTGATGTGGAAGATCAGACTAAGCTGCAACCACAGAGCATACTACGAACCTTCTAAACCGAGACCTCCCCCAAAAACGTGGATCTCTGATACCACTTGTTGGGAAACAAGCGGTCTCAAGGATCCCTAACAACCATCCCAATGCTAACAATAGAGAAATATAACTGAACACAAGAATATACGTGGAAACTCCAAAACCGGAGAAAAACCACGGGCCTCCAGAGAGAAAGATCCACTATGCGACAAATTGTTACAATCACATAGACTAATCTCTCAAGCCTTCCCCCACCCAATTACACCCATACTCTCCAAAGTGTTTAACTAAAAACTTTCTACACTCTAAGACAAGAGAACTAGAAAAGAAAGAACCAAACACTTCAAGTGTATTTTGGTTGGGGCACTTTGAAACCAAAGCCTTTGGACTTCATTTATAAGCTTGGAGTCCTCCCAAGCTTTCATCCTTGCACCAATGTGGGATGGGAACATTTTCATATAGCCAAAAAATCCTAATACTAAGGTCCGTGTAGTGCAAGAGCAGTTCAGGTGGGCGGGTGATCTTTCCTCGATCTAGTTAGATGATCCTCTAGTGAAGAAGCAATAATTCAAGTGGATGGATGATCATTCCTCTAGTGCATGAGCTAGGCAAGTGAACTTTCTGCTGATTAGATTATCATCCTCGACCAAATGATACAAATTTCGAATGGATTCTACTATTATTATGATTTCTTCTGGTCAGATGTCAGATGTTAAATATCAAAACGTACATGTGGTGACGATACATATTTAAATGGAATTGCCAAAAGACAAGACACTATGAAAGACCTTCGCATTATAGTGCATTAAGCCAAGTATTTGTTGAAAAATTGACGAATTTGAGAGTATTTTCACCAAGTGTAAATGTGTATTTTTTCTAAAATTTGGACAAATATATTTGTACTATACAATGGTTGCTATATATACTATTTTGTGAGTTTTGTTATCTAAGTTGTAAGGACTTTATAACGAACCAAATCATGTTCAAATCAAAGCTAAGATTAACGAGATATAGATTCTTAAAGTTGAGACTTAAATTAATGAAAGCTGGGAAAAAAGAGTGCAAAGGGGAGGAACTTGTCTCGCATAGGAAGATAAAAAGATAGTGGAGCGGCTTATATATTGGAGTCTTCTTTCCTTATTGTTTCCCAAAACCTCACACAAGTGGACTCACGAATGGTTTAGTTCGCACACAAGCGTCCATGTGGGCGCTTTGATGGGGCACACTCTCATTGCTACTAGCCACCTTAGTATTTTCAAAGGTTGGTTCCCCGGGGTGAGTGGCTAAGTGTTAGGAAACAAGCGCTTGTTGGGAAACAAGCTGTCTCAAGGATCCCCAACAACCCTCCCAATGCTAACAATAGAGAAATATAACTGAACACAAGAATATACGTGGAAACTCTAAAACCGGAGAAAAACCACGGGCCTCCAGAGAGAAAGATCCACTATGCGACAAATTGTTACAATCACATAGACTAATCTCTCAAGCCTCCCCCCACCCAATCACACCCACACTCTCTATAGTATTTAACTAAAAACTTTCTACACTCTAAGACAAGAGAACTAGAAAAGAAAGAACCAAACACTTCGAGTGTATTTTTGGTTGGGGCACTTTGAAACCAAAGCCTTGGACTTCTTTTATAAGCTTGGAGTCCTCCCAAGCTTTCATCCTTGCACCAATATGGGATGGGAACATTTTCATATAGCCTAAAAATCCTAATAATCTCCACCTTGGATATATGAAAAACAACCACATTAAAGTAACACCGTCTTCAACCGACGATCATACTCCACCATAAAAGAGTATCGCCACTTAGAATAGACCATTCTAAGAATTTCTTCTCGGCACATGTTGAAAAACCTGCTGAAAATTTATGGTGCAACTTCCCCCCTTGGCATACCTGGAAGTTCATCAGCCATCAACATCAATTTTTCACCACACATCTTGCATCTATGCCAACCCAATGCCCATGTGTAAATCCGTGAACCTGCTAACAAAATTGCATCCCCTTTCATGGTAGCGCGGGCATACCATAGCGATGACATAACCTCAAAGGAAATCATCACCGTCAACAACGACAGAGACATTGTTAGCTGACTTGGAGCTGCTAGCCGAATCTGCTCCACCTGGACAATTTCTCTTGACATGTCCAGACTGTCCACACTTCCAGCATACAGGAATCTTCTGTGAGTGCTTCTTCTTCCCGTTCCGCATATTAAAACTGTTCCTTCTGACGAAGTATGACTGCTACTTCCTAGTCTTTTCTCTTCAGACAATAGCTTCTCAGTAACATCCGCATACTTCAGGGTTTCTTTCCCATACATCAGAATGGGCTTCATATGCTCATAGAAAGATGTCAAAGATAATATGAGCCTTAGTGCTTTATCCTCATCTTCAACCTTCACTCCAATAGCCTCCGGTTCTGACACGATATTATTAAGAACACTTAGATGATCTGAAATTTTTGTATCTCCATCCATACGAAGGGTATGAAATTGTTCCTTGAGATACAACCGATTTGAGATGTCTTTGCCTTGATACAACTGCTCAAGCTTCTCCCACAAATCCTTTGCAGTTGATATCCCATGCACATTTGCAAGAACATTCTTTGCTAGACACAAACGAATCACACTTGCTGCTCTCAAATCCAAATCTTCCCATTCTTCATCATCGTCTTTACTGGTTTCGCTTGAATCCTTGCTTGAAACAGGGGTCGGTTTCCCCTTCAATGCCTTGTGTAACCTAGATTGAATCAACACATCCTTGACTTGAACTTGCCACAAACCAAAGTTGATTCTTCCATCGTATTTCTCTACGTCGAACCTCATGGGACTGTATTTCGACATCGTATCCGTATCTTCAAAGACAATATTGTATACTAGAAAATATACACCAAGCCTATAAGCAGTTACCTAACAAAGGATTCCCAGGAAAGAGAGGTGGGTCACAATGGACACACTTAAGTACCAAGTCTTTCCTAGCCAGAACCTTCTCAGGACAAATGAATATATCCGGCTCCTGTATAATTCTATCGTATACAAAACAGTCAATCGAAAACCCGTTTCTGATGTGGAAGATCAGACTAAGCTGCAACCACAGAGCATACTACGAACCTTTTAAACCGAGACCTCCCCCAAAAACCTAGATCTCTGATATCACTTGTTGGGAAACTAGCGGTCTCAAGGATCCCCAACAACCCTCCCAATGCTAACAATAGAGAAATATAACTGAACATAAGAATATACGTGGAAACTCCAAAACCGGAGAAAAACCACGGGCCTCCAGAGAGAAAGATCCACTATGCGACAAATTGTTACAATCACATAGACTAATCTCTCAAGCCTTCCCCCACCCAATTACACCCATACTCTCCAAAGTGTTTAACTAAAAACTTTCTACACTCTAAGACAAGAGAACTAGAAAAGAAAGAACCAAACACTTCAAGTGTATTTTTGGTTGGGGCACTTTGAAACCAAAGCCTTGGACTTCATTTATAAGCTTGGAGTCCTCCCAAGCTTTCATCCTTGCACCAATGTGGGATGGGAACATTTTCATATAGCCAAAAAATCCTAATACTAAGGTCCGTGTAGTGCAAGAGCAGTTCAGGTGGGCGGGTGATCTTTCCTCGATCTAGTTAGATGATCCTCTAGTGAAGAAGCAACAATTCAAGTGGATGGATGATCATTCCTCTAGTGCATGAGCTAGGCAAGTGAACTTTCTGCTGATTAGATTATCATCCTCGACCAAATGATACAAATTTCGAATGGATTCTACTATTATAATGATTTCTTCTGGTCAGATGTCATCCGCGATAATCTCATTTCTTTCGATGAAGAAGAAGGCCCGGCCCCAAGTTGTTCAAGAATAGTGTCGTTGAGTTTCTCGACCCTTTGTCTTAGAATTAGTCAGTTCTATTTCTCGATGGGTGCAGGAAAGGGATATAACTCAGCGGTAGAGTGTCACCTTGACGTGATGGAAGTCATCCCCTACTTTAGTATCTACCAGAAGATTCTTTCTAAATAAGTTGTTTTCACTTCAAATTGATTAGTTGTTTGGCAAAATAACACTTCTTAGATAAGTTGTTTGAGCTAAAATGGAAATAGTTTCTAGTTAGACGTATTCAAATCAAATAAAATAGAAACAATTCTAGGCAGGTAATCTTTCATTTCATCTTGTTAGATTATAATCCTCTAGTCAACCAAGTAATACAAATTTCCTGGGGATTCTACTGTTATTACGGTTTCCTCTGGTCAAATAAGATCCTTTCTATGAGAAGTCATCCTTTTCACTTTTCCTTCATTAGTTATTTCGAAAAATAACGCTTTTTAGATCAGTTGTTTAAACTAAAATAAAAACAATTTTTAGTTGAAGGTATTCAAACCAAATAATTGCGTTGAAGAAATCTCATGCCATTAATTACTTTTATGGTTAATTCCTACAGAATTGTTTCAAGTCGTTTTCAATATAAACTAGTATTAAGCCACCGGTTTATGATGGGGGACGTCAAACCGTGTCAAGTAACACAAATGTTAAACCACGGCCAACAACCATCAACACTACAAAAGCTCTATAGAAAATAAAAAAGAAGAGAAAAAATAAAACTAATCGAAAAGAAAAGTACAAGAAAAAACATTGATCTGTACATTGAAAACATAAAACATAGAAAACATCAGTTAAGTCGATATGGGATCGAAGCATTATGACGACCCCGTTAATAAAAAAAAAATAGGCGTAAAAACGTTAAAACATATGCGCGCATTACGGGCGTGTTAACTCGCAAATGTTTTTTCAAAATTTAGACCAAACGGAATAAGAAAATTTTTAAAAGATAAGAGGTGTAAGGATCAAAGTTGAAAGTGAAAAAGTGTTGGGTCAAATTGTAAAAGATGTAAAAGTATGAAGTTAAAAGTAAAAA
>CM044010.1:35775686-35878936 GCA_024085815.1 Flaveria linearis
AGTTTGTCATCTATCTCATAAGATTTGACTCTTGAGATCAATTCATTCAAAGTAATGTTAAATAAATCTTCTGTCCGCTTGATGGAAGTAGAGTTTTTGTCTAGCTGTATGGTAAGGAATTAAACACCTTTTTACTAACCTCTATGTTTTTTAGCTCAACCTCAATTGTTCATGTGCGGAACCAACTACACGAATATGTTAAGTTGCACTTTAAAAGGTTTTCGTTTGATAAGATTGTACGTATTGAATTGTTGGTTTAACTTATCTTTTCTACTCTCTCTTAAATATCTATTTCCTAAAAGTTGCTCCTCCAAAGCATCTCATAAAATTTTTACAGCTTGAAATGTTATAAAATTATAGGAAATCTCTATAGATAACACCATTGTAATAGATACATAAGATTTATCATCAAGAGCAAAATTCTATGCACACTCTTCATTATTATGTCCTGTCTTGCTGTATTCCATGAGACCACCTTTTCAATTCTATCGTTATAAACTAATTTTGATCCTCCTACTACTACTATGTCATCATTGTTTTTACATCCACCTTTTATTTCACCCATTTCATCTGCACTAGAACCATCAACATAATCACCTACACCACCTTATCTATGTCTCTAATATATGAGTTCATCTTAGATGCTGATGCTAACCATAGTTCTCTAAGCATGCACTGAAGTACTAACAAGGAAGTACTATGGCATATTTGACATTATACAAAGAAAATAACTAAGTGTCAAATCTTCCGAAGCCAAAGACAAAAATCTTCCAAAGCTAAAAGTGAAGTCTTTCGAAACTTGAAGACAAAGTCTTCCGAAGCTTGAAGACTGAACTCTTCTAAAAACTAAGAAGCCATGTGTCTACTAACACATTTTTGACAAAAGCAGACCACCTTTCCACTGCCAGCTCTGAAGACTCACCAACTTATATAAGTTGGTGATGACCTTTTTACTTTTGTCAACTATACAATATGGTCTTTAATATATAATTTCCTACTTTAGTACTTTTATCCTTATTGTAACACGATAGGATGTGAGCTATGGCATGTCATCGTCATATGTCAAAAGGCAATTTGTCTTTTGACTTTATATTGATATTGTTGTCTAAGTTAGCGTTAGTTGGCCTTTAAAATATGACCGGCTATATGATCTAGTATAAAGTATCTTATTGTATCAGTCATAGGACTAAGCCTAGTAACTATTGCAAAACACTTGAGTGAAATATATATTATCCTTGAAAACGAATCTTTGTGTTTTGAGTTTTCTTACTTTTATTCATTATTTATTTGCCTAGTTCCTTATTTGATATAGTAAGTGTGTTATCTCCAATTATGAAACTGTTGTTGAACAACCATAACCGGTCCTGCAACTGGTATTAGAGCTTCTCAGGCTCTTGATTGCAAGATCTCACCATCTTGAGTCACTCTCCATTTTCACATACACTTACTTTCTCAAATGGTAGCTCTCACTAAAGCTGATATGGAAACTGGCACAATGACTAAGTCTCTATTGATCACTCTTGATGAATTTGACACTTGGTGCATGAGGACGGAAGGCTTTATCAAGTCACATCAGGATGTGAAGATCTTTAGTATTTGGACCTCACATCCCAAGTGAGTCTTCAACAACTGCTGGAGGTGGGATGATACCCAAGGAAGTAGCTGATTATTCTGAAGAAGACTGGAAGAAAATAGACATTTATTAGAAAGCCATGACCACTCTTTAAAACTCCATCTATAGAGGCTTCAAGAAGTGCAAGACTGTAAAAGAACTCTAGGATGGGGTGAAGCTGATGTGTGAAGGATCTATGGAAGTTAAGGAGAACAAAAATGACATCATGAAGCTGCAGTTTGAAAACTTCACCTATAAGACAGGTGAAACTATGACTTAACAATACTTCATGTATGTTGAGATTGTAAACACTCTAATGGATATTGGAGTCAACCTTGAGAACAAGGATATTATGAGAAAGTTAATGTTCTCTTTTTTAAGTGAATGCACACACTACTGTTTGGCCATCAAGAGAACTAAGAATCTCACTACCCTCACTCTCACTGAGCTGTATGGTATCCTGAGCGGTTACCAAATGGAGATGAATATGCAAAATCCTTCTCCCAGTTCATCCAGCACCCAAAAAAGTTCAACCGTTCATGTGGTTGAAAAGGACAGAAAGGAACCACATCATCATCTCGTCTGCTACCTTGACAACTCATCAAACGGTACTTTCATCACCTTCTCGAAGACACCAAGACCTTGCCTTTGGACTCGTATTTTGTTCGTACACAATCAACTGAGCTAATCTCAAGAAAGCCCACTCCCAGAGCCCAGCTCTTCTCAGACCTTTGTGTATTCAGATGAAAGTTAAGAAAACTTTCTCTTCACCCTTGAAGACCTTGACCACATCCATCCAGATGATCTGGAGTACATGGAGATAGTCTAGCAAATGACTATTCTTACTCATAGAGCTAAAAAGTTCTACAAGAGGATAGGGAGGAAGTTTCCAAGCAATATGCCCAATGGAAAGTTTAGGCTGGACAAAAGAAAAGTAGAATGTTACAACTGGACACAAGCAAAGTAAGGTACCAAGAACAAATGGTGGCTAAACACAGTCCAGGCCAAACTACAATGAGGCAGCTCTAAGAACTGATAAGCCTAACCAACCAAAGCAGCAAGCTACAGTTTCTACTGAAGAAGGAGGCTTTGTGTTGGATCAAGAAGAAGCTTGGTGCAACCAAAACCAAATCACTTAGACTATTTTGGTGCATCTAATAAACGACTTTCGAAGCTAAGTGTGGAACTTCCGAAGGAAAAAGAGCTCTTCCGAGGAAAGTATAATATGGACTTCCAAAGAGACACTCTTATTCCGGTGACAAAGTATTCAATTTCGAAGATCAATGCTTAGAAGAAAAAGATCAGAAGACAACTTCCAAAGTATGAAGAAAAGATGAAGTCCTCAAGCCTTGGAAGAAGTAGCCTCTTCCAAAGTATAGGTGGCTTGGGAAGAACTTGTTCTTCCGAAGCCAACTAACCTTCGGAAGACACTACTATGAACCAGTGGACATAAGTATGGTCCTCCTAACAGTCTACTGCAGATCTCTGATTAACTGCATGGCGTTTTCTCAAAGGCCATGTAGTTGACCATACTTTATTCCCTGTTCACCTTTATTAGTTAGTACAGTTACTAACTTTAGTTACTAACAAAAGGTAAGTCATGGACATGTCATGACTACCATATCTTAGATAATACTTTATCTAAGATACCTTAACTCTAGCATTGTAGTATATGCTTTGGTCATAGGTTCCCAGCTGGTATCAAAGTATATCCGGCTATAGGTTGTAGTATATATAGTTTCTTATTGTAACTGATAAGGATGCTTGTAAGAGTCTTGTAACAGTTTGAGTTGAGAAGTAATATATACAAATACCTTGAAAACAATATCCTTGTGTTCTTTGTTATTTAGTATATTATTATAAGCTCTGAGAAAAGACTCTGCTTTATCTGATCTAAGTGTGGCATTAGTGAGTTGGAGAGAAAAACCAAGTGTTATTAACAAAACCGATCCTGCAATTGGTATCAGAGCTATTTAGGCTCTTGATTGTGAGATCTTACCATCCTAATCAACCTATTTTTTCACTCCTTATTACACCACACTCAATATGGCCCTTAACAAGTCCAAAGTAGAAATGGGGACGATGATTAAAGCACCTTTCATCACCCCTAAAAACTTCAGGTCATGGAGCAGACGCATGGAAGGCTTCATCAGATATCAAGATAGCAAGATGTGGCAATCTATTGTCAATGGCCCGTACAAACCCAAGGTGGCTACACCAGGTGGAAACGGTGCCATGATAGAGAAAGCTATTGAAGATTACTCTGATGAGGACCAGAAGAATATGGACATTGACAGCAATGCAATGACTATTCTTATGACTGCAATACCCAACTCCATTATGGTAGGGTTTGAGCATTGCAAGTCAGCCAAAGAACTGTTTGATGCACTCGCTCAGATGTACTCTTGTTCCAATGACTCCAAGAAGGACTCATTGAAGAAGCAGTTTGAGAACTTCACCTACATTGATGGAGAGACTCCCAGCCAACAATATTTCAGGTACATGGATCTCATTTCTTCCCTTCAGTCTGTAGGAATCACTCCTGAACTTAGAGACCTCACAAGAAAGTTCATGAGTGCACTTCCTAATGAGTGGATGTTTTATTGTGTCTCTATCAAGAGAACAGAAAATCTGAACACTCTCACCATGACCAAACTCTACGGAATTCTTGATGGATACCGTTTGGAGATGGAAAGCAAAATGGTTCATCAGATATGCATGTCCTCGAGTCTCCCTGCTAGCAATGCATTGACGGTTGTTGAAGGCTCAGGACCCTCCCAACCTCAACAGTTCCTGACATACAACCAGCAGACATCCTGTTCTTCCGGATAATACATTACATTTCCTGACTCCACAGTCTCAACAGGCTCAGCATAGTTCTTTTCAAGATAGCTGTGCCTTTGTCTCAGGAAGTGGAAACTCTAGTGATCATCAATACTGTTTTGATGATCTAGAGTGCTTCAGTCCAGATGATGTGGAATATGTGGACATAGTCCAACAAATGGCTCTTTTAACCTACAGAACAAAGAAGTTCTTCAAGAGAACTAGAAGGCAATTCCCTCAGAACCCAACCAACAACAAATTTGGGTTTGACAAAACTAAGGCCAAATGTTGCAACTGTAACAAACTTGGTCATTTTGCAAGACAATGCAAGGCTCCCAAGTCAAATCTGGGAACCCCACAAGCCTCCACATATTCTAATGTATCAAAGCACACTGGGAAGTCAACAGAGACAACCGCAATGGCTCAAGAAGTTGACTGGAGCTTTATGGTGCAGGATGTGACTTCTGCTCAAGCACTCATAGCTGGAATAGATGACAATAAGGTATATGAACTTCTCTGTACTCCTGCATGTATTGCTAAGGTTAAATTGTATCAGGACTACAATATGGAGATTAAATCTGATATTGAGTCTTTAAATGTTTTAAAATCTGATTTTAAAAGGGCTGAATCTGACTATCAAAGAAAAATTAAGGTTTTGAAGAAAACTGTGTCCTTATTAAAACACGAACATTCAAACTATAAGACTCAAATAAAAGATTTAATATCTAAATTGTCTGAGGCTCAAGCCTAGCTTATCACTGCTGTGGCTCAAGCTAGGAAGTATGCTATTTCTGAGCAGAACTTTCAAGCTATTATTTCATCATCCTCCCACTCCAAAGTTTGTTATTAGAACAAAGGAGGATTGGGGACCAATGAAATTGCTCCACTACACTCTTATGAGTCAATAAGACAACCAAGATATGGGACTGAAGAGCAGGAGGTCCCATCCGTTGATCCTTCTCCATCTGAGTTGAAGAATGATGCAATAATAGAAAACACCACAGAGAAGGAAAACCCACTCCTACTAGTGATGATCAAATCCTGACCACAAAGGCTTAAAGAAGCAGAGCCAAAGCAGCAAGAAGAACCGCAAAGAAAGTGGCTGAGTCTAAGTTGATGATTGACCCAAAACAAAAGGGTGTATTCATCTCAGCTGGATTCCAAGTGGTAGGTAACTCTGATTTAGGAAAGGAGTATAATACCAATGCTCCTGTCCTACGAAAGGATCAGAAGATAAAGGGAAAGGTTGCTGATGAAGAGAAAAGGAACAAGAAACTGCAATCCTCAAGTTCCCAGAAGAGTAACATTGCATGCATAATGTGTGGATTGCGAAACCACATGGCCAAAGATTGTTACTACAATCCTGCTAGCACACATTATACAAATAATGTTAAAAGATAAGGAGTTAGGGAAGTTTTCTTGTTTGGACCCTATCAAATGGTCTAACTCATGAAAATGGAAAGCGGAGTTCCGAAGCAAGATTGCTTTCGGAAGAAAGTCATTCTTCCGAAGGGAAAATGGCTTTGGAAGCTAAAGCTGCTAAAAAACCAAAAGAACAAAAGAATTCCCTTGAAACCATCCCAGAAGAAGACTACTTCAGAAGAAAAGGTAGTGAAGGCATCTTCTGAAAAGAAAGAAGCTTTAGAAGAATGTCATGCTACAGAAGCTTCAACAAGCTCATCCTCTATGATCAACCAAAGGATGGATTGGAAGATCAAGAAAGATGCTACAACCCAAACCTCCTCTTCAACAACATCCATTGAACCCTCATGCTTAACTTTTGGTTCAATCATGTCAATATCATCAGATGAACCCAAGACCAACAAGGCTTGGTTTTCCAATCAAAACTAATTATCTTGTCTTATGTGCAGGAACATCCATATGACAAAAATAATAATGTTTGGATTGTGGATAGTGGATGCTCCAGGCACATAATAGGGAACAGATCTCTCCTTCAACAATTTTAATATTTTGATGGAGGTCCTGTTCAGTTTGGAGGTGAGACCGGAGGATATATTTCTGGCAGAGGAAGTATATCTAATAGAAAATTAAACATTGACAAGGTTCACTTTGTCAAACAGCTTGAACACAATCTCTTAAGTGTTTCTCAATTCTGTGATCAAAAGCCCCAGATGCTTTTCACAGAATATGAGTGCATTATCCTCAAACCTAGGATGACAATTCTTAAGGAATTGGTGCTTTTTAGATCTCCCAGAAAAGGAGATATGTACATGCTAGACATGAACAATGCTTCCCCACTAGGAGAAGTATCATGCTTTCTTTCCAAAGCAAATAGTGATGAGTCAACTCTTTGGCATAAACGTATGTGTCATTTAAATTTTAAGACAATGAATAAATTGGCTAAAAATAACTTGGTACATGGTATGCCTAAAAAGGAGTTCTTCTATAAAGATAACTATGTTGCTTGTCTAAACAGGAAGCAAAATAGGGCATCTCACAAATCCAAAGAAGTTAACTCTATTACTACTCTATTACACTTATTGCACATGGATCTTTACGGACCCACAAGTATAATGAGCATTGGAAGGAAATCATATTGCCTTGTGATAGTAGATGATTTTACTAGATTTACTTGGGTGTTCTTCTTAAAAACTAAAGATGAAACTGCTGAAACTCTAAAATCTTTTATTATTAAGATAGAAAATCAAATTGATCACATGGTAAAAATAATCAGAAGTGATCAAGGGACTGAGTTTAAGAATCAAGTTCTTGACTCATCTTGTAACTGAAAAGGGATTGCCAGACAATATAGTTCTCCTAGAACTCCTCACCAAAATGGTGTTGCTGAGAGGAGGAACAAGACACTTATTGAGGCTGCAAGAAGCATGTTAGCTGATTCAAATCTGCCTCTAACTTTCTGGGCAGAGGCAGTCTGCACTGCATGCTATGTGCAGAACAGAGTTCTCTTGTCAAGCCCCATGGAAAAACCTCTTATGAGTTATGGAACAAGAGGCCACCGTTCATTGGTTTTCTAAGGTCTTTTGGCAGCAGGTGTACCATACTTAACACAAAAGACAATTTAGCAAAGTTTGCTGAAAAGTCAAATGATACTATCTTTGTTGGATACTATTCAAGCTCTAAAGCTTATAGAGTATACAACATTAAGAATCAACAATCTGAGGAATCATCCAACATAGTTGTAAATGAGTACACTCCTTGTGTTAAGGGGAATGGCCCTGATCATATTTTTGACTCCAGGATTTGAAGACCAACAGCATCCCAACTATGTGTGCAAATTGGATAAAGCTCTATATGGGCTGCACCAAGCACCTAGGCTGTGGTATGAGACTTTGTCTCAGGTTCTTCTGAAAAATGATTACACCAGAGGTACCATTGATACGAATTTGGAAAGGACATCCTACTTGTTCAAGTCTATGTTGATGACATCATATTTGGCTCCTCCAAATGACCAAATGTGTAAAGACTTTGAAAGCATCATGAAGAAGAAGTTTGAAATGAGTTCCATAGGAAAATTGGACTTTTTCCTTGGGATTCAGGTGAAACAATTAAAGGATGGGTTCTTCATCAATCAATCTAAGTATGTCAATGACATCTTAGAAAGATTTGACATGAAAGACTATAAGCCAGCCAAGACACCCATACCCAGAAACCATAACCTCTGTCCTGACTCTGAGATGGAGGATACTGATCAACATCAGTATAGGGCAATTATTGGTTCTCTGATGTATCTCACAACAAGTAGACCAGATATCATGTTTGCAACTTGCATTTGTGCAAGATATCAGGTAGCTCCAAAGATGTCTCACCTCGCTGCTACCAAGAGGATCCTCAGATACCTCAAAGGAACACCTAAACTAGGTCTCTGTTATCCAAGGAACAAAAATTTCAATCTCTATGGATACTCTGACAGTGACTATGGTGGCTGTAACATTGACAAGAAATCAACATCCGGAGGATGTTAATTTCTTGATGGAAGGATCATTTCATGGCAATGCAAAAAGCAATCTTGTGTCTCTACATTAACTGCTGAAGCTGAATACATTGCTGCTGCAAGTTACTATGCTCAGCTGCTGTGGATTCAGAACCAGATATTAGATAATGGATTCAACTTTATGAGCACTCCTATCCACATTGACAACAATAGTGCTATCTCCATCACCGAAAACCCTGTGAAGCACTCCAAGACCAAGCATAATGATATCAGGTATCATTTCATTTGAGATACTCATAAGAAAAATCTAATTAAGCTAATCAAAGTTGACTCAAATGAACAATATGCTGACTTGTTCACCAAAGCTTTTGATGAACAGAGATTTAAGTATCTCATTATCGCCATTGGGATGATATACATTGATTAGCTTACCTCTTTTGGAAAACCTTTTAGAATATGTAATATTATATGTCAATTCAACTTAAGCCCTGTTACAAAAGGTCTCTCTCTGAAATTTTCACTGAGTCTAAATTCTTCCAAAGAGGAATTAACCTTCGGAAGATGTTCTCATATCTTCCGAAGCAAATTCCTCCCAAGATATTTTTTCTTCTCGAAAGAGTTTTTAGTCTCGGAAGAAGCGATTGATTCCACATCAGATCTACTTCCGAAACTTATCAAAACTCTCCATTCGGAAAGCAATCTTTACTCTAGGAAATAGAACTTTACTTTCGGAAGTAAGAAATTGCCTTCGGAAGATAAATTACATTCGAAAACGATTTGTACTCGGAAGAAAGACCTAACTATGTAACGGAAATCTTTTGGGCCCCACTCTGTAATGTTAAACTAATCTTACCAAAATCTTACTACCCTAAAATTTCTCTCATCTTCAATTTACCCAAGCTCAAACTCATTTTCCCACAACTTTCTTCAATGGCACTCAATCCGCAGCACAATCAAGTCGCATTTCTTGATTCTTCAAGAGATGCTGACTTCTCAGATATCATTTCCTTTCTTACCCAATCATCTTATTACACTGACTTGACCATTAACCCTACCGTTTACTCAAATGATATGGTGGAATTCTGGGAAAATGGTCAGATTGAAACCTTGAATGGGGCTCGAGTAATAAGATCGAGCATCTGTGGACAGGAGTTGGCCATTACTGAACAACTCATTAGGGAGCATCTCGAGCTTCATGATGATGGCGCACCCACAAAGTTCCCTAAAACAGATTTGGACAACACTTACATCCAAATAGGATATGGTGGAGATGTTAGCAGGTCTACAGTCTACAAGTTTAACTTCTCTTACAACTGGAAGTTCCTGTTGCATGTTGTTATTCACTGTCTATCCAACAAATCTGGGGGTTGGGATCAAATTCCATACGAACTAGGGTGCCTAGTTCATGGAATGGTGAGAAGCCTTCGCTTCAATTACTCACGATTTGTGTTGACCAATCTCATAGGAAACCTTCAGCGGGAGACATTCTTCATGTATCCCAGGTTTCTTCAGCACATAATCAACTGTGAACTGGAACAGAGTCAGCTTGTCTATGCAGCTGCTCTGACTGTTCCTCAAATGAGGCCGACCATCTTTAAGATTTTGAAGAAAGTGTCCGCCAATTTCACCGGAAGACATACCGCTTTGCTTCCAGGTATGATTGAGCAAATAGCTCCTTGTGACATCCATGTTAACGCCACAGGTGATGAACCCACACCAGCAACTACCCTCACACTGCCAAAACTTCCTTCTCACCCCATCAAAATCACATATCAAAGACGCCCCAAACGAACCCTTGTTCAATCTACTCTGATTTAACAAGCCCCTCCTTTTCAAACCAAAAAGACTAGAGCGGAACAATGGGCTCCCAATCAGTCTGAGGTCTCACCATCCTTCACAATTGACCTCAATATGGGTCTTGAGTCTCCTCAGTCTCAAACCCATGAGCCCGACACCTAAGCTGACAGCCCTTAGAGTGAGTCTCTACACTCATCTGAGAAGCCACAAAGGGACAGTCCCGCCATAGGCTCAATGCCTTTATCCTTTACTAACCTTCTGCTGAAAACTAATGAAGAGATTACGTCTCTTCATGGCAATGAAGTTGATCGACAATACTCTTTTAAGGATCAACAGAGCCTAGAAGGACCTCTTATCTCTAGCCCCCATCAGCAAGCCTTTACTTAGGTGAGTCCCACTGATGTAGAGGGGACTCATGTAGATTCAGCTGCCACTACTGAACGTGCCTCAATGGACCTTCAGGACAATGGTAACATCTATGAGACCGAATCTGCGGCAACCATGCCTATTGATGACTCTGATAGAGACATCATTACGCAAGGGAAACCAGGGTGCCAAGAAACCACATCTGGTGGTGAGGCTGAACATACTAGGTGTGTTACCTCATCTCCCTATGATTCTTCAAAATAAGATGAGGGAATACTGCAACTCAATCTTAAAGTCCTATTGTCTAAAGTCTCAATCCTTGAATCAAAGGTTAGGACTTTAGAGGATAGGTCTGCCACTCAGCAACTTGAGATTGATAGTCTCAAGGCTCAACTAGCTGAGAAACAGATTGAGAGATCTGTTAGGCACGTACCTATTCAGGTCTCCTTGGCCTCTTCCTCTAGCTCATCTACCTTTCAAGATGATGCTACCAAAAAGGGGGAGAGTGTTAAAGGACAAACAACTAAGGAACCACAGAGCCAAGTTTCAACTTTAACCTCTTCGACTCTAACTACAACCATCTTTCCTGAGCGATCCCAAGTCATACTGTAAATAGACTCAAGGATGCTCAAAGATTTAGGTGGTTGAGGTGATGAAGTGGGTATAGGTAGAGTTGTAGGTTCAGGGGTGAAGGGTTCATCTAATGGCTCAGTTTTGACGGGGAAGGAGAATGGGATTGGTTCTTCTGGTGTTGGTTTTGGTTGAGTTCTCTATAGACTTTTTTCCCAATTTCTATTGAGATCTTCTCTAGATCAGCCTAGCCCTGATATGGCTATGATATACTTTGGAGCTGAAGAGCTTCAGAGGCTAAGTGCACCTTCTATCGCTGAGGAAGAAGTTGGTCAACCTAAGGTCCAAATGGAACCTGAGATTAAATTCAAAGGGGAAATGAGGACTGATGGCCCAGCAACTGAAATAGTTGGGACAGATAGTGCACTCCCTTAAACCTCCGAAGCAAAAGCCAAAGCCTCAGAAGAACAATCTGAGTCTTCCGAAGCTGAGATAGAAGCTGTGGAAGGACTGTTCTCTCTGTCCAAGGATCTAACCATCACAGATGCAATTCTTGAGTTAGCATCTGAGGTGGATAGTGAGGACCTTCTCAACCAACCCCTAGCTCAGACAACTTCACTACCTCCATCTCAATCTGAACCCTCCACTCACACCAAAGTCAAGCACTTCTAAAGACAATAAAGGAAAGAAGAAAATGACTACGGAAGAGCTTGAGGAGGAGGAGAAGATTGAAAAACTTAAAAAGAAAAGGTAGATTTCCAACTGCGAAGTTGCTAGCTGCCAGTTCCAAAGCAGCTGCAGCCAACCAGGAGGAAGTCAACAACAAAAGGAGAGTAGAGATCATTGACAGGCTCATCATGCTCGGAGCTGCCAATAAAGACATACTCCTGCTACTATTAGAGGAGTTAGTAGAGCTAGAAAAGACAACCAGGCTGCAGATTAAACAAAGGGAAGAAGCAGCGTGGTTGGCCTTAGAGGAGGAAAGAGAAAGAGAACAGAGGGAGGCTGATCAGCAGCTCCGGAGGGAAAGGATATCTTTCCTAACCTCCAGAGGTTTCTCTCTTCAAGAACTATCTCCACATAATAATGATACGATCCTATGGCTCTTCAACAAAGGGCAGGATCAAATAGAGAAAGTGAGAAAGAAAGCTGCGAGAGAAAAGATGAAGGAGAAGAAGGAGAAAGAAGAAGAAGCTAGGGTCACTGCTGCCAAGAAGATATGTGAAAAGGCCTGGATGAAAGACTATCTCTGGGCTCATGGCTTCTCTGGTAGGCAGGTGGGACCTATGTCTGAAAAGACACTCCAACGAATTGTCAGCGACATCAAGGCTGACATTCGTATGGGAAAAAGGAAGGAGATGTATAGAAAGGTACATGGGATGATCTTCAAACCAACCACTCAACCTCAACCTGAACCAATTCCCTCACCTTTCACCATCAAACCTGAACCCTACACACCTGAGCCTTGAACCCTACACACCTGAGCCTATACCAGTATCCATACCAGCTTCCTCACCACAACCACCCAAACTACCCATCCTTAAACCCAAAACACTCCCCAGAACCACAACTCCACAACCTACCCAACAAACTTCCAAACCATCCCCTCAGCCTTCTAAACATCTCTCCTTAGAAGAATTTAAGGCAATCAAGACGAAGCTCATCAACTGCACAACCCTGAGCGATATCTCTTGTGAGGAAGATTCTGTCAAACTGACTTATGTTGACAGATCTTCATGTTCCCTCACTAGAGATCAATTCCTTGATCAGCCTAGAGGAACACTGGACTAGGCTTCTATACTACTTGGTCTTAACTCTGATTCATTAAATGATGAAGAGAAGAAGCTAAGAAGAAGGATGGTGACTCTACTGGATACAAGGAGAGGGGATAAGATTCCTAGTAAACCTCTCATGCCTAGAAAGAAAATCATCCAGTGGAGGTTCGATGAATCCTCTCACAACTTTGTTGTGGAGAGATAATGGAGAGAGCAATAGGCTGAATGCCTCTTCTCTGCTACACTCCAGCAGATTCGACATTGCTGAGTTAGCAGAGAAACCATTCTCAAATCCCTCCAGTTCCGAAACTACTGCTCACATCAGAAATCATCTTAGCGGCCTTCATCTTTCTGAGCTAACCATAAAAGCAAAGATTGAAGAGGAGCTGAAGCTGAAAGAGAAGGAAGCCAAGGAAAGGTCAACCACCACAAGCAAAGTGTTTCTACAGATAGTGGAATGCCCCGAACTAGAACCAATAGTTAGATGGGAGTATGACTATACCTCCCATCAACTAACTCTTTTCAGAGGGACCCAACAAAGGGTATATATCATTTAAAGAGACAGACCGAATCTCCTGTCCACGAATGATTTGTACAAGCTTCTTAGCAGCACTTCTGGGAAGAACAAAGAAACAGATAAGTATCTGCTTTCCTTGGTGCTGAAAGCTTTGAGAAGCAGAAACAACTGATGTTTTGGTAGTATCAGCCTAGGGGGAGTTTGTTGGATCAAGAAGAAGGCTGGTGCAACCAAAACCAAATCACTTAGACTATTTTGATGCATCTAATAAAGGACGTCCGAAGCTAAGTGTGGAACTTCCGAAGGAAAAAGTGCTCTTCCGAGGAAAGTATAATATGGACTTCCGAAGAGACACTCTTCTTCTGGTGATAAAGTATTCACTTTTATAGATCAAGGCTTAGAAGAAAAAGATCAGAAGACAACTTTCGAAGTATGAAGAAAAGATGAAGTCCTCAAGCTTTGGAAGAAGTAGCCTCTTCCGAAGTATAGGTGGCTTCAGAAGAACTTGTTCTTTCGAAGCCAACTAACCTTCGGAAGACACTACTATGAACCAGTGGCCATAAGTATGGTCCTCCTGACAGTCTGCTGCAGATCTCTGATATACTGCATCGTGTTTTCTCAAAGGCCATGTAGTTGACCATACTGTATTCCATTATTCACCTTTATTAGTTAGTACAGTTACTAACTTTAGTTAGTAATAAAAGGTAAAGTCATGGACATGTCACGACTACCATATCTTAGATAATACTTTATCTAAGATACCTTAACTCTAGCATTGTAGTATATGCTTTAGTCATAGGTTCCCAGCTGGTATCAAAGTATATCCGGCTGTAGGTAGTAGTATATATAGTTTCTCATTGTAACTCATAAGGATGCTTGTAAGAGTCTTGTAACACTTTGAGTTGAGATGTAATATATACAAATACCTTGAAAACTATATCCTTGTGTTCTTTGTTATTTAGTATATTATTATCAGCTCTTAGAAAAGACTCTGCTTCATCTGATCCAAGTGTGGCATTAGTGAGTTAGAGAGAAAAACCAAGTGTTATTAACAAAACCGATTATGCACTTTGAGTGTAGCTTTCAGGTAGAAGATGTTTCCCCCAATCAAGCTCTAATGGCAGACCATAATGAATCAAAGGTATTGGAACATCTTTGCTCTCATGAATGCATTGCTAAAGTTTTCATGTAGAGGTCCTACAACTTGGAAGCAAGATCTGATCTTGAGTTCTTGAACATCTTAAAAGCTTATTTTAAAAGATCAGAAAATGATTATACGCTTAAAATAAAAGATAGAGAAAACCATTTCTACTATAAAACATGAGCACATAAACTACAGGACTCAGATTAAAGATCTTGTTACCAAGTTAACTAAATGCCAGGCTGAACTTGTGATCAGCAAAGCTAAGGTAGAAAAATGTGTTTCTGAAGAGGAAACCTTTCAAGAACATTATATCTTCATCCTTAGATGTAAAAGTTTGTTATCAGAACAAGCAGAGCCTTGGATCAAATGAATAGCTCCTCCACACACATTACTATCAGTTAGAGAACCAAGGTATGAAACTTATGAAGATGAGCTGCCTTCCATTGATTCAATCCAAGAAGAAGATAAAAATGAAGAGGATATAGTGAAGTATGAACTCGAAGTGAGTGAAAAGGTTCATTCTAAGAAGGGCCATTTTATCCCTAGAGAGAAGAAGAGACTGGGGATGGCTAAGTCTGCAAGAAAGAACTTGATCAGGGCTGCTAAGAGAAGATCAAAGAAAATGCTGGAAATCAATCCCACCTTAAACCCTAAGCAAAAACAAGATTTCATCTCTGCTGGGTTTTAAGTGAGAAAGACTAAAGAATTAACAAAGGATTCTAGTACCAGGAGTCCTCGTTAAAGTCCAAGCCATCTTGGTAAGAAGAAGAAGGTTGAACCATTATACACCATTACTACACAGGTTGGACCATCCAACTCCAAAGGCAAGCTTCGCCTTTAGAAGCATGCTACATCATCCAAGAAGATGAAGAAGGAGCTAGAAAAGGATCAAAACAAACCTTCTCTCAAGACAAGACTCTTAGAAGGAATCCTATAGAATGCATCATGTGTGGTGGTACTACTCATTATGCTAAGGATTGCATTTACAATCCTAAGAGTACCATCCATATGAACAAGAATAAGACTGTTGGATCTAGATTGTATATGTCTAGATCATTTTGTATAGGCTTAGAACTTGGATCAAGTCTTGTAATTAATAAGTGTAACAGTCAGTATATATATATATGTGTGCATTGTATCTATAGGTTAACCCATATATATGTGTGTTGCTTTGTGACTGTTGACAGGCAAAATCAATATACTTGGTAGGATTCCTGAAATTGACCAAGTGTAAGAAACATCTACGGATGAACATTATTGTTAATCCGTAGATGTGTTTCTTACAAGACCAAATCACTCGTGAATGTTCATGCGAATGATCAAGGATTGCATGAAGTGAACTCCTACAGATGAAAGAGTTCCTACGGAAGAACAATACTTCTACGGAAGACCAAGTCATCTACGGAAGAACAAAACTCCTGCGGACGACAAGACTACTGCGGAAGAACAGAATACTTGTGTGATTTCAAATACCAAGAAGTCAAACAAGTCAACACAATCAATAACAAATCCCAAGAGATCCGGTGTTTCCTTAACCGACTCAAACCGTCTATAAATATGAGTCCTAGGTTTCACATCTCAGGGAACACAATCAAGCAATATTACTGCTGTCAAGAGTTACATCATCGTGCAACCCTAACCGCCGTCACATCAACAACAACATTATTCGATTGACAGAAATCATTGTTCATAGTCATTCTTAATTATTCTTTTGTAATCATTACTGATAATTAATGAAATACTTTGAATAATTATTGAGTTCATATTTATTGTGTTTTTGTGTTTGTGTTCATCAATAATCATTAAAACAATTAAACGTCAATTAATGATAATTCCGCGATCATTGATTTGATTTATTTTAATACTGATAATTCCTGAATTGAGATCCTTGGATTCACAGGTGGTATCAGAGCCAAGTGCTCATTGATTTAGATCAATTGATCTATCAGTATTAAAATTGTTTAATTAATTTTTAAACAAGTATTTCAGCGACTTATCGTTCAGCAAGCATTCTCTCATTGCTTGTTTGATTTAGATCTATATTCAAATCAATTGAATACTAGATCTGAGTCTTTGATAGGTTTGTCCAATTTAACATTCAAGGTTTCATTCATAACTTTGCATTAAACATGAGTACTTTTGGTGGAGGATCATATCAACCGCCGACGTTGGAAACCAAAGCTGATTTCAAATCCTGGAAGATCAAGTTCAGAGATCATGTGAACTACACAGATTCTGACTTGTGGGAGTCCATCACTGAGGGTCCTTATATTCCACCCACTCTTGGGCCGGATTATAATGACAAGAATCAGCCTATCAGCACAAAGTACTTGTCACCTGATGATGTCAAGAAGGTTAAAGTTGATATTAAAGCATACAGTTTACTTAGTATGGCTTTGCCTGAAGAGATATTAATCAGGTGCGAGAACTACAAAACAGCAAATTCCTTGTGGAAGATAGTCCACACTCTCTGTGAAGGGAGTGATGAGATCCGAAGCATAAGGAAAGACACCCTCAGATCACAATATGAAACCTTTCATCATATTAAGGGTGAATCAATTCCTCAACAACTCCATAGATTTATGCAACTTGTTACAGAAATGAACATCTTGGAGTTGAAGTATACTACTGAGGAACTCAACAAGAAAATGCTCCACACTTTGCCTGAAAGTTGGAAGCAAACTGTATCCATGTTCAAGAACACCATAGATCTTAAGAAAACTAGTCTGGATACTCTGGTTGCTAAAGTAGAAGCACTTGAAATGGATGAACTATCAAGAAACAAGAGTGTGAGAACTCATGTCTCACCTTATCACTTCAAAGAAACCAAAAATGCTGGAAGTGCATTTATCTCAAATAATGAAGGTGATAACTCTTGTACTTTTAGTGATGACGAAGAGGAAGTTAGTTTCTATGCCTCCAAACCATCTAAGAAATCATCTCAAAGTAAGAACCAAAAAGAAAAAGGAAGATCTGCTGAGAAAAGAGATACTAAAGCAACTGCTAAATCTTCTCAACAAAACAATCAATCAGAACCAATTACTGTGATATTGGATTCTGAAGAACAAAAAGCAGCCTTTGCAGCTTTTAGTTCTAGCTTTCAAGCTTATCTTGGAAGCTCACTAACATCAGCAAACATCTACCAGCAAGATTTGGAGGAACTACCCCCTGGTGTAGTAGAAGAGATGGATCTACAATGGCAGATGGCTATGATTGCTTACAGAGCTAAGCAATATCTGAGGAGAAATAAGAATCTGGCTGCAGCTAGTAAAACATCAAAGATTGGTGTTGACAAGTAAATAGTTAGATGTCTCAAATGCAATCTCTATGGACACTTCTCTAGAGAATGCAACCAACAATCATCTCAGCAGCATCAGCAGCAGCAGCATCAGCAGCATCAGCAGCATCAACATCAGCAGCAACAGTAATATCAGAATCAGCAATCAACCTCTCAAAGATCTCTGCACAGACAACCTCAGCTGACAAATACATCCCCACCAGCCACAAATGTATCAGTAGGACCAAGCAATTCTAAGGAGTCAGGACTGATCATACTTCAAGATGGAATATGTGACTGGAGCATGTATGAAAAAGGAGTCTTGGAAGAGAATCAAGCATTAATGGCACACATGGAAAACAAAGTTCCTACTATGGCTAGAGAGGTAAAAGACAGGTTATGTTCATCAACATGTGTTGAGGAAGTTGAACGTTACAGAGTCCATGCTCAACAATTGACTAACAAAGTAAAAGAAACAATGATTTTGAATGAATTCCATTTAAGAGAACATAAACTATATCAAATCAAAATTAGTTCTTTGCAAAAGGATTTAGAAAAATATGTTTCTGAAAATTACAGCCTCAAAGCCCAAGTTGAGCATCTGACCACTTCCTTAACAAAATCCATGGCTGATCATGCATCTACTGAAGTGAAACTTCAGAAGTTTCAACTATCATCTCAGCAATATGAGAAGTTGTTAAACTCTTATATTGAATCAAAGAACAGGTATGGGTTGGGTTATAATGCTGTTGCACCACCTATTAATGATAACTATACAACTTTGCCTGAAACAATGACAAATACTTTGTCAAATCATTTTGTGCCAAGCACCAAAATTGATATAAAAACAAACATCAACAATGAAGCTGAGATGAGTGAAATTGAATCTACTGAATCAAATCACTTAAACAAAATGACTCAGATTTTGATAAATATGATGACTTGGATGATTCTGATGAACATGATACTGATCAACTGAACATTGGTAAGAATGTTCAAGTTGAAACTGGTCTTCCCCGAGTTCTTGAAGAATCAAAGCTGCAGTATCCTCCAAAGCAACGAAATATGATGAAGACTATCTGTAAAAGAATTGCTTAACTGAATGAAGGACTTCAAGAACTAAACCTTCACAAGGTTGATAACTGTGGATCAAGTACTGAGGTACCTTTATCTCCTTCAGATAAAGGTAAGAAACAACAAACATCAACCAAGAAGAAGAAAAATTCAAGTGTTGAAGATCTGCGGAAAGAGAAGTCTGAAGAATCCGTAGAACATCTGCGGAAAGCAAAAATAGCCAAGTCCGTACATCTGCAGAAGGCTAAAACTTGTGAATCCGCAGAAAAGCCACGGAAGAGAGAAACCGAATCTATGGATGAGGTCAAAAGGACTGCCAACAAACATGCACAGAAAATGTTGAATATCAAGCAACAAAAGGCAGCCAAAGGCAAACAAGAAACAGATGATGAGGCTCCTACCAAAAGCAAGAAGAATCAAGTGATCCATCAGGAAAGGAGACAAAGAACAAGAAAAAGAAGGCTGAATCTGAAGAAAATTCAGAAGATAAATATTGGAAATGGTGTGGTATGAAGAATCACAATACTGATGAATGCTATTTCAGCAGTTATTGCTCCATATGCAATATGAACAATCACATGACTTCTGGCTGCTACTTCAACAAACACTGTGCTATATGTGACAAAAATAACCATTCAACTCAGGAATGTTATTTCAACAAGAAGAACAAGAAAAAGAGCAAAAAGAAGTCACATGATGCATCATCTGAATCAGATTCTAATCTTCAGAGAGTGAGAAAGAATCAAAGATGCAAAAAGAACAACAAAAATCAAAGAAAAGATCCTCTGCTGTGGATAAGACTTTGATGAAGAAAACACCAACACAGCTAAGACACCTCACAAAAAGGTGGATTTGTCAGATAAACAGACTGAAGCAGTTGATGGTTTCTTTGATAACATTGAAAAAGGAACTCCTGTACCTCAATCAAAGTTGAAAGATGAAGTAACTTTCAAATATACAGGAGCATCCTCAAAGTTAAAATATCAGCCAAAACAAGATAAGTTGAAGAAAGAATCAGATAAGCAAGAAGACATCCAAACACCAGAATCATCTTCAACAGAATCATCCTCACCACCATCAAATCAAAAAGAAACAACTAATACTAAACTTCAAGATTAATTCATGAAGGAGTAACTATTGTTGACACTTCTGGCAAACCCAAGACAATTAAGGCTTAGGTTGTCAATTCTAACTGATTTCTTTTTGTGTGCAGGAACAATCATGGAGAGCTGACAACAAGTGGTATGTTGACAGTGGTTGTTCCAGACATATGACAGGAAACTGTGCACTTCTCCATGACTTCAAATATAAACATGCCTCTTATGTGGCATTTGGTGGGGATAAGAAGGGAGGTAAAATAGTTGGTGAGGGAATTGTAACAAATGGTGTTTTAACATTTGAAAAAGTAAATTACTGTGAAAATTTGCAGTACAATTTACTCAGTGTATCTCAAATTTGTGATCAAAATTACACTACACTATTTGATAACACTAATTGTTATATTCTTAAGCCAGGTTTTGCAGTTCCAGCAGACTGGATCCTTCTAAAAGCATCAAGAAAAGGAAACACATATGTTTTGGATATGAACAACACATCACTCATAAGCCATGAGACATGCCTGCTGTCTAAGTCTTCAGAAGATGAATCACAATTGTGGCATAGAAGGCTTGTTCATTCCAACATGAGAACATGAATAAATTGGTGAAAAATGACTTGGTCATTGGATTACCAAAGAAAGAATTTCATTGTTCTAATCATTGTTCTTCATGTTACAAAGGAAAACAACATAGAGTGTCTCATAAATCCAAAATAATCAACACTAATACTACACCACTCAAATTGCTTCACATGGACCTCTTTGGTCCAACCAATGTGATGAGCATTGGAAAAAGGCAATATTGTTTGGTGATAGTAGATGATTTCACTAGATTCACATGGGTCTTTTTCTTAAAACATAAGAGTGAAACATCTGAAACATTAATGGACGTCATGATCAAGATTGAGAATCAACTTGATTTAAAAGTTAAAATTTTTAGGAGTGATAATGGAACTGAATTTGTTAATGCTGATCTGGATTCTTTTTGCAGGAATAAAGGGATAGCAAGACAATTCAGTGCACCAAGAACTCCACAACAAAATGGAGTGGCTGAAAGAAGAAATAGAACTCTCATAGAAGCAGCCAGATCAATACTAGTTGATTCTCAGTTGCCCATAACTTTCTGGGCAGAAGCTGTGAATACAACTTGCAATGTTCAAAATAGGACATTAATTGTCAAAGAACATAATAAAACTCCTTATGAGCTCTTATTTAAAAGAAAACCTTTTATGGGATATCTTAGAGCTTTTGGGTGTCATGTGTCTGTATTAAATACTAAATAACAATTGGGAAAATTTTCTGAAAAAGCCTATGATGGTTTCTTTGTTGGATATTCATCCACTTCTAAATCATATAGGGTCTATATTCCAGAACATAACATTGTTGAAGAGACCCCCAACGTTTCTTTTGATGAATCCATGTTTACAACATCTGTAAAAGGATCATCTTGGTTATTTGATATAGATGCATTAACTGAATCATTTAACACTGGTTATCTGATCAATGCTGGTTTTGCGGATACATGCTATCCATTTGTGCCTCCAAGTTTGAATGAAGTGCCACTGACAGCTGACCCACCAAGGGCACAACCTTCAAATGCACCTCAGCAAGAATCAAGTCAGCAGCATGCAGCTACATCTGAAGCAAATCCTTCATCCGCAGCACATATAAATACATCCGCAGATGCATCAGCATCCGTAGATGTAAGTTCTGTTTCAACCACTGACCAAAGGGATGGAGAGGATGTGTTGAATCAACAAAACATGCCAGCAAATCAACAATGTTCATCTGTGGATGGTGATGTAACCCCTACGGAAGTACAAAATGCCTCCGTAGATGTTGAAGTTACTCCTGCGGAAGAACAAAATGCTTCCGTAGAACTTCCTGCGGAAGAAGACAACCATGCAGCAACTGAAACTCAAGCTGATCCTAATGAACATGAGCCATTTGATTACTTCATAGACTCATCTTCTCAGCTGAATGCATCTGCATCAATGGGTTTCTCAAACTTAGAATCAATAATTCCAGTTGATGCTGTTTCAACAAGCAGAATTCACAAGTCTCATCCCTCAGATAATATCATTGGAGACCTGAATGCAAGAACTACATGGAGCAAAGGAGGAGTGGCAAACATTTGCCTGTTCACCTGCTTTTTGTCTCAGACAGTTCCTGCAAATATTTTAGCTGCTTTAAAAGACAACAGCTGGATTGAGGCTATGCAAGAAGAGCTACAACAATTCAGAAAACAAAAGGTGTGGAATCTTGTAGACTTGCCTCAAGGTCAACATCCAATTGGAACAAGGTGGCTCTTCAAAAACAAGCTGGATGACAGGGATATAATCGTGAGAAACAAAACCAGACTTATTGCTCAAGGATATACTCAGGAAGAAGGGATAGACTATGATGAAGTTTTTGCACCAGTTACAAGAATTGAAGCTATAAGGGTCTTCCTAGCTTATGTCTCATTCAAGAAGTTCACAGTCTATCAAATGGATGTGAAGTGTGCTTTCCTTTATGGGAAAATTGATGAAGAAGTATATATGGCTCAACCCCCTGGATTTGAGGATCCTGACTATCCACATAGAGTATACAAGCTTGACAAAGCTTTGTATGGTCTTCATCAAGCACCAAGGAAGTGGTATGACACATTGTCATCTTTCCTGCTGAAGAATGGTTACAAAAGAGGAACCATTGATCAGACACTCTTCCTCAAACATGAACATCAAGATCTTTTGGTGGTTCAAATATATGTTAATGACATAATATTTGGATCAACCAACAAGAAACTGTGTCAAAGCTTTGAAGAGTTAATGAAATCTGAATTTTAGATGAGCTCCATGGGAGAATTGATATTCTTCCTTGGCTTACAAGTTCATCAGAAAACATATGGCATTTTCATCAATCAAGAAAAGTACATTCATCAAATCCTGAAGAAGTACAATCTTGCTGATACAACTTCATACAAGACACCTGCCTCAACAATAGACAAGATTGTGCCTGACCCTGCTGGAAAATCAGTAGATCAAAGATTGTATAGATCAATGATCGGTTCTTTAATGTACTTAACTGCCAGTAGGCCTGACATAATGTTTACTGTTTGTGTTTGTGCCAGGTATCAATCAGACCCAAAAGAGTCCCATCTGAATGCTGTGAAGAGAATATTCAGATATCTAAAAGGCAAACCAGCTCTAGGACTGTGGTATCCAAAAGATGGAGATTTCAGTCTTTACTCATATTTAGATAGTGACTATGGAGGGTGTAACAACAACAGAAAATCCACAACTGGTGGATGTCAGTTTTTGGGACCAAGACTTGTTTCTTGGCAGTGCAAGAAGCAAACTAATGTATATGTATCAACAGCTGAAGCTGAGTACATAGCTGCTTCCGCTGGTTGCTCTCAAGTACTTTGGTTGCAGAACCAATTACTTGATTATGGTTACAATTTCCTTCAAACACCAATTCATATTGATAATTCAGTTGCTATGTTTATAACTGCTAACCCAGTTCAACACAGTAAAACCAAACACATTGAAATCAGATATCATTTTCTGAGAGACTGCTCAGAAAAGGGTTTAATCAAGTTAGTCAAAGTGGACACAACAAATCAGCTTGCTGATTTGTTCACTAAAGCCTTTGATTCTGTTAGATTTAATTTTCTGATAGAATCTCTGGGGATGATTAACTTAGAATAAATCATCAAAAGCATATGAATGTCCTTGTGTAGAGTAATGGTTAGGGATGATTTAAGTGTCTGATAGAACATTTGTGCATGCCTTATGTATGGGAAATGATAGTAGACTATGCTTGGCCTTCTTTAACTAAAACTCAAACTGACTTGTATCATTCTGATATGTGAGTAGGTTCATCTTGAGTGTAAACTAAGCTAAGAGCATGCCAAACTAAAAGATACAGGTATCTGTCTGTGGGAATTCCATTTTACGAATCAGGAAAGTACGTTATCTCCTGATGTGATCAAATCACTTACACAAGCACACTATCTAAAATACTTTATAATCTTCTATCTTTGCAAAGTCATATTCCCTCTGTTTTGTGTGAACAAAGACCTGGGGATGCGACTAAAGAGTGTGATCTTCATTCTCCCTTTGTTTTGTGTAAACAAAGACCTGGGTTAAGTTCACCTCTGTTTTACGAAAGTAAAGACCTGGTGACTATGAAGATCATCTCTCAGCTCTAAAAAGAATCACTTGTGATCAATTGACACCAATCCAAAGAGCTTCAACATCAAAGCATTCATGAGACTGTAATATGTCTCAAGATAGAACTTATAACTTAATGTACATAGTCATTAAGTGTGAAAAGTAGTGATTGCCTCACCTACGGAGTACAAACTCTAATGCCAATTGAATGTGGAAATCATGACAGTTACTGATTAACAAACTTCAAAACATGATAAATAGCATGCCTAGTTGATACATTACTCATGTATGAATTTAAGTGGATCTATATACTTACAATCAGGTGTGCAATAAATCAAATAATCAACATCCGCAGAAGCCGAGTCATAGTATGATCCCTCTATATATATGCATGCATGTAATTGTTTAAACCAGATGTTTAATTTGTCCTTTTAACTGATTTTCTCTCACTTAGACTGTCATATGCCTTTCATGCCTGTTTACAACTTAAATTTATGATGAATGCAACAGTTTAACATTAATCACAAATTTAGGGGGAGTAGTTCATGCATGAAAATCAATAAAAAGCTGTCAACTTGATTTAATTTACTTTGAAGGAATTGAAACTTGAGCACTAACTTGAATGCAGGATACAGGACACTTGCTTTCTTGTACTTAATTGCCATGCAAATACAGTCAACAATGTCCAACATCAACACTTGATTCTACTCAGTAGATATCACACATTTAAAGTTTTTAACAGAACTTTAAGTTCCGCAGAAATTTCAGTAATACTTCTCATCCGTAGAAGTAACAGTGAAATTTCTGCATCCGCAGAAGTTTCAGTAATACTTCTCATCCGTAGAAGTATTAGTGAAATTTCTGTTTCAGCAGAAAAACAGATGCATTGTTTGAGCTAAGGCATCCGCAGATGTTAAGACATCCGCAGATGTTAAGGTTCCGCAGATGTTCTGCGGAAGAAGTAATGCATTCGAAATAAACTTGTTATACGGACGGATAAATGGGAAGTGGGCCCAACATAATTAATAAAAGAAATTAATATGTTCGGTTATAAATAAGGTTTCTAACTCAGAATTCATTAATCAATTTTTCAGAACACTTTTTCAGTTTCTAACCTAGAAAAACGCCCACTTTCCCCCTCATTCAAACTTTCAAAAAATCCATTCCGAAAAAGCATAAACTACATTATCCAGTAATCGATTATCAGTATTACGAAGGTAAATCATGTTCTAATTCTCAGTACGGAACTGGTTAATCTGTGTTTGTCATTAAAACGATTCGACTTCATGTGAGATTTATGCTTAATCTATTTTCGTTGTTGATTACAGATGGCAAACAGATTCGCAAAAGAACATAATGTGTGCGTATTCTTAAATGCCGATGATCCTGCTGCTGAAGAATGTCGATATATCATACGATATCTTTGATGGTCCAGGCTCTTCTATGCCTTAACGACAGAGCCTGTGATTCATCAGGCACACATAATCGATTTTTGAAACTCTGCACGAGTTGAACAAGAAGGAGATGATGAAGTGATTGCTGCTGAGATCCTGACTGAACGTATTCGGATCAATGAAAGCACAATTAGACAATGTCTGGAATTGGGTGATCAAGAGATTGGGCACCCTGATGTATTCGAAAATGAATACATTGAGAAGGTGTTTAACCTGATGGGATATGATGGCGACTTCGATAAAGGGGAAATAAAGAAGGGTAGGCTGTGCAAACCATATCGATTCCTATGCCATACCTACCTGAAGTGCATATCCAACAGGAAGTCAGGGCTTGATAGATTTTCTTGACACATATCTTCAGGAATCATTGGGATCTTCAGGGTAGAACTTACAACTACTCCAAGTACATTTTCAACTGTCTAAGTGATCAAGTCAAACTTCAGCGGAATGACAAAATGTACATGTTCCCAAGGTTCTTACAACTGGTGATCAACTCTGAACTTCCAAGGCTAGCAAGAGTAGGAGAAGTGTTTGTGCAAGCACACTTGGGTATATCTATGCTGAACAAAATTAGTGGGAAGTACCAGGGTGAAGACATGCCCATGTTTGCACAAGGTGGATGCTCATGCAGATATACCACAAGAATTGATCTGGGTAGATGAAGAAGCAGAGTCATCTGCTGAATCTGTACAAGCTTCTCACTCTCCAATCCAAACACCACCACTCCAACATCACTCACCAAGCCAAACACCACCACTCTAACATCAATCACCAGCCAGCATCAACACCCAACCAATCTCACCTATTCATCACCATGAATCTCCACAGCTAAAATCTTCATCTTCTACCACCGACACTCAGCCAATCTCACCAGTTCAACACCAGTCACCATCACCTTCTCATTCATCCTCACATCACACTCAACCTCTCTCTCCACTCCAAATCCAATCCCCTGTTCAACCACCACCAGGCACACCAAAACAAGCATCACAGGAAAGTGCTAGCACTGAACTAGTTGAGATAACTGAGTCTTTAAATTCTATGCACTCAGGAGAGACTGAGTTACTGTATCAAGCTAGCACTGTTCCCATTTCACCCACAAACACTGAAGATCAAGTGCCATCAGACCATACTGAACCCATATCTCCAGCTCTTAATGATCAACCTGCTGATGAGCTAATGGGAGATGATCATCCTACTGATGAGCAAAGGGTAGCAGAACAAGAGGATGTGATTGCCTACCACGAAGATGATTTAAGTGATAGTGACATCCTAGTGAGTAAAAGCTTTTTGGTTGCTGAGTAAAACAAGCTAGTACTCAAATCAAATAAGCGAAAGCAAAGAATACAAAAGCTGAAAGGAATCATTCAGGAAAAAGATGAAGAGTTGATGATGAAAGATGCAAGATTGAAAAGGCTGAGAGAGGATGCCAAATGCAACAATGAGGTAATTGATGCACTTTTGCAAAATGAACAGGAGTTGCAGGCATCCTTGAAAAATGAGCAAAGTGATAAAGCTCAGCTGATCAAAGAGAAAGATGAAAAGATAGAGCAATTGAAAAAGAAGATTTATGCTTTGGAAACAAGGGAGGCCCCAAGTGTTAAGCTGTCTAAACCATCCGCTGAAGCTCCAAAGAAACTGATCCTATATGCACGGAAAAGAAAATACTTGGGCTCCTTCAAAAGGAAATCTAAAGAAGAAGCCTCTCCAAAAAGGCAAAAGCTTTCATTCCCTGAACAGACACCTTCAGTAGATGTATCTACTGTGAAGGTAGCATCCGGAGATGCTGATGAAAGTGACACAGAATGGGAGGAGCTAACCAAGATGGAGTCCCCCACTGAACAAAAGGAAGCAAAGGCCGATGACCTTCTAACCATAGCAGATATTATGGAAGAGAGGCCTGATTCAAGCATGTTCATGACCCTCATCAACCATGGTTTTCCTTATGACATGGTTGAGAGGATGAATTTAACTGAGATGAAGAATCTGCTAAAAGAGTTTGAGCTGGCAAGTTTCATAATCCCAAACTGTGATTATGAAGCTTTCACAGTCTTTCAATCAGTGGAGAAAATTAAGAAAGATCTGGGCCATTGTGACACAGCTAAACTGACCAAGTACAACATGACATGCTGGTTACAGGGCCACAATTACAAACCGCATGAACTCAAAGGTAGATCTACTGGAGAACTGCGAAGGATGATGGAGCATGTGATGGCAGTGGAGATAGAAACTGGTGTAAAATTCAGAACCACAGCTCCACATCCAACTCATGACCAACAAAGCAAAGTTGCTGCTGATCCAATAACTGTTGAACCAAAGGATCAACACAAAGCAAAAGATAAACTCATCAGAGAACCAAGGGAAGTCATCCCAGGCAAGGTATGGCCCCTTGGTACTACTGTTAGAGAAATTACTGATCAGAAGTCCACTCTGATTCAGTTGATTGATCACCTCACAACTCCCAACTCTGCTGAAGAAAATAAGATCATGGCATGGAAATATGATCAAGAGTGGGATTGTGCAGTGATCAAAATAACATCTTGAAGAGTTGAATACTTCCATGATGTGTTTTCAGTTCTATGCCTTCCTGAGAGCGATCTGAAAGACCTGCAAAGCCTTACCCTTACAAACTTCCCAATACATCCAAGGGGCAGGGACTTCTCAAGCATCATAGGCAAACTGAAAACAAAGTTTAAAGATGATGTGCTTGCAGAAGCTAAAAGAGAAGATCATGAGCATAGAAAAAGAATAAAAGGATTGAAAAGATATAAGTCCAATGCCTCTGAATCCGTAGACGATGAATTCTTAAAGAGGGTTGGCTATAACAATAGGACCTCAGCAGCCATCAAGCACATTGAAGGGACTCAATACATATTGAAGCACATAGAAAAAGAATAAAAGGATTGAAAAGATATAAGTCCAATGCCTCTGAATCCGTAGACGATGAATTCTTAAAGAGGGTTGGCTATAACAATAGGACCTCAGCAGCCATCAAGCACATTGAAGGGACTCAATACACACTCCCTATTACTGAATGGGGATATGTAGAGAGGATAAAAGAACTTGTGCTGCTGAAGAATGCAGAGAACAAACGGGCTAAAAGGATCAGGATCTTTGATCCTGTGGAAATAAAGCTACTTCATCCCAGCTACACATCCTATCTACATGATAAATTCTTTCCGAAGCTGAGTGATGAAGCAGCTCAAAATGATCTGTTCCTGCATGTACACATGATACAAGTAATTGACAAACTTCATGCAAAGGCCTACAAACGACGAAGACACAATGCAGGCTTGCTGAAGGGAACCAACTATGATGAAGTCACAGAACTCCGACTCTCAGAACAAGATGAACTTGAAGTAGTGAAAAATGACAAAGTCTTAGAGACTCTCGCTACAGAGGAGGATGTTCTGGGACTTGGCTTCGAGACTCTAAAGAAGATTAGCAAAATGGAGATCAAATACAAATATGATGATCAAAAGGCTGCTGTATCTTACTTCTACAACAAGATAATATCAAGAGTCAAGGAGCTAGCAGTTTTGAAGGACTGATTGCAAGGAGCTAAGCCTAAGGGGGAGTATTGTTGGATCTAGATTGTATAGGTCTAAATCATTTTGTATAGGCTTAGAACTTGGATCAAGTCTTGTAATTAATAAGTGTAACAGTCAGTATATATATATATATATATATATATATATATATATGTGTATTGAATCTATAGGTTAACCCATATATATGTGTGTTGCTTTGTGACTGTTGATAGGCAAAATCAATATACTTGGTAGGATTCCTAAAATTGACCAAGTGTAAGAAACATCTACGGATGAACATTATTGTTAATCCGTAGATGTGTTTCTTACAAGACCAAATCACTCGTGAATGTTCATGCGAATGATCAAGGATTGCATGAAGTGAACTCCTACAGATGAAAGAGTTCCTACGGAAGAACAATACTTCTACGGAAGACCAAGTCATCTACGGAAGAACAAAACTCCTGCGGACGACAAGACTCCTGCGGAAAAACAGAATACTTGTGTGATTTCAAATACCAAGAAGTCAAACAAGTCAACACAATCAATAACAAATCCCAAGAGATCCGGTGTTTCCTTAACCGACTCAAACCGTCTATAAATATGAGTCCTAGGTTTCACATCTCAGGGAACACAATCAAGCAATATTACGGCTGTCAAGAGTTACATCATCGTGCAACCCTAACCGCCGTCACATCAACAACAACATTATTTGATTGACAGAAATCATTGTTCATAGTCATTCTTAATTATTCTTTTGTAATCATTACTGATAATTAATGAAATACTTTGAATAATTATTGAGTTCATATTTATTGTGTTTTTGTGTTTGTCTTCATCAATAATCATTAAAACAATTAAACGTCAATTAATGATAATTCCGCGATCATTGATTTGATTTATTTTAATACTGATAATTCCTGAATTGAGATCCTTGGATTCACAAAGACTTCTAAGAAAAAGAAGAAAATTGCTTCAGAAGTAAAATCATTTTTCTTCAGAAGCATCAAGGTGACTCAAAAGAAGATAGGTGGAAAAATATCTTCGGAAACAAATTTGGTCTTGGAAGAAATGAATGCTTTTGAAGCACTGAAGTCTGTTGCAGTGGATGCAAAAGCTTCCAAAGGTTCAGTCTCTAAAATATATGAAGTCATAAACACTTTGGAAGTTTTGAAATCCAAGTCTAGTCATTAAAAGATGGTGTGGAAGATAAAGGAAGGCCACATGACTAAAGTTTTTTCATCAACAATAGCCAAGGATTCTCAAAGCTTTCATATAAGATGAATAACTATTGAAATATCTTAAGTTCATCTATATAAACCCAACAACAGCAAGGCTTGGGTTTCCAAATGTAACTAATCATCTATTTTTATATGCAGGAACAACTGAAGACTAAAAGAAATGTATGGATTATTGATAGTGGTTGTTCCAGGTGTATGACTGACAATGTCTCCTTGCTTTAAAACTTTGAGAAAATTAATGGAACACCATTTTCTCTTAGGGGTGAATCAGGATGTTACATTACAGGAAGGGGAAGGGTCATAAATTTTAACCTCAGCATTAAGAAGGTAAACTTTATCAAAGAGCTTAAGTACAATCTTCTGAGTGTATGTAAATTTCATCACTAGAAACATAACATACTCTTTACTGATCATTAATGTATTGTTCTCAAGGCAGGGGTGATCATTCCTTAAGAGCATATTTTTCTTAGAGCCCCTAGGAAAGAGAAGATATACAAGATAGATTTACAAGAAACCTCCCCTTTTAGAGAAACCTCCCCTTCTGGAGAAGTTTCTTGCTTTCAATCTAAACTAAATAGTGATGAGTCTTTCCTTTAACATAAAAGAATATATCATGTAAACTTTAAGAACATTTATAAACTAATTAAGAATGATTTAGTAACTTAAATGCCAAAGAAAGAGTTTACAAATGATGACCATTGTGTTGCATGCATGAAAGAAAAGCAACATAAAGTGTCTCACAACCCAAAAGAAATAAACTCCATCACTACTCCCATACACTTATTACATATCGATATCTTTTGCCCCACCAGTGTAATGAGTTTAGGAAGAACATCAAACTGCTTTATGATCACAGATGATTTCATAAGATATACTTGGGTCTTCTTTCTTAAAAGTAAGGACGAGACCCCTGAAATCTTGAAATTAGTTATTCTGAAAATTGAAAATCAATGTGAACATAAAGCCAAGATCACAAGATGTGATCAAGGAACTAAATTCAAGAACCAAATCCTTGATACAGTTCATCATGAAAAGGGTATTTCAAGATAATATAGTGCTCCTACAACTTCTCAACAAAATGGTGTTGCTGAAAGGAGAAATATGACACTTATTGAGGCTGCAAGAACCATGCTCTCTGACTCTAAACCACCCATCATTTTCTAGGCAGAGGCAGAAAAACATTATCTTCTATGTGCAGAATAGAGTTTCAGTAGTCAAAATTCATGGTAAGACTCCTTATTAACTATGGTATAAAAGGAGACCTTTCATTGGTTTCCTCATGTCATTTTCATGTCCATGCGCGACCTTGAATACTAAAGATCATATAGCCAAGTTTGCTGAGAAGGTTGATGATGGACGTTTTATTAGATACTTTTCTCAAGCTAAGGCTTATAGAGTATACAATATCAGAACTAGAGTAGTTGAAGAGTCAACCAATATGACCTTCAATGAACACACTCCAAGTGTTCTGGTCTTGACTGGCAATTTGATATTGATTTAGTTACCAGCTATTTTAACAAATCTTATGAAAATGTTTTAGGAGCAACAGGTAGTATGACTACAAAATATCCTAATCCAAGATTTAAGTTGAAAAGACCAAATGATAGAACCCCTTCAACACCAATGGAACAAGCACTACAAGTGGAAATCCTGTTAGCATAAATAAACAACAAATTCTTTTTCTTATACATCTGAGGTGCCAACTAGTTCCAGCATTAAGGCACAAAACTCAAATAAAGGGATTTCCAATGCAGGAGAAGATGGAGATTATGAAAACAAACAAACAAACAAATAAGAGGACAAAACCCTGATCAAAATGTTTATTTAAACCGTTGCTTCTTATTCTAGATTGAGCCAAGAAAGTAGATGAAGCTTTAAGAGATGAAAACTGGATTGAATTAATATAAAAGGAGTTCAATATAAAAGACAGGGTGTTTGGAACCTATGTCCTCTTCCACCTAGGAAGATGCCAATAAGAACCAAGTAGGTATTCAGTAACAAGAAATATGATTGAGGACTTGTCATAAAGAACAAGGCAAGACTAGTCTAAGGGTACACTCAAGAGTAAGAAATTGACTACACAGATGCTTTTGCACATGTAGCAAGACTTTAAGCTATCAGAATATTCATTACTTTTACTGCATTAAAGGATTCCAAGGTCTACCAAATATATGTCAAGTGTGCTTTGCTATATGGGGTAGATGTAGAAGTGTATGTATATCAACCACTTGGCTTTGCAGATCTAGATAATCCTTATTATGTCCTCAAGCTTGACAAAGCTCTCTATGAACTACATTAAGCACCAAGGAAATGGTATGAGACACTGTCACGGTACCTAGTTTAACATGACTACAAAAGAGGTACTATTGACAGCACACTCTTCATCAAAAGAATAGAAAATGACATGATACTGGTTCAAGTTTATGTTGATGACATTATATTTGGGTAAACTCTATAAAGAGTTTGAGAATCTATTGAAGAACGGTTTGAATAGAATGCCATAGGGGAACTCAATTTCTTTTTAGGAATTCAAGTGAAGCAAGTTGACAATAGCATCTTCATAAATCAGTCAAAGTATGTACATGACATACTAACTAGATTTCACTTGACAGATTGTAAGGTTGCTAAGACTCCCATATCCAGAAACCACTCTAGGACCTGATCTTGACAGGGGGTGTGGATGAACATCAACATAAAGCTATGATTGGGTCTCTTATGTACCTAAAAGCCAGCAGGGCTGATATCATGCTTGGCATATGTATATGTGCTACATATCAAGCCAACCCTAAGGTGTCACACCTAGTCGCTATCAAGATAATTCTTAGATACCTCAAAAAAGCCCCACACTAGGACTTTGGTATCCAAAGAATTCTGATTTCAATCTGTATGCATATATAGATAGTGACTATGCTTGATGCAATATGATAGCCAATTCTACATCTAGGGGATGTCAGTTCCTTTAAGAAAGGATCGTCTCATGGCAGTGCAAGAAGCAGTCCTATGTATCTGCATCAACTTCTAAAGATAAATATATTGTTATTGCAAGTTGATGTGCTCAAGTGCTTTGAATTAAAAATCAGATTCTAGATTATAGATTCAGCTTCAAGAAGACTCCTATCCACATAGACAATAATTGTGTAATCTTCATCACAGAGAATCCAGTGCAACACGTAAAGACAAAGCACATCAATATCAGGCATCATTTGATCAGAAATAATTTTGAAAAAGGATTAATTAAACTAGTCAAAGTTAATACAAATGAACAATATATTGATCTATTCATAAAATTAGATATTTAAATATCTTGTATTAGCTATTGGGATAATTAACTTTGACTAAATTTTCTTAAATTAATTTTAAAATTGTTTCTCCAAAATGTGTCTTTAATGTTGTATAATTTAACACTCATATAAGCACTGTTTATCTTGGAAGAAATCTATTCAAAGTATATATTCCTTAGATTATTAAGAAGTATAGATAGATTTTCTCTTGGAAGACATTGATTTGACTTTGGAAGAAAATTAAGTATTCAAAACAAATAGCTAGTTACTAAGAAGTTTAACTTCGGAAGAAATTCTGATATACCTTCTGAAGCTTAAATTAGATTCTAAGTACTTATATGTTTTGAAGTACAATTTTCTTCCGAAAGAAATTTAGTCTCAGAAGTTTTATTTACTCCTTAAATAAAACTTCTGAAGCTTAACATCTTTCGAAACCAAATCTGTCTCGGAAGCAAAGTTACTCTAAGTACAGTTTCTTCCGAATCAATTTTTCTCAAAAACTGAGGAATATTTTCTGAAGTCAATTTTGCTTCAGAAGCTTTCTTTAAACATTCTAAGGCAAATTACCTTCGGAAGATTTTCAACTTCCAAGATAACTACCTTTCTAAGCACTTTTTAAGAGGTAGGACTGACACCCGGATTTTAAAGTTTATTTTTTGCTATAACTTTTCCTCAAATCCAAACATATAAATCACCTTTCAAATAGATTTCCCTCTCTTTTCTTCTTCTTCTTCATCTACAATTTTCAAGCCCTAAGTTATCCACAAACCTTTGTTTTTTTCCAATCTATCTTCTAAAAGTTTCATAAAATGGCCAACCCTGAACCCCCAAACCAACCAGCCTTCGCCATGTACCTACACAGGCAACACAACCAAGTTGCTCTATTATCCATTGAGAAAGACCCTGGTTTCTCATACATATTTTGCTTTCTTTCAAACTCATCCTACCTCATTACCCTTACCATTGACCTTCCACTTTATAAAGATCAATTTTTGGAGTTTTAGAGGTGCTGCCAAGAGGTCATCATGGACGGTGAGAAGGCACTCTCTGCCTTAGTGCAGGGGAGGACGGTTTTCATCACTCCAGCCACTATAAACCATCACCTGCGACTGAATGATAAAGATGGTGAACCGTCTTTCACTAATGAGGCAGTTAACGAATCATTCCAACTTATGGGTTATGAAGGTGAGTACTCAGTCAGAACTTTTAGGAAAGAAAAGGTCTCTTCTCAATGAAAATACCTACTACATGTAGTCATCCACTCATTATCCAACAAGCATGGAGGATGGAACCAAGTTCTGAAAGATCTTTTATATAGTCCATGGAATGGTCCAAGGCATCAAGTTCAGGTATTCCTAATTTATTTATACAAATTTACTTGCTAACTTAGATTCCATTGAATATTACATGTTCTCTAGATATGTCAAGTACATTCTCAACTGTGAACTAGGCTCACAGTTAAGGGGAACAACTAATGTTCTAATGCAGAGACAGATGAAGCCCGACATCTTTAAAATAATAAGAAAACCAATGTTGGTTTCTTCGATGTAGAAACATCCCTTTTCCCTAAAATGTTAGAATAAGCTACTCAAGGTGATAACTTGGCAATCCCAGGAAACATTGAACCCACACCTTCTTCACCATCACCTACACAGCCACAAATTACCATTACCTATATTAAAAAATCCAAACGAACCCCTTCTCAGTCTATTTAGATTGAGCCTGATCCCATATACTCACCCGTGCAGGATCAAGTGGAACAAAGAGCTACCACTTCTTATAAGTAGCATACCACTCTTATTCCTTCTATGATCACTACTGAGTTTCATCATACTCAGCCTGATAAGATCACAACCCCATTCTTACGCCATCACCCTGAGTCTCAACACTTAGATGATCAACCTTCAGGGGAAAGATACCCTCCCTAGCCTTTAGATCTTAACCAACCAATCCCCAACCTTGAATTCTATGATGATAAAGATATAGGATTCAATGAGTACCATGAGTCTCTCTACTCCTTCCCTACTCAAGGAGAGATGAGTTCTCCTGACACTCCCATGTCTAGCCCACATCATCCACCCACTACCTAGGTGGACCGCTCTTAAACAGTTCAAGAGGTCCATATGGAAGAGGCTGTCACTTTTTTAAGTGATTACATCTTAAAGACCTCAACCACAAAAAGCCAGCCTCTTGACACTTCTTATGAAGCTGTCACAGAGCAGGGGAAATCTAGAGACCAATAACAAATATCTGGTAGTGAGATGGATGACTTTGGTTATGTACTCTCATCCCCCCATGATTCTTCTAATAAAGATGAGGATAACATGAAACAAAAGGTGCAAGAATTGATGAGTACCTGCACAAGTGTTTCAAAAGCAAGTCACCTAGAATCTCAGGTGGTTACCTTACAAAGGCATGTGCTTAATTAACAACTTTAGATCACCGATCATAAAGTTAAGATAGTTGAGAGGCCTACCAGGCATGCTCAACCATGGACACAAGAACCTATAGATGTGGTGGACTTAACCTCCAGCTCACTTATGCAAGTAAGTGATGCTACCAAAAAGGGGGAGAAAGCCACTGCAATCATTGAACATAGGAGCACTGCCTAGAGAATGGACATTGAGGACTCACCACCCCACTTGCAATTATCTAGACTCAATAACCTCTTCTTGCCAACATCAATATGGATTCCACCCTTTAAATCATATTTAAGGAGGGCTGTATACCAAGGGCCATGTCACCTCCATCAAATCCTGCTAATAATCCAATCATAAGATGGGGGTATGATAATGATAGAAGGTCCTTGGTGCTTTCTAGATCCCAGGGTCAATAAGAAGTCTTCAACATCTATACATGGGATTCTATGAAAGCTTCCCTCTCCTAATCCTATCATTTGTCAATCCAAGTCAAAAAGACATACAGATAGGTTGGTAGAGAGGATTCAAAGGATGGTGTCTAAGAAGTTCAAGAGAAGAACAACCATGTACAGACAAAGGCTAGCAGGGAAAATAGTTGGTCAACTGGATACTAAGTTGGACCATAAGATTAGCTTCAAAGGGGTAACCTCAGTTGAAGGCCCAGTTATGGACCCTGTGAACCTTGAGTCCCATACCCCTTTAGAAGCTCCAACCCTAAATGAGACACCAGTTGTTGAAGGTGTCTCACAGCTTCACCCTGGTAAGACCTCAAGTGATCAACAAAAAAGCCAAAGCTCTCTCCTCCCTTAGTCACACAGGCTAGTAATTGAAAAAGGAATGAAAGTTCTAACTTCAGAGGAAATTGAGGAGAAAAAAGGGAGAGGAAAAGGAAGGAAAGGGTAGAAAGACTGAGAGACTCCTAGTTTCATACAGGTTGCAATCAGGGCTGCCCATAGGCCAAACACTTAGGTAGATGAGTTAAGAGCATCCGGATTGAACTACCTGAAAACTAGAAACTACAATATAGATGATCTAATTTCTATTCCCTTGGATAAGTTAAAAGAACTGACAGTCACAAAGGTGTCTAGAGAGAGGAAGGAGGCTGAGGATGCTGCTTTGCTCCTCAAAATCAAAGAAGAAATAAAGAAAAGGAATTATATCAAGCCCATGATACTCCCTAGTTCAAGAAATATCTGAAGTAGAGATAGTGGTTGTAGAAGAAGAAGCTTAAGTAGATAAGGAAAGGGATAGACAAAAAATGATCAACTACTTGAGAGCCAAAGGTTTCTACTAGGCAAAAGCTTTCCTCCATTTATCTTATGGTTACATAAAGTTTGAGTATCTTAAGCAACTGGAGAAAAAAACATTAAAGAAATAAAAGATGCTAAGAGAAAGATGAGGGAGGAAGCTGCAAAATCAAGGGCCACCATAAAAAGCTAACAAGAAGAAATCTAAAGATAGATAAAGGATGGTGAGATTGTTGAAGCTGTATGGGTTCTCCAGAAGGAGGATTGATTCCATGTCTCTATCCATGGATGAGCTTATCGGGGTGTTCAAGCAAAAGATCAAGACGGGTGAGCTTCAAGACTTGCATTCTCCATCAAGTCAAGCTGCACCTGAAGCTGAGGTCAAGGTTAAACCCCAACAGACAACAGAAGCAATACCTACTGCTGATCCATAACCAGCTTCATCTTTTGAACCACACCAAGGTCCTGAACATTCTTCTGAACATATGAAGGAGAAGGACTAAACTGAGAAGGAAAAAAGGAAGACAGGGTGATCAGACCAACCTTCTTAGTTAAAATATAGAAAGAGAAAAAGGATGGCCATCAGAAAATACTTAAAGAAGAAGAACAAGTCTAAGGCATCCATCTTTACACCTTAAGATGAATTAAAACATCCTAAAGGTCAACCAAAAGAGATTGCTCAACCAACTCCATTATCTGTAGAGGTTCTTACTACAGAGAGACCCATCATGTCTTGGGTGTACTCTCGAAAACCAGACAGATGGTATGTCATAAGTGATCAAGAAGGTCCATAAGTACTCTTCTGGTTGAACAAACTTGACCTGCCTGAGCATGATCTTTTGGAGATGAGTAGATACTGGGAAATTCTAAATAATCTAGACAAGTTGATGAAAAAAGAAATGGCTCTGATTTTGATGATGGCTATAAATAAGTAGAAGACCAACACTCATAGTAATTCTCAAGTTTTGGTAGCATCATCCTAGGAGGAGTTTGTAAGAGCTTATCTTAGAGGCTAATTCTAACCAAAGATCTCTCATAATGCACTGAACTACTAACAAGAAAGTACTTTAGAAGATTTGAGATTGTACAAATAAAAATAACTAAGTGTTAAATCTTCCGAGCCAAAAGTGAAGTCTTCCGAAGCTTAAAGACAAAGTCTTCCGAAGCTTAAAGACAAAGTCTTCAGAAGCTTAAAGACAAAGTCTTCCGAAGCTTGAAGACTGAACTCTTCCGAAGACAAAGAAGCCATGTGTCTATTGACACATTTTTGACAAAAGTAGACCACCATTCTGTTGACAGCTCTAACGATTCACCAACTTATATAAGTTGATGATTATCTTTTTACTTTTGTCAACTGTATAATATGGTCTTTTATATGTAACTTTATACTTTAGTACTTTTGTTATTATTGTAATACAATAGGATGTGAGCTATAGCATGTCATAGTCACATGTCAAAAGACAATCTGCCTTTTGACTTTACATACATCTTGTTGTCTAGATTAGTGTCCAGTTGGCATTCAAAGTATGCTCGACTGTAGGATGTAGTATAAAGTATCTCAATGTATCAGTCTTAGGACTAAACCTAGTAATAATTGTAAAACACTTGAAAGTAATATCAACATCCTTGAAAACCAATCCTTGTGTTTGAATGTTCTTACTTTTGTTTATTGTTTTCTTTGCCTAGTTCCCTATTTGATCTAGTAATGTGTTATCTCCAACTGTGAAACTGTTATTGAACAACAATAACCGATCCTGTAGCTACCTTCACCACTTGCACAAGCACCTTCCCACCCCTATCCCTAGGCTTTATAGTTTCTTGTCTTGACTCTTCTAGAGAATGCATATGCAGTTAGTGAGGTCTCCCATTTTCTTCAAATGCCTATTGACCAACATTAGAGTACGATCAAATGTATTCTTTGATATCTTAAGGGTATCATTCCTCTTGGATTAACTATCGACAAATCCTCATTATGGTTATTCATGCTTATGCAGATGTTGAGTGGGCTGGTTGCCTAAATGATCATCAATCCATCTCAGGTTATTGTATGTTTCTTTGACCCAATCTCATCACTTGGAGTTTCAAGAAACAACATAGTTGCCCATTATAATACTGAGATAGAGTATCATGCTCTTGTTTAGATTGTTGCGGAGCTTCGCTAGATCACTTCTACACTTTATGAGCTACGTATATCTCTTACTAGTCCTCCTACGTTGTGGTGTGATAACAAATTGACTTTATGTATATAGCAGGTAACCCACTGTTTCACAAGCATATGAAACACCTTGAGATTGATCATCTTCATTTTATATGAGATATGATGTTATCTTAGAGTCTCCAAATTTGCTATGTTCCTACTGTTCTTTTGATTGCATATATATTCTGACAAAAGGGTTGTGTTCCACATGGCATAACTTTCTTCAATCCAAGCTTTATATTGGTCTTCATGTCTAACTTGATGGGATATAGTAGAGATGTTATTCTTTTTTAGGTTTTTATACCTTTCTTATAGTTATTATTTTGTGGTTTTAGCTACCTCTTGTATGTTCCATATATTACATTGTAATTTCTCACATCATGTAGTGAATAAAGAACTCATAAACAAATATCAAAAAACTCACATTCTTGTATTTTTCTTGACCACATCCTTCATTCTAATTTCCATTGTAAACCTAACCCGAATTAATTAAGTTTTTATTTATGACCCTTTTGATAAATATAACAATTCATGCGAGTAAAAAATCACTTCTTAAAAAATACACCCTTAACCAAAAAAACGACACATTTATCAAAAGAGTAAAAAGAAGTCTACATTTTGTAGGATTTTTATGCGTGCGTTTAAGCATAGATGATATGAAATTCATGTAAATAATTTACAAAATCTTCACAAAGTTTTTAAATCGAATCATAATATGGGCTCCCTATTAGATTTTTCAAACATCCGTTTGCGTGATATTATCTCTGTTTATGAGAAATACACTAGATATTAGAGTATGATTTTGAACCAAATAAAAGACGAGATAATGATTTATGTTTAGGAAAAAATCATGAAGATTATTGCTAATTTCTAATGTTACTAGGCTAAGGACCATGTGTTACATAAGTTAACAAATACTTAATGACATATGAGTAAATAAATTTATAGTAATATATATGATATACATGATCACTACAAGGAAGAAGCCCATTAGCGGCGACATATGTCGCCGCTAATACCCCTAAATAATGTTTTACCACAAAAATCAGACATTCATCAAAATCAAAATTTATACCTAAAATCAGTGGTGGTGGTGGTGGGTTGCAGCAGCGGTGGTGGGGCTGGAGGGTTGCAGCAGCAGAATGCAGTGGTGGTCGGCGGTGTTCGGTTGTTTGTGTGGTGGATCGGGTGGTGGATCGGGTGCCATGGCAAGAGGAGGAGAAAGGGGGCGGTGACCGGAGGGGGAAGGGGTCGGCGGCAAGAGGGGGAGAAAGGGGGCGGTGCTCGGCGGGGTGGTGCTCGGCGGGTGACCGGCGGAGGTTGGTGCTCGGTGGGGGTGGTGCTCGGCGGCTCGGTGGGAAGAGGAGGAGAAAGGGTCTCAATCGTGTGGTGGCCGGAGGGTGGTGGCCGGAGGGTGGTGGCCGGAGGGTGGTGGCCGGAGGGTGGTGGCCGGAGGGTGGTGGCCGGAGGGTGGTTGTCGGCGGCGGCAGCAGAGAGTGTGGAGGGAAAGAGATGGATCGCGGGAATGGAAATGTGGAGGGAAGTCCACTATCTCGGTGGTATATTTTTAACCAATAGCGGCGACAAGTCGCCGCTAATAGTATCGCCGCTATTGGTTAGTACGACCAATCCCTGTCCGTTAGATCTGTTGCACGATCAACGGTCAGAGATGTACTTGGAAAAATTTGAAACGGATCAACGAGCAATAGCGTCGACATGTCGCCGCTAATAGCGTCGCCGCTATTGCTGTCGCCGCTAATGCTCCTGTCGCCGCTAATGGTGGCGCCGCTATTGCTGCCATTTCTTGTAGTGGATATTGAAGATATAAATTAAAATAAAAAGATTATCATAAGATAATAGTATAAAATAATTATGTCGTTCCACTATAAATACAAATGAAGGTAGAATGATTGAACACAAAAAATAAATAATGAACAGATTTAATAAAATTTACAACACTATGTAACAATAATACATAACTAAGACAATGAACAATTAAAATTAAAAATTAATTGTTCATCAAGATAAAAATAAATATGTGTAATGGTACGAAAAGTTATAACAGATGGGTAAATGGCATATTAATGGAGTGTTGTTAATAACGAAACATTACCGAAAATATCTTTCCGAAAGTGTCATAAGTTTTTAAATTAATTAAAAGGAAAATTTTAAATTTCGATTCATTAATAGATATATGTTGCTAGTCTAGCCTTCCTTCGCCTTTCATTGTCCGTTCCATGAATCCAATTTGCATTTCATCCGGGAAAAAAACATCTTTTACTCAACAATGCCTTTGTCATTTGATCCAACAATTTTTCATGAGATAGGAACAGATTTGAAGTTTGATAAATCTCGGATAGAGCGTTAGGACGGAAAGATCCATTAGATAATGAATGATTGGTTCTAAGCCATCTGCGGCGATTAATCAACAATCGAAGTGCTTTTCTTGTGTCTTAGTGATAAATCAGTGTTTATATAGAGATGTATGTAACATCTCGTAATTTTCTGAAAAGTTAACGTCGTTAATTCTTGTAAGTATCATTATTGTCAATTATGAAAATCATGGGTTATTTATGCTTATCTTCTTGTTATTAATCTTTGATATATAAAAGTTAATAATCAAGCTATTAAATTATATAAGCTTGATTATTAACTTTATATATAAAAGATTAATGACAAGAAGATAAACATAAATAACCCATGATTTCATAATTGACAATATGATCCTTACAAGTATTAACGACGTTAACTTTTAATTAACAAAAAATACGAGATGTTATATGCATCTCTATATAAACACCGACTTATCAATAAGACACAAGAAAAATAATAACATTTTTAATAATAATAACAACAATAGTAATAGTAATAGTAATAATAATAATAAATTATGATGATAATAATAATAATAATAACTAAAATAGTAGTAATAATAATACTAAAAGTATTAATGATAATAATAATAATAATAATAATAATAATAATAATAATAATAGTTTGTAAAAGGCATTAAACCTAAAAATGTTTAAAACTTAAAGTAAATTTAAGTCCAGGGGACTATTTGTTAAATTTGAAACTTTAAATGAATGATTTAGCATAAAATAATAAGAATCCAAAATCGAGGGACCCAAAGTGTAACTTTCAAATTTACAAAACCAACCCCCCACCCTCTATCTCTCTCCCTGGTTTTCCGATGGCCGACTGCAGGATCGAATTTCGGGTGTTTTTCTCTCAACTCACTTTGAATCAACACTCAGGAAGCAGTCTTTAAGAAGAGTTGATCACAATATAACAAGTAACAAGCAGTAAGAAAATTTAACACAGCAAGTAAATTTCCAAGGTACTTTTATATATTGCTTCTCAACTCAAAGGATTACAAGACACTTGGACTCAAATCGCTTACATAAAGAGTTACAGGGAGAAGATATATATAATACTACCTACAGCCGGATATACTTTGATACCAGCTGGATACCTCTAACCTTACATCTATACTACAAGACTCTAGGTCTTTCAGACATTTTGCCTGAGAGTTGGTAGTCAGGACATGTCCCTGACTTACCTTTTGTCACCAACTAAAGTTGGTAACATGTACTATCATAAAAGGTGAATAGTAGAATAAAGTATGGTCAAAAACATGGCTCTTTAGGAAGATGCCATGCTGTATCAGAGGTCTGCAGCGGACTGTCAGGGACCATACTTTTATCTGCTGGACATAGCAATGTCTTCCGAAGGATAAAGTGCTTCGGAAGAATAACTTCTTCCGAAGGCACTTATACTTCGGAAGACTGCTTCTTCCGAGGCTTGGAGTCTTCTTTGTCTTCGGAAGCAGACTTTGTCTTCGGAAGCTTTCAGACTTTGTCTTCAGCTCTTTCATCAGACTTTGTCTTCGGAAGCTTTCAGACTTTGTCTTCAGCTCTTTCATCAGACTTTGTCTTCGGAAGATAGTCTTCAGCTGTTGGCTTCAGCTGTTGTCTTCAGCAGTTGACTTCAGCTTTTGCCTTCAGTAGATATCTTCAGCTGTTGGCTTCAGCTGTTGGCTTCAGCAGTTGACTTCTGCTTTTACCTTCAGTAGATATCTTCAGCGGTTCTTCAGACTTCGGAAGATCTCTTGCTCAGCTTCGGAAGCCTTTTAATGTAGTACCAAAAGATGACCATGAAGTGAATTTGGTTGCACCAGCCTTATCATGATCCAACAAACTCCCCCTAGGCTGATGCTACCAAAACTTCACTTCTCTCTTCTTCTCAAAGCTCTCAGCACCAACGAAAGCAGGTGTTTATCAGTATCTTCATTCTTTCCTGCTGTGGTGCTGAGAATCTTGTACAAATCTTTGGTGGACAGCACCTCTACTCTGTCACCTTGGATTATATGTACCCTCTGTTGTGGCCCTCTGAAAAGAGTTAGTTGATGGGAAGTATAGTCATATTCCCATCGAACTATTGGTTCCAATTCAGGACCTTCCACCATCTGTAGAAAGGCTGTGCCTTTGGTGGTTGGTCTTTCCTTGTCTTCCACTCCTTTCAACTTCAACTCTTCTTCAATCTTGGCTCTTCTACTTCGTTCAGCCAAGTGGAGACCGCTGATGTGGTTTCTGATGTGTGCAGCAGTCTCAGAGTTGGAGGGATTGGAGAATGGCTTCTCTGCAAGCTCAGCAAGGTCGAATCTGCTGAGATGCAATAGAGAAGTGGCATTTAGCCTGTTGGTTTCACCATTCTCCCTTTCCACAACAAAGTTGTGAGAAGGTTCATCGAACCTCCACTGGATTATTGCATTTCTAGGTCCAGGAGATTGACCAGAAATCCTGTCCTCTTTCCTGGTATCCAGCAGAGTCACCAGTCTTCTTCTTAGCCTCTTCTCCTCAGCATTAAGGGTATCGGAGTTGAGACCAAGAAGTCTTGCAGCCTGGCCCAAGGTATCTCTAGGCAATTCAAGAAATTGGCCTAGGGTGAGGGAGCTTGAAGAGTTATCAACATAGGTGATGTTGATAACCTCTCCCTCATAGGAGATGCTGCTCAAGGTAGTGCAGTTGATGAGCCTCATCTTGAACTCCTTTATTTTCTCAAAGGAGAGATGTTTAGGAGGCTGAGGGGATGATCTTGGTTGTTGTTGGGTAGGCTTAGGTTTAGTGGTTTTGGGTTGAGTCTTGGGTTTTAGGATGGGTAGTTTGGGTGGTTGAGGTGATGTGGTAGGTTTGGGTAGAGTTGTGGGTTGAGGGGTGAAGGTTTCATCAGTGGGTTCGGGTTTAATGGGAAAAGGGGTTGGTTCTGGTGTGGGTTGTGTTGTGCTTGAGTGGCTGGGGTTAAGACCATTCTTTTCATCCTTCTGTACACCTCCTTCCTTTTCCCCAAACGGATGTCAGCTTTTATTTCACTGACTATCCGCTGGAGTGTCCTTTCGGACATAGGTCCCACCTGCCTACCAGAGAAGCCATGAGCCCGGAGGTAGTTCTTCATCCAGGCTTTGTCAGTTGACTTCTTGGCAGCAGTGACCTCCTTCTCTTCGTCCCTCTTCCTTTTCACCTTCAACTTCTCCCTAGCAGCCTTCTTCCTATCCTTCTCCATTTGATCCTGCTCTTTGTTGTGGAGCAGCAGGATCATGTCATCATCATATGGAGACAGTTCAGGAAGACTGAAGCCTCTTGAGAGGAGGAACTTGATCCTAGCCTCTCTCAGCTTCAGGGCTGCCTCCCTTTGCTCTTGTTCTTCCTTCTCCAAGGCCAACCTGGCTTCTTTTTCTTGTTGTAGCCTGGTTGACCTCTCCAAGGTCACCAACTCCTCTAATGGTAGCAGGAGTATCTCCTCATTGGCAGCTCCTAGATTGATGAGCTGGTCAATGAGTGCTGTTCTTCTCCTCTGGTTGATTTTTTCCTGATTGGCTACAGCTGCCTTAGAACTAGCAGCTAACAGCTTCTCAGTAGGAAACCGACCTTTCTTTTTGGCCTTCTCAATCTTCTCCTCCTCCTGAAGCTCTTCCGCAGTCAATTTTCTTTTGCCTTTGTCTTTGATTGTGCTTGACTGTGGTGGTTCTTGGACGGAGGGTTGTGATTGAGAGAGAAGTTCAGCTGGTGCTTGGGTTGGAGGTATTTCAGAAATGTCCTCCCTGCTCACCTCAGATGCAATTTCAGCAATGACATCTGTGATGGTCAGTTCCTCGGACATCTGAAATAAGCCTTCCGCAGCTTCTATTTCGGCCTCGGAAGACTTGTCTTGTTCTTCCGAGGCTTCCATGTAAGCTTCGGAAGCTTTAGCTAGAGCTTCGGAAGATGAGACTGTTGCAGATTCTGTCCCATCTGTTTCAGTTGCTGGGCCATCAGTCCCCATTTCCCCTTCGAAGCTAATCTCAGGTTCCATGAAGACCTTAGGTTGACCAACTTCCTCCACAGTGGTAGAAGGTGCAGTCAGTCTTTGAAGCTCCTCGGCCCCAAAGTATGCAAGTGTGGTGTCGGGGCTGGGCTGTTCTAGGGATGATCTCAATACAAACTTTGTGAAAAGTCTGTAGAGATCTTGAAGCATCCTTGAGTCAATCTCCAGAAAGGATTGAGATGACTCAGGTAGTGTAATGATTTGGGAAGAAATGACTTGGGTCTGTGGTTCCTGTGGTGTTTGTCTCTAAACTTTCTCCCCCTTTTTGGTAGCATCATCTTGAGAGCTAGATGAGCTAGAGGAAGAAGTCATTGAGACCTGGATTGGTACATGCCTAACAGACCTCTCCATCTGTTTCTCAGCTAGTTTAGCCTTGAGAGAGTTAATCTCAAGTTGCTGAGTGGCAGTCCTTGATTCTAAGATCTTCACCTGTGATTCCAGGTTGGGGACCTTAGAAAGCAAATACTGAAGTGTTAGTTGCATACTTCCCTCATCTTCATAAGAAGAATCACGGGGAGATGAGATAACATATCTAGTATGCTCACTCTCACCACCAGATGTGGCTTCTTGGCACCCTGGTTTCCCTTGCTCAGAGTCATCTCTTTCAGAGATGTCAATGGGCAAAGTTGCCGTAGACTCAGTCCTAATTATGTTACCACTGTCCTGAGAGCTCAATAAGAGACTCTGAGTAGTGGCAGCTGAGTCTACATGAGTCCCCTCCACATCAGTGGGACTCACCTCAGTAGTTGGCTTCTAATGGGGGCTAGAGACACGGGATCCCTCTTGGCTCTGTTGATCTTTTAGTGGGTGTTGTAGATCAACTTCATGGCCATGGAGAGATGTAATCTCTTCATCAGTTCGGAGTAAAAGGTCAGTGAAAGAGAGGGTGGTTAGTCCTACTGACCCGGGACCTTGATCAATGTCTACAGGCATTGAGCCTATGGTGGGGCTGTCCCTAGAAGGCTGCACAGGGGAGTGTAGAGACTCACCCTGTGGGCTAAAGGCTTGGGGTTCGGGCTCAGGGGTTTGAGACTGAGGAGGCTCAAAACCCACATTGAGGTCAAATGTGAAGGATGGTGTGACCTCGGACTGAGTGGGAGCCCATGATTCCACTCTAGTCCTTTGGGTGTGAACAGAAGGAGCTTGTTCAATCAGAGTAGATTGAACAAGGGTTCGTTTGGGGCGTCTCTAATATGTGGCTTTGATGGGTAAAGAAGGTTTTGGTATTGTGGTGGATGTTGCTGGTGTGGGTTCATCACCTATGGGGTTAACAGGGATGTCACCAGGAGCTATGCGCTCAGTCATCTCTGGAGGTAATGGAGTGTACCGTCCGGTGAAGTTGGTGGACATCTTCTTCAGTGTCTTGAAGATGGTAGGCCTCATGTGTGGAACAGGAAGAGCAGCTGTGCAGACAAGCTTGCTTGGTTCCATCTCACAGTTGATTATGTGTTGAAGAAATCGGGGATACATGAAGAATGTATCCCTGCTCAGATTGGCGATTAGGTTGTTCAACACAAATCGTGAGTAGTTGAATCTGAGGCCTCTCACCAACCCATGAACTAGGCATCCTAGTTCATATGGGATTTGATCCCAACCCCCTGATTTGTTGGAGAGGCAATGTAGAACAATGTGCAGCAGGAATTCCAATGGTAAGAGAAGTTGAACTTGTATACTGTAGACCTGCTGACATCGCCTCCATATCCTATGAGGATATAGGTGCCTTCCAAGTCTTCCTTGGGGAACTCAGTAGGAGCCCCATCATCGTGAAGCTCGAGATGCTCCCTGATGAGCTGTTCATTGATGACCAACTCTTGGCCACAAACTCGGGTTCTCAGGACTCGAACCCCATTCAGTACTGCAGTTTCACCGTTGCTCCAAAATTCTGACATATGGTTGGAGTATACGGTGGGGTTAACTGTTAGTGCAGTGAGATAGGTGGATTCGGTGAGAAAGGTGATGATTTGGGTGAAGTCGGCATCCCTTGACGAGTCAAGTAATGCGACTTGGTTGTGCTGAGGATTTAGTGCCATTGGAGAAAAGGTAAGCTTGAAATTTTGGGTGAATTTGAGGTTTTGACAGTGAAGGGAACAGTTAGGGTTGTAAAGTGGTAAAAGAAGATGAAATTGATGAGTCAAGATTATTTAAAAGGGGTGAATTGTGGTAGTGGTGGTAATAGGGTAACTGTTTGGGGTTACTGTGGGTGGTATGGTGGTTTACGGCGGAGAAATGATGTTGGCGGCAAGGATAATTTTAAATAATCTGACAATATCAACAAAATCTTTACGTTTTACAGAGTGGGGCCCAAAAGATATCCGTTACATATAAAAACCTTTACTTCCGAGGGTAAAACATTTCCGAAGGTAATTTTCTTCCGAAGGCAATTTATCTTCCGAAGCTTGATATTGCTTCCGAAGGTAAATTGTCCTTTGAAGGCACTTTATCTTCCGAAGCAAGGCATTGCTTCCGAAGGTAAAGTTGTCTTTCCGAATGGAGAGTTGTATAAGTTTCGGAAGTAGATCTGATATAAAATCAATCGCTTCTTCCGAGACCAAAAACTCTTCCGAGAAGAAAATTTCCATTGAGGAATTTAGTTTCGGAAGATATTCAAGAATATCTTCCGAGAGTTAGTTCCTCTTCGGAAGGAATTTACACTTGGAATAGTTTAAAGATCTTTTGTAACAGGGCTTAAATTGTATTGACACAAGACATTACTCATTTAAAAAGGTCTTCAAAAGAGGTAGTTATTCAATGTTTATCATCCCAATTGCTGATATGAGATACTTAAATCTTTGTTCATCAAATGCCTTTGTGAACAAATCAGCATATTGTTCATTTGAGTCAACTTTGATTAACTTTATCAGCTGTTTCTCATGAATATCTCTAATGAAATGATACCTGATATCAATGTGTTTTGTCTTGGAGTGCTTCACCGGATTCTCAGTAATGGAGATAGCACTGTTGTTGTCAATATGGATAGGAGTAGTCATGAAGTTGAACCCATAGTCTAACATCTGATTTTGAATCCATAGCAGTTGATCACAGCAGCTAGCAGCAGCAATGTATTCAGCTTCAGCAGTTGATGTAGAGACACAGGATTGTTTCTTGCATTGCCATGAGATAATCCTTCCACCAAGAAATTGACATCCTCCTGATGTTGATTTCTTGTCAATGTTGCAGCCACCATAGTCACTGTCAGAGTATCCATAGAGATTGAAATCACTATTTCTTGGATACCAGAGACCTAGTTTAGGTGCTCCTTTGAGGTATCTAGGATTCTCTTTGCAGCAGCTAGGTGAGATACCTTTGGAGCAGCCTGATATCTTGCACAAATGCATGTGGCAAACATGATATCTGGTCTACTTGCAGTGAGATACATCAGAGAACCAATAATTGCTCTATACTGATGTTGATCAGTATCCTCCCCCTCAAGGTCAGGGCAAAGATTATGGTTTCTGGGTATGGGTGTCTTGGCTGGTTTACAGTTCTTCATTTCAAATCTTTCTAAGATGTCTGAGACATACTTAGATTGACTTATGAAGAACCCTTCCTTCATCTGTTTTACCTGGATTACAAGGAAAAAGTCCATTTTTCCCATGGAACTCATCTCAAACTTCTGCTTCATAATGCTTTCAAAGTCCTTGCACATTTGGTCGTTTGAAGAACCAAATATGATGTCATCAACATAGACTTGTACAAGCAAAATGTCTTTTCCACTCCTTCTGATGAAAAGAGTCTTGTCAATGGTACCTCTAGTGTATCCATTCTTCAGGAGAAACTGTGACAAGGTCTCATACCACAGCCTAGGTGCTTGGTGCAGCCCATATAGAGCTTTATCCAGCTTGCACACATAGTTGGGGTGCTGTGGGTCTTCAAATCCTAGAGGTTGACACACATAGATTTCCCTATCTATATCCCCATATAGAAAAGCACACTTGACATCAAGTTGGTAGACTGTGAAGTTCTTGGATGCAGCATAAGCAAGGAAGATCCTAACTGCCTCAAGTCTTGCAATAGGTGCAAAGACATCAGTATAATCAATTCCTTCCTCCTGGGTGTACCCTTGAACTACTAGTCTTGCCTTGTTCTTGATAATCAAGCCTCTATCATCTTTCTTGTTCCTGAACACCCATTTAGTGCCTATGGGTACTTGACCAGATGGTAGTGGGCATAGATTCCAGACCTTTTGTCTTCTGAATTGAAACAGCTCCTCCTGCATCGATTCAACCCAACTACTATCCTTTAAGGCATCTTCTACCTTCTTTGGTTCCATCTGAGACAGGAAGCATGAGTACAAGCAGACATTCCCATGATGAGTTTGTCCTCTTGTTCTCACACCCTCAGAGACATTCCCTATGATGTTCTCAGTTGGATGAGTGTTGTGAACCCTAAGACGAGGAATCACTTCCAGTTGCAGAGATAGTCTAGGTTAGACATATTCTGATCAGGAACTGGATCACTCTGTCCAACTGCTGTTTCAGAGTCATTCAATGAGGACTGATTGAATGATTGAGAAACATCATCAATGGTTGGTTGTGAAGTAGTATTAACAGTTGCCTGTTCCTTCGGAATACCACTTCCCTCAACCTGGTGTTGTAGTGGATCACCTGAGGAACTTTGAGGTTGATCAAATGATTCACTTGTTGAAGCTTCACTATTTCTGGAGATAGTTACACTGTCCGATCTGTGAATAGTTGAAGCTTGTTGCCCTTCAGTTCTTGGAGAATTTGGAAGAGGTCTGGGAAGCTCATATAGTTGACCTGCATCAGCATCAGCATCACTTTGAGCACCTGTTCCAGCTGAAACATTCTCACAAGATGGTTTAGAATAGTTTGGAAACAATTCTAAATCAAAGATATACTCAGGTCCATTCCCCCTAACACAAGGAGTGTGCTCATTAACAACTATGTTGGATGACTCCTCAAATTGTTGATTCTTGATATTGTATACTCTATAAGCTTTGGAGCTAGAAGAGTATCCAATAAAGATAGCATCATCCGACTTCTCAGCAAACTTTGCCAAGTTGTCCTTTGTGTTAAGTATGGTACACCTGCAGCCAAAGGACCTTAGAAAGCCAATGAACGGTGGCCTCTTGTTCCATAACTCATAAGGGGTTTTTCCATGGGGCTTCACTACAAGAACCCTGTTCTGCACATAGCATGCAGTGCTGACTGCCTCTGCCCAGAATATTAGAGGCAGCTTTGAATCAGCTAACATGGTCCGAGCAGCCTCAATAAGTGTCCTGTTCCTCCTCTCAGCAACACCGTTTTGTTGAGGAGTTCTGGGAGCACTATATTGTCTGGCAATCCCTTTTGAGTCACAGAATGAGTCAAGAACGAAGTTCTTAAACTCAGTCCCTTGATCACTTCTAATAATCTTAACCTTGTGATAATTTGATTTTCTATTTTAAGAATAAAAGATTTTAAAGTTTCAGCTGTTTCATCTTTACTTCTTAAAAAGAATACCCATGTAAATCTTGTAAAATCATCAACTATCACAAGGCAGTATGATTTCCTTCCAATGCTCATTATACTTGTGGGTCCAAAGAGATCCATGTGCAATAAGTGTAATGGAGTAGTGATAGAGTTAACACATTTGGATTTATGAGATAGTCTATGTTGTTTCCCTTTCAGGCATGTAACACAGTTATCTTTGCAGAAAAATTCCTTTTTAGGCAAACCATGTACCAAGTTATTTTTAGCCAATTTATTCATTGTTTTAAAATTCACATGACACATGCGTTTATGCCATAGTGTTGACTCATCACTATCAGCTTTGGAAAGAAAGCATGATACTTCACCCATAGGAGAAGCATTGTTCATATCTAGCTTGTACATATCCCCTTTCCTGGGAGATCTGAGAAGCACCAATTCCGGAGGAATTGTCATCCCTGGTCTGAGGATAATGCACTCATGTTCTGTGAAAAGCATCTGATGCTTCTGGTCACAGAATTGAGAAACACTTAACAGATTGTGTTCAAGCTGCTTGACAAAGTGAACTTTGTCAATGTTTATTTTGCCATTGGATATACTTCCTCTGCCAGAAATATATCCTCCGGCCTCACCTCCAAATTGGACAGGCCCTCCATCAAAGTTTTGGAATTGTTGAAGGAGAGATCTGTTCCCTGTCATGTGCCTGGAGCATCCACTATCTACAATCCAGATATTGTTGTTCTTGTCAAATGGATGTCCCTGCACATAAGATGAGATGGTTAGTTTTGTTTGGAAGCCCAAGCCTTGCAGGTCTCGGGCTCTTCCAAAGATAGTGACATAATTGAACCAAAAGATATGCAATGGGGTTCAATAGAGGTCATTGTTGAAGAAGAGGTTTGGGCTACAGCATCTTCCTTGATCTTCCAATCCATCCTTTGGTTGATCTTTGAGGATGAGCTTGTTGAAGCTTTTGCAGCATGGTCTTCTTCCGAAGCTTCTCTCTTTTCGGAAGAAGCCTTCACCACCTTTTCTTCCGAAGTAGTCTTCTTCTGAGATGGTTTCAAGGGAGCCTTCTTGTTCTTCCGAACCTTAGAAGGTTTGGCTTCCGAAGCCATTTTCCCTTCGGAAGAAGTAGTTTCTTCCGAAAGCAACTTGGCTTCCGAGACCAACTTTCCCTTTTTCATCATTTGGCCTTTTGAAGTGGTCCAACTGAGAAACCTTCTCTGACTTCTTCTTTTCTAACATTATTTGCATAATGTGTGCTTGCTGGATTGTAGTAACAATCTTTAGCCATGTGGTTGTGCAGACCACACATTATGCATGCAATGTTAGTCTTCTGGGAACTTGCAGGTTGCTGTTTCTTGGGTTTCTTCTCATCATCAGCAACTTTCCCTTTCAACTTCTGATCCTTCAGTAGGACAGGAGTGCTGGTACTACACTCCTTTCCTGAATCAGGAGTACCTACCACTTGAAATCCGGCAGAAATGAAGACACCCTTTTGCTTAGGGTCAAACTTAAGCTTGGACTCTGCAACCTTCTTGGCAGTCCTTCTAGCAGCTTTAGCTCTGCTTCTTCTTGCCTTGGTGGTCAGGATTTGGTCATCACAGGTGGAGATGGGTGTATTCTCCTGTTTCTCCCCTGTGGAGACCACTATTTTTGCTTCATCCTCTAGTTCCAATGGAGAAGGGTCAGCAGTTGGAACCTCTTGCTCTTCAGTACCACATCTAGGTAGTCTAATAGACTCATAAGAGTGTGGTGGAGCTATTTCACTAGTTCCCAACCCTTCTTTGTTTTGATAAAACATTTTGGAATGAGAGGTTGATGCAAGAATAGTTTGGAAGCTTTGCTCAGCAATAGCTTGCTTCCTGGCCTGAGCCTCAGCTGTGACTAACTGGGCTTGAACTTCAGAAAGTTTGGAGATCAGATCTTTGATTTGAGTCTTATAGTTAGTGTTTTCATGTTTCAAAAGAGACACAGTTTTCTCTAACTCATCAATTTTCCTTTGATAGTCAGATTCAGCTCTTTTAAAGTCAGATTTTAGCACATTTAAAGACTCAACCTCAGATCTGATTTCCGAAATGTAATCCTTATACAATTTAACTTTAGCAATACAGGAAGCAGTACAAAGATGTTCATATACCTGATCATCATCTGTTCCGGCCATGAGTGCTTGAGCGGGAGTCACATCCTGTACCATGAAGCTCCAGTCAACTTCCTGAGCAACAGCAGCTGTTTCAGTTGACTTTTCTTCATGCTTGGAAGCAGTGGGATGTGTGGAGGCCTGTGGGGTTCCCGGGTTGTTCTTGGGAGCCTTGCATTCCCTAGCAAAGTGACCAAGTTGGTTGCAGTTGTAGCACCTTGCTTTGCTCTTATCAAACCCAAACTTGCTGTTGACTGGGTTTTGAGGGAATTGCCTTCCAGTTCTCTTGAAGAACTTCTTCGCTCTGTAAGTTAAAAGAGCCATCTGCTGGACAATGTCCATGTACTCCACGTTATCTGGACTGAAGCACTCAAGATCATCAAAGCAGTATTGAAAATCACCAGAGTGTCCACTTCCAGAGACAAAGGCACAACCGTCCTGAAAGGAGTTGTGTTAAACCTTTTGAGACTTTGGAGTCTCAGGTAGAGTAATGAAGGGTCCAGTATGTGAGTTGTCAGGGTAGCATAGCAACTGATGCTGTGGTTCTATGCTTTCCCTTTCAACCACATGAAGGGCTGAACTCAGTTGGTTATTGGAGTGGTCAGAGGAGTTCTGCATGTCATCTCCATCTGAAATGCACTTAGGATACCATACAACTCTGTGAGAGAAAGAGTTTTAAGGTCCGAAGTTCTCTTGATGACAACACAGTAGTGAGTCCATAGTTTAGGAAGCGAAGACATGAACTTCCTAACTATGTCTCTGTTCTCAAGAGCTACTCCAATGTCCGCCAGAGTATCTACTAGCTCAACATACCTAAAGTATTGTTGAGTCAAGGTCTCACCAGCCTTGAAAGTAAAGTTCTCAAACTGCTGCTTCAAGAGATCTTTCTTGTTCTCTTGAGTTTCCTTGGATCCCTCATACATCAGCTTCACAGCATCCCATAAATCTTTAGCAGTCTTGCACTTCTTGAAGCGTCTGTAGACGGAGTTGGGGAGAGCAGTTTGGAGACAAGTCATAGCCCTTTGATCTAGCTCTATTCTCTTCCTATCTTCCTCTGAGTAATCATCAACATCTTTTGGAATGATGCGATTACCAGTGGCAGATGTAGTGCTTGGTATGAAAGGACCATTGACAATTGAGTCCCACATCCTTGAATCTTGACACTTGATGAAGCCTTCCATCCTGATACACCATGTGTCAAAATCTTCAGGGGTGATCATGGGGACTTGGTCAAGGTACCGGTTTCCATATCAGCCTTGGATAGAGCAGCCATTTGAGTGAGTGGATTGTGGTGAGGAGTGAAAAACAGGTTGATTAGGACGGTAAGATCTCACAATCAAGATCCTGGAGCTCTGATACCAATTGCAGGATCGAATTTCGGGTGTTTTTCTCTCAACTCACTTTGAATCAACACTCAGCAAGCAGTCTTTAAGAAGAGTTGATCACAATATAACAAGTAACAAGCAGTAAGAAAATTTAACACAGCAAGTAAATTTTCAAGGTACTTTTATATATTGCTTCTCAACTCAAAGGATTACAAGACACTTGGACTCAAATCGCTTACATAAAGAGTTTCAGGGAGAAGATATATATAATACTACCTACAGCCGGATATACTTTGATACCAGCTGGATACCTCTAACCTTACATCTATACTACAAGACTCTAGGTGAGGTCTTTCAGACATTTTGCCTGAGAGTTAGTAGTCAGGACATGTCCCTGACTTACCTTTTGTCACCAACTAAAGTTGGTAACATGTACTATCATAAAAGGTGAACAGTAGAATAAAGTATGGTCAACAACATGGCTCATTAGGAAGATGCCATGCTGTATCAGAGGTCTGCAGCGGACTGTCAGGGACCATACTTTTATCTGCTGGACATAGCAATGTCTTCCGAAGGATAAAGTGCTTCGGAAGAATAACTTCTTCCGAAGGCACTTATACTTCGGAAGACTGCTTCTTCCGAGGCTTGGAGTCTTCTTTGTCTTCGAAAGCAGACTTTGTCTTCGGAAGCTTTCAGACTTTGTCTTCAGCTCTTTCATCAGACTTTGTCTTCGGAAGCTTTCAGACTTTGTCTTCAGCTCTTTCATCAGACTTTGTCTTCGGAAGATAGTCTTCAGTTGTTGGCTTCAGCTGTTGTCTTCAGCAGTTGACTTCAGCTTTTGCCTTCAGTAGATATCTTCAGCTGTTGGCTTCAGCTGTTGTCTTCAGCAGTTGACTTCAGCTTTTGCCTTCAGTAGATATCTTCAGCTGTTCTTCAGACTTTCGGAAGATCTCTTGCTCAGCTTCGGAAGCCTTTGAATGTAGTACCAAAAGATGACTATGAAGTGAATTTGGTTGCACCAGCCTTATCATGATCCAACACCGACCGACGAGACTCCGGCGCGGCGCCGGTGAGCCTAAACTCGCGTAATCGCACCAAATTCTCGGTTTATCCAACCGTAATCACCCTCTGAAACCATTTTCTAACTTATTAATACGCGTTAATTCCCATTTAAGACGAATTTGGAGTCGTTTGAGCTTGGTAACCGTTAATCATCAACCTTTGAACCGATCGACAATTAACATTCAATAATAATCAAATTAATTACACCTACATGATCGTTTAACCATACCTAAACTTCTACACAACGTAACTTTACCTGAAAACACAAAACCATCACATTCAAATCGTCATCTTCATTGGACCTGCAACTCAACCAAATCCACCTTCTGAGCGTTTTGAATCTCAATTGATAAGGGTTTTTGGTCGTGATCACTCTCAGAAGCTTCACACGTGATTAATTTGATTATCATCAACAATTGCATCTCGAACCAATTTCATCTTAGTCGCGATTTGCCTTCTTTCTTGTTTAACGTTCATACGATTGAATCAGGTAAATTAAACCTATCTACGTGCTCGTTTTTACACAGGGATCAAAAGCCCCATGATTATAATCGTTAACGTATTCGATTTGGTGTTGATTTGGATCAAGATCAAACTAGGGTTCTTGAGGTTTTGGGGAAACCTCTTAATTTGGGTTTAAAAGAATTTAAAACCAAGTAAACCAAGGCCGCGGCCCTAGTTCACTGGTTAGCCTTAAATAAATTACAAAATTTCTTTATATATATAAAAATTATTTTTATAAACTTCAAATATTTTTAAAGGACACCAAATATTTTCTGTAATTTTTCTAAGTTTAAATAAATATATATCTTTTTCATAAAAAATTCTAACAAAGACTGTTTTTGAATAATTTCTTATAAAATGGATTGTAAATAATAATTAATAATTTATTATTGGTCTAAACGTTTCTTCCCACTAAATATTGTTTAGAATCATGATTATTTCAAATAGGTACTCAAATATTATATTTAAACTTTATTAATTATTATAAACGATTCAATTTCATCTTCTCCACATTAAAACATATAAAGAATATATATTTGTATTTCAAGTCCTTATAAAAATGCCCAAATACCCAAATTGAACTCTAGTCCTCGTTAATTCATTAAAACTTATTATTAAACTAAAATCTTGTAAATATATATATTTAGGTGCTTCGTGACGATTTACGTTGGAACGACGCCTATTATTATTCTTATAAATCATCATTCTTATACTTATTTGCTATGTGAGTTTCCTTGCCCCTTTTTACATTATTTCACACCATTTTGGAGTGAAACATGTTAATCGTATCAACATACACTTTTAAATATTTAAATCTTGTAAAGCACTTGCAATTCATACTTTTATTTGTCATGGTTATTTGTGTTATTGTAAGTCTTATATGAGATTTATATTTTGTTTACAATCATTAACTATTGCTAGTCTGGTGATGTCTTAGATCTTTGGGTCTGACAAGCCTATTTGGTGGCCCTAGTGTCATATTCTTGAGCACTATGGGGACCAAATACACTTAGCCAATTATATAAATTTGTAATTAAGTCAAGGTTTGATTGTAGCTATATGTGTTCTATAAACTTGCTTAACTCATAACCTATGACATGAATTGCTACTTGTAACCTTTGATATATTATGTATATGAAACCCTTGGAAATTTCCCAACTTTATAGTTGACATTTTATTTTTAACATGTTTCAGGAAACGCGCATATTTAAAGTAATCATTTGAAGTTGCTTAAATCTAGGATTTGGACCTAGAATAATGAATAAAGGGCTTTGGATTATTTTTTTGTTTTATGTTTTAACTTATTTCATGTTGAGACTTGTGGTTGTATTTGCATTTGAAACTTATGATAATAATATTTACATTTAAAGATAGAGTTATGTGATTGTGAACAATCTTAACCCTCACATCTTGACGATTCCGTCGTTAAGGTTGGGGTGTGATAGATTGGTATCAAAGCCCATAACTATAGAGATTTAGGTTATTAGAAATGGTGACCTAGACTATAGCTTATGTATGAACCTTATAGAATAATATTTATATTCTTGTAAAAATATATTGTTTGCATGCTACACAATGTTATGCCTTCTTATGTGCAATTTGATGCCTTAGCATAGGATTGCCTTATGAATGCTTAAAATTTGTTGCTTGTCTCCCCTAAACTTATCTTTGACTCTTTGATTCCCCCCGACAAATGAAACTTCCCAAACTTATTCTCGACGACATGTTGAATCTACACTTCTTATTGTGGGTTTAATTCCTTAGACTCTATGTCTAATCTATAAAATCTCATCAAGGTTTTGATTTCATGAACCTAAGAAATTTGTGTGACATGGTTTTTCTGGAAAAAAGCCTTCGCGCTAAGGTAAGCATTTAGCATAAATCCTACGGGATTAGTTATGCTTACGTGGGGATTTCTGGGATGAGTGATAAACTATGGTCAACATACACAAATTTCCAAGGCAAATGGGTCAATTTACCTTGACGTGTCAACGTTTCCAAATGGTAATGCGTTACCAAGTGGAACCATTCCATGTGCCTTATAACTCTTGACTTACTCTCGTTTAAATTATTATGCTTTGTTATTCTCATTCCCGTGTCTAACTCATTTTGTATATCCAGCATGCCTCGTCACCTTGGAAAGCGTGGAAGTTCCGACCGTAAGTTAGCCGCCATGATTGCTTGACAAATGATTGCCGTTATCCCGACCATGGTTGCTGAACTCAAGAGCACCTTGATGACCAATTCAAGCAATAATGGAAATGGTCAAGGGGAAAACAGCGCGAACCAGGGGCGTAATAACCAAACCTGTACCTTCAAGCACTTTAGCTCTTGCAAGCCCACTAGTTATAGTGGCAAGGAAGGAGCCACTGATCTTCTTGAGTGGTTCGAGAGCATGGAGAACACCTTCGTCAATTGTGAGTGTCCTGAGAAACTCAAAGTTCGTTATGCCACTAGTATGCTCTAACAAGGGCACTTACCTGGTGGAATAGCGAGAAGAGGAATCGAGGTGCCGATGCTGTGTTGGCACTACTTGGGATGAGTTCAAGAACATTCCCATCACAAAGTTCTGCCTGAGGAGTGAGCTACAAAAACTGGAGGAGGAATTCTGGAACTTAAAGCAAGATGGTGGTGACCATTTGGCCTACTCAACTAGGCACCATGAGTTGTGTATATTGTTGTCCCATATGGTCGACACTATCCCTCGCAATATGGAGAAGTTCATCAAGGGTGTACCACCCTAAATTCAAGATGCTGTGGTGGGTAGCCGACCCACAACCTTGGAAGAAGCCATCACTATCACCGCTCAACTCACCGAGAATCATATATGAGTAGGCACCATGTCTGTGAAGGGTGCAAAGAAGGTGGAAAAGACGGCTACCGAGGCTGTTAAGGAGACCAAAGCCGAACCGTCTTACAAAAACAACAACAAGAAGAAGCGCAAGTTCACACCAGCGTGTAACTATGCTGTGGCTGCAACCAAACCACCTCAAAGACAACTTGTACCTGCGGTTGCACCTGTGACTTAAGCACCTATGGCTAGGTCCTATGCTAGACCTCAACCTATGTACAACACCTGTAGGTACCATCATCCGGGGAACGTCCCGTGAAGCATCTGTACCTTGTGCGATAAATATGGTCACTTGGTGGCGACTTGTCACCGTGCACCTAACAATGCTGTGACAGTCACAAATCATGTGTGCTGCAATTGTGCGGAACCTGGTCATATCCGCCCACAATGCCCTCGTCTTGTGGGTAATGCTAACCAAGCACAAGCAAACAACGATGTGGTGAACGGTATGCTAAACCCAACCTTAACTTTCATGATCTAATTTTTTTGATGCTTTACCTATATTGTTAAATACCTTTAAAACTGCACATGTATGTTCCTTATTAATAATACTTATGCATATGTTCTATTTGACTCTGGAGCCGATTAGAGTTTTGTTTCGTTAGAGTTTGAACCCATTCTTGCTAAGCCACATACGAAACTAGAAAGACCTCTCACCGTTGAAGTCGCCGATGGAGAACCAATCACCATTGATATCGTTATCCGTGATTGTGTTTTGAGTCTTGACGCACATGAATTCCTTATCGACCTTATCTCTATGAAACTTGGAAGCTTTGACATCATCATTGGTATGGATTGGTTAGCCAAACACCATGCCGAGATCATTTGTTTCGAGAAGTGCATTCGTATACCGTTACCTTTTGGGGATACATTGAAAGTGTTCGGTGAAAAATCCTCCAAAGGGCTCAAACTCATGTCGTGCACCCATGCCCGAAAGTGCCCAAGTAAGAACTATATGGCTTTCTTGGCTTATGTGGTCAACACAAAAGTCAAAGGGAAATATCATAAGGATGTCCCGATTGTACGAGACTTTCCTGAAGTATTTCCCGATGACCTTAGTGGTTTACCTCCCATGCGTGAAGTCGAATTTAAAATTGATTTGATTCCGGGAGCAAACCCCGTGGCCAAGTGACCATATCGACTTGCACCATCGGAAATGCAAGAGCTATCTAGTCAATGTCAAGAACTATCTGAGAAGGGATTCATTCGTCCTAGCTCTTCGCCTTGGGGTGCATCTGTTCTTTTCGTGAAGAAAAAAGATAGGTCGTTTCGTATGTGCATCGACTATCGTGAACTTAACAAACTTACCATCAAGAACCGCTACCCTCTTCCTCGCATCGATGATCTTTTTGATCAACTTCAAGGAGCTGCCATCTTCTCAAAGATCGACTTACGTTCTGGTTATCATCAATTGCGAGTCCATGACGATGATATCCCAAAGACTGCATTCCGTACCCGATATGGGCACTATGAGTTCATGGTTATGCCTTTCGGTTTAACAAATGCTCCTGCTGTCTTCATGGATCTCATGAATCGGGTATGCAAGCCGTATCTGGATAAGTTTGTAATCGTCTTCATTGATGACATACTCATCTATTCCAAGTCCAATACCGATCATGAACTTCACTTGTGACAAGTTCTTGAACTTTTGAAGAAAGAACAACTGTACGTGAAGTTCTCAAAGTGCGAGTTCTGGCTTGAGGAAGTTCAATTTCTAGGACACATGGTGAATAGCCAAGGAATTCACGATGACCCTGCAAAGGTGGAAGCTGTGAAGAATTGGAGTGTTCCCACAACTCAACCAAAGTTTGTTCTTTCCTTAGTTTTGTTGGTTATTACCGGCGATTCATTGCCAACTTTTCAAGAATCGCGAAACCGCTTACGTTCTTGACCCAAAATAAAAAACCATACGAGTGGGGGTCCGAGCAAGAGGAACCCTTTGAAGCATTAAAACACAATTGTGTAATGCTCCTATCTTGACCCTACCCGATAGAAACGATGATTTCATCATATATCGTGATGCATCTAAAGAAGGCCTTGGTTGTGTTCTTATGCAACGAGGAAAGGTCATAGCATACGCATCGAGACAACTGAAGGTTTATGAGGTGAATTACATGACACACGACCTTGAACTTGGTGCTGTGGTCTTTGCTTTGAAGATTTGGAGGCATTACCTTTATGGTACACAATGTATAGTCTACACTTATCACAAAAGCCTTTAACACGTTTTTAATCAAAAAGATCTCAATATGAGACAACGTCGTTAGGTTGAGTTCATTAGTGATTATGACTGTGCCATTCGTTACCATCCTGGAAAGGCAAATGTCATAGCCGATGCACTAAGTCATAAGGTCCATAACAAGATGGTATCTTTCCAAGAAATTGGGGATCGACGCCAATGGTTTGACACTTTGGGAGAGTTTGATATTGAGATTCGTCTAGATGTCAACAAGACTACTGTGTTGCTGCAAAATTTGAGGATTGAAAGCAATATCGAGACGAGTATCTTAGAGACGCAACAAGCGGTTCAACAAGAAGTAAGGATGGGAGAGGAATTGGAGCACAATCTTCTAGTATGGCTAGAAACGAAACCCAATGGATTGATGTATATCGCGAATCGAATTTGGGTTCCGAATCATGACCACCTTCGTACTTTCATCATGAACAAAGCTCACCAAAATCGTTATTCTATTCATCCTGGATATGATAAGATGTATATGGACCTGCTAGGTCAATATTGGTGGCCTAGAATGAAGAAAGACATTGCAACTTATGTAGCTAAGTGTCTTGCGTGTACGAAGGTTAAAGCCGAACATCAACGTCCAAGTGGATTACTTGAACAACCCGAGATCCCTATGTGGAAATAGGAACACATATCCATGGACTTCATAACTAAACTACCTCGTACCTCTCGTGGTCATGATAGCATATGGGTGATTGTTGCCCGGTTGACCAAATCGGCACATTTAATACCTATACGTGACACTTACAAAACATCAAGGTTGGCTCGCATATACATTGATGAGATTGTGAGTCGTCATGGTGTACCTTTGCATATCATATCCGACCGAGACACTCGTTTCACTTCGTATTTTTGGTCGTATATGCAAGAACTTTTGGGTACACAGCTGGATCTAAGCACGACTTACCATCCACAAACGGACGGTCAAACCTTGGAGGATTTGCTATGCCTTTGTGTCCTTGACTTTGGTGGTGATTGGGATACGCATTTACCGCTTTTGAAATTTTCATATAACAATAGTTACCACTCGAGTATCAAGATGGCACCATTCGAAGCACTTTATGGTCGTAAATGTCGTTCACCGATCTGCTGGACTGACATTGGTGAAAACTTCATCACTGGTCCCGAACTTATACAAGAAACGACAGCTATAATTCGCAAGAACCTTGAAGTGGCAAGAAGTGGACAAAAGAGCTATGCCGATGAGCGACGTAAGCCATTAGAAGTCCAAGTTGGGGACATGGTTCTTCTTAAGGTCTCACCGTGGAAGGACGTTGTTTGATTTGGAAAGAAGGGTAAACTAACTCCAAGATTTGTAGGACATTTCAAGATCCTGAAAAGGACTAGGAAAGTGGTTACAAACTAGAACTACCTTCCGACCTTAGTGGAGTTCATCCTATGTTGCACGTCTCAAATTTGAGAAAATGCTTGGCTGACGAAAGTCTGCATGTTTTGTTAGAAGACATCCTGATCGACGAGTCTTTGTGTAAGGCCCCATTCCCGGGAAGCTTACAGCTCGTTGATCATCGCACAAAAACATACATTTCTATTAACTTTAATTAAACATCGCAGCGGAATCGGTCAAAAAGGACATCTCATTTCATCATAAAAGCTTTTGCAAAATAATACATCGTTAATCAATTACAAAATATATATTGTTGCATTACATCACAAAAGCATTGTATAAATGGATGCCATCCAAAAGAGCTGAGCAGCCACCCCGTGCCATCCTCAGCAACCTTACCTACCAACTAGAAACACATAAAAAGTCAGTGTTGCTGAGTGAGTTCTAGTTTTATAAATAAAATACTTTAATTTCATTAAAACTATTCCTTTACTTTCATGCAATCATATATCATACGTACACATAGATAATATCATTATTATCATTATTGTTGATTATCCTTTACTTCTATCTGAATCCTGTCAAACTTTACCCTCTTCATGGCAAGCAGCCATGATTAGTGAGGTCGAGTGAAAAGGATCCCATTTCATACTTTGTTATTACGTTTCATCCATTCATTTCTTTCGTTCATTCATTCTTTAACTTTCGTTCATTCAACATACATCATTACCATTCACAATCGTTACTTTCCTTCATATTCGTTCATAAATTCTTACTTTCATTCGTACGTTCATTACTTTCGATGACCTGTACATTACCCCGAACATTGTGCACGAAGCAGGTAACTGAGCCTGAGGTCTTTCATAGATCTCGAACATTGGGAATAGAGCTGGCTCCAGTACCTAGGGTAAGTACATTCATCACTTATTTGTCTTCTTTCATTTTGGATCAATACCATATGCTATACCCCGAACATAGTGCACGAAGCTGATGCTGGACCTGTGGTAATTAAATCACGAACATTGTGCATGAAGCTGATCCAGTCATCTAGGGCAAGCGGCAAGGATCCCATACATATGGTCAATCACAAAGATTGGACCCCAGTGTGCATCCTTCGGGGTAACTAACCCGCACACCGTTGAGCTAACACCTTCATTGGGTGTGCACCTCCATACATTTGCTTGCAAGCCTTTCTTACATTCATTCGTTCATTCATTAATGCATGCATTCGTTCATCATGTTCCGCTTTCATTATCTTTCACTTTACGTTACATAATACTTTCGTTTCATTCATTAATCATACACGTAAAGCCATGGAAAGATAAACATACGTCATAAATAGGAACATCAATATACATTATAGCATCATCATACAGGGCATCATCATACATACTTAACATACATCATGCATAAACATGCAACATCATCATCATGCCCTACATACCCTCTAAGGCCTCCATAGGTCATCTTACATGTACCTACGGGAACTTCCACGTCAAAACTTACATCTGCACTTTCCCCCGAAAGTCAGTACTTTAACTATGCTCCTCCTCGGGTACAACAACCCTATTTGGGCGTATGGGCATCCTTCAGTCGCATGGCCTCTATACGACTAGACTTCATGTGAATGGACCAACACGGATGAGCACCAATGCGGATGAACACCCAGTCGTGCGAATGGACCTCATGAGGTTGAACACTATGCGAATGGACCTTATGCAAATGGACCTCATGCGGATGAGCACCTATGCGACTGGACTCTCAGTCGCATGACTCCCCATGCGACTGGACCCCCAGTCGTGCGACTGGACCACCAGTCGTGCGACTGGACCACCAGTCGTGCGACTGAACCTCAATCGTGAGACTAAACCTCAATCGTGAGACTAAACCCCAATTGCCCTCCAGTCAGCCGTATGGCCTCCAGTCGGTCGCCTAGCCCTAACTGATGCAGAATGCAGTTCATCCCGAACCCAATCTGCCATTTTCGACCTCCAAGCTCATCCAAACCCATTCTAAGCCCAAATCAACCATCCTAAACCTTAGGAATGCATCATACAACACCATTCAAGCACACACAAGCCCAAGAACATACTCCAAACGCATCGCACGTAAACACACCGAAATGGGTCAAACACACACACATAAAAACAGTTTTACTATGTGTTCCAGCCCTAAATCAGTTGAAAACGAGTAAAGTAGGGTCCTAGAACTCACAAAAACTACAAGAAGAAGAAGATCTTCGTCTAGACCCGCTACACGACGATTTTGCACACTCGAACCAAGCTTTCTTCTTCTCTTCTCCTTTTTCTCTCTTCTTTCTCTCTTTTTGCTAGGTTTTCACAAGAGTGGGGAGGATGTTGGCTGCCCTCCCCCTCTTAATCCCCCACTTTTACCAATTTATCCCGTTTTGGCCAGTTTGGTCCCCCGACTTTGGACTTTATTTCTTTTTCTTCTTTCGTTGGCTTCAAGGAAAATATCCGGGTGTTACACTTTGCACTTTGTTGAGAAAACTGTTGACATTATAGATCGTATCATGAAGAAGACTAGAACCACAACTACCCCAATTGTCAAGGTTCGTTGGGAGAATAAGCGTGGAGTTGAGTTCACTTGGGATCGTGAAGAACATATGAAGAAGAAGTACCTGTTTTTGTTTGTAGTTTCATTTTTCTTAATTTTGGGATGAAATTCTTGTAAATTGGGGAGACTGTAACATCTCGTAATTTTCTGTTAATTAAAAGTTAACGTCGTTAATTCTTGTAAGGATTATTATTGTCAATTATGAAAATCAGGGGTTATTTATGCTTATCTTCTTGTCATTAATCTTCGATATATAAAAGTTAATAAGCAAGCTATTAAGTTATATAATAATAATAATTTTAATAATAATAACAACAATAGTAATATTAATAGTAATATAATAATAAATTATGATGATAATAATAATAATAATAACTAGGGATGGAACCCACGCGCGTTGCCGCGTGGTTAATTTTGAATATCTAGCAGGGCGCAAGAGTTAAGTAGCATGGCATCTAAGTGTATTATCTATTTAACCAGTAGACCTAATGTCATCGTCACATTCAGGTCAAAAAGTTGAAATTGGTAGATGTTATGTTAGTGCAAAGTTAGAGCAATAAATCAAATAAATATGGATACTATTTTACTAGCAGGATGGCCAAAACGATTTATATGTATAATGTATTAAGAAGTCGCATACCAGTACGTTTAATGCAATAAGTGTGGCCATTCCTTCACGAGTCCACTGCATAAATCGAAAATAGGAATTTAGAAAAGTTAACTGTAGATATAATAAACTTTGGCATTGATTAGCAACTGGAAAACAGTTAAAAAAAGTATAACTTTAAGGAACAAAAATTATGCACCTTAGATGCGGAAGCAATATGATGGACAACAATGGCATTTTTCATGTCAGCAAGGCCAGGTTTCATGTATGGCTCATCCTCAAACACATCAAGACCAACTCGGAACATGGGATTATGTTTCAAATGCTCCACAAGAGCTTCTTCATCAACCACTGGTCCTCTGCTACAGTTTATAAGGATCGCTTCCTGTGTGTTTAAATTCAAATAAATTAGCCATTTTGGCTTATAAGAACTCAGTAAAATATAACTCTTATACTTTGGTTGAGCTTACCTTCTTCATCTTTGAAAGCCTTTCTTTGTTGATGAGATGATAAGTTGTTTTGTCCAATATTGGATGTACACTTATCTATGTGATCATACGCTGAAAACATCAAATAGAGAACATATTATAATGACCCCAATAGATTATGATAACACATTTAACGATTTCTTACCACATCGGCTACTTGAAGAACTTCATCCATCGATGATGCTCGTTTCCATGTAACAGGTTGTTCTCCGCTGGCTTTCAAGAATTGACCATAAGCTGCAAATTGCTAGTTACATATTAGTTCATATATGATTTCAAATAAATATTAAATGATTCCCATCATCTTTGCTCATATCAGCAAATGAAAGTGACTGATTTACCTTTTTAAACCATCATACTTACAGCTTTTTAATAAAAAAATTTAGTTTCATCTGTTTGACCATTTTTTAAAGCTGAAACTTTTAACTGAAAATACACACAATGGAGCAAGACATGCATGTAACGAACTTCTCTAGACGTGTTGCTTGGTAGAGATCGTAATAGATTAGATTCATCTTGAACCCTTCAATCTAATAACCATATATTCGTTAGTTAACATCATTTAGATTCCAAATGAACTCAAAAACCAGTGGATTTAGAGAAAGATTTTACCATCATTCTAGCATAAGCAGAACCAATGCGACCAGGTCCAATGACACCAACAGTTTGTACTTTAAGCAAATATCCCACAAACCTAAAACATTACAAAATATGATAATTATCATACCTATAACCTGTAACCAGTGTCTGGTACTTTGTGATTATCTTAAATGTAAATTGTACGATCTTACAGATGAGGAAGCCATCCATCGTATAAGCCAGCCCTCATGAACCCATCGGCTTCAACTATCCTTCGAGAACCAGCAACAGAAAGTGCTGCTGCTAACTCTGTTGTGGTCTCTGTAAGCACACCCTATGCATATTATATTCCCAATTGTTAGTTTCGTAAAAGAACAAAATATTAAACTATGCCCACAATTCCGTTACAGTGACAAAATAACAGCGGATAGAACGTTAAAACCTCTATGTTATGTTTATAAAACTTGTGGTGAGTTTGATTTTGATGTTGTTTAAAAGACCATTTGATAGGAATAAGTTCCTAATAAAGAATAACAATTCATCATACCACCATGGATTCACATGTTACATCAGTTCCATCCATAGACACTATATCTTCACTTTCAAAAGTCATACATAATACTAACTAAAGTCACACTTGATTCATGAAATTTTCCTTAATTCTACAACAAAACCAGTTTTGTTACATATTCTAACAAAGTTGAGTAAACTTGTTCATTTTTTCATCAATCAAACAAATAGAGACCGATTTCAAAACAAAAAATGGATCCATATGACCTAGAAAGTCAAGTTTTTAGCATACGAGTGAATAAAATGTCTTTTTTCATTATGGATACATAAATTCTTGAACCCGAAGGACAACGAAACTCACAGGTGTGTTTCCAACGGCAACACCATACTTGGTTGCTGCATCAACATCAACATTGTTATAGCCCACAGCCATGTTGCTAAAAGCCTTCCCTCCTGCTTTGCTCAATGCTGAAAACAATGTTTCTCCCCAATCTTCTGTCAACTAAAATACATACATCAAATTAGATCAACAAATCTTTAGTGAAATATACATATAATAATCACCATATTACACAGTTCAAACACATATAAACCAAAGTAACCAGTTCAAAACAACAATTAGCCCCAAACCAAACTGAACACTGTTCCTGTCCAAGCAATCAAAAATCCAACCAAATAAGAACACCACACCTGCCAATCACGACATTTTCACCATTCTAAAATCAAACCTGAGTTTTGGATTATACAGCTAGCCAAGATTCTATCTTTATGTAACAGCAATATTAATCTCACAAACATTAGAAACCTACAATAGTTCTATAACAGGTACTACAACAATAAAGACAATAGGTAATATTTAACAACAAAATCTATACTAATTTTGAATTCAGGAAGTATTATGTTCACAATTAACTACACCACAACGGCGCAAAACTATCACAAACTCACCATGTTCATTTACATTCCCCAAAACTTCAGCACATGATTCAATCACGCCCAAGCAGTCATGAGCAGAAAGCAAATCACCAACTCGCAGAACCTCAGACTTACCAAACCTTAAGACCTTACACCCTATCGACGAAGATAACACCGAGACAGTTGTATTCACCGAACAATCAACCCCGAAACATGCTTTTGAACAACATATATTACCATTACTATTCAAAACCAACGAAAGGCATAGCATATGGCTTCTATTCTAATTTGCCTCTCACCTAAAGAACTTGCAGAAACAGAACTTTATGAAGGAAACAATAGCAATCTCAGTCTCTATAGCATAACACACCGCATTCAACATTGCAGATATATTTAGAATTCGGTGTCAAGTCAATCTCGATGCACTAATTCAGTAATTTGACCTATAAAACATCAAAAAAAATTGAAGAACAACTTCAGAAAACACATTTGCCACATAATCAGCTAGCATCGAATAAGTGAATCGATAAACACATTTCCATCTGCAATGTCAAGCATAACACTTCACAAATCAATGTAATCCACTATTCACATAAGCAATAATAAAAAATATATAAAAAAACTACAGAGATCTGCTCATTTCTTAAAATAAAATCAAAATAAATGAGACACCTTTTAGATACTTCTCCCACCATTAATCGGCCCTGCTTGACTACCTATGATTATTAAAACTATTCTTAAAGTTTCCCCTGTTGATCTACTATAGTATCCATCATCAGCATAAGTACCTAGAGAACTACTACCTGAAATAGAGAATCACTAACGGACGAATCCAACAGAATAAGAATCAAATAAAAAGTTCAAATTTTCCAAATCAAAATTCCTAAAATAAACCATATATCAGCTCATAATGTACAATTACTGACCTGCTTTAGCCTCTCTTTGTTCAGTTCATCCTACAAGTAAATTCATCAGTTAAAAACTATCAGAATGATGAATCATAGATAATCAACAAAGGACTACATAGTTCCAACAATTCGCACAAAATCATACCACTTCCTTCACCAATCTCGCATGCTCCTCTTCCAATTGAGTCACCAGCGACTCCAATTCAACAGTATAAGCCTACAATTTCGCATTCAAACATGTAAATCAGAGTCAATTCATATCAGCAAATCAACTATAGAATACTATGATACTAACCTGCTTTCGCTCTCTGGACCTTGCAGCAGACTCTCTGTTCTTAATCATCCTCCTCTGCTTCTGCTGCGTCGCCTTGTCCACCGGTGGATCTTCCACCACCACCTTCCTCTTCCCCCTCCCACCGCTGCCCCCAATCGCACCAAATTGCATGTGCTGCTGCGGCGGAGGCATACCTTGAAACGAACCACCAATCACATTACCACCGCCACCACCGGCACCAGAGATTACAACCGGATCAACAACTCCAGAATATTCCGGAACAACCGGCGGCAATTTCACGACATCCTCTGCCCTAACAGCTCCGGCTTTGGTGAGGAAATCCTCAAGCGTCATCTCCGGATCATCCACCGGCTTTCCATCACGAGGATCGTCGTAGATGTTCTTGAGAAGATCGTCCATGTTCATCGAGACCACTAGACTCGTGTTGTGATCGGAGAGGTGTAGGTGACGTTGAAGATCCTGATTAGCCGAAACAAACCTGCAACTGCAGATCCATACCTACACAACTTAATCAAAACATCCACCAGCAGCTGGTAGAAATCATTCACCGTGGTTTCTGATTCAGTTGATACAAGGCAGGAACCATATCCTCCAAAACAACAATAATCCATTCATCGTCAACCCTAATTCACCTCCAACGGTGCAAAATCACAAAAACTGCCATCATCGGCGAGGGCACTCTGTAGCGCCACCTGGTTCGGCGCCTGGTGCAGGTGTCTCGGGGCGGAAGCAGACTGTTCGGTGTGGGTTTGTGTGTGGGTTTGTGGGTTTAGGTGGAAGAGGAGGTTGGGGAAAAGAAAAAATCTACCAAATCAGTGTACAAAAACACTGTAGCAAAATCTCTGTAGAAGCAAGCAGCACCGACATAGGTCATTAATATATATATATATATAATAACTAAAATAGTAGTAATAATAATACTAAAAGTATTAATAATAATATTAATAATAGTTTGTAAAAGGCAATAAACCTAAAAATGTTTAAAACTTAAAGTTAATTTAAGTCCAGGGGGCTATTTTGTTAAATTTAAAACTTTAAATGAATGTTTTAGCATAAAATAATAAGAATCCAAAATCAAGGGACCCAAAGTGTAACTTTCAATTTTACAAAACCAACCCCCCACCCTATATCTCTCTCCCCGGTTTTTCGGCGGCCGGCCGGCAAGACTCCGGCGCCGCGCCGGTGAGCCTAAACTCGCGTAATCGCACCAAATTCTCGGTTTATCCAACCGTAATCACCCTCTGAAACCGTTTTCTAACTTATTAATACGCGTTAATTCCCATTTAAGATGAATTTGGAGTCGTTTGAGCTTGGTAATCGTTAACCATCAACCTTTGAACCGATCGGCAATTAACACTCAATAATAATCAAATTAATTACACCTACACGATCGTTTAACCGTACCTAAACTTCTACACAACGTAATTTTACCTATTAAACACAAAACCATCACATTCAAATCGTCATCTTCATCGGACCTACAACTCAACCAAATCCACCTTCTGAGCGTTTTGAATCTCAATTGATAAAGGGTTTTTGGTCGTGATCACTCTCGGAAGCTTCACACGTGATTAATTTGATTATCATCAACAATTGCATCTCGAACCAATTTCATCTTAGTCGTGATTTTCCTTCTTTCTTGTTTAACGTTCATACGATTGAATTAGGTAAATTAAACCTATCTACGTGCTCGTTTTTACATGGGGATCAAAAGCTCAATGATTATAATCGTTAACGTATTCGATTTGGTGTTGATTTGGATCAAGATCCAACTAGGGTTCTTGAGGTTTGGGGGAAACCTCTTCATTTGGGTTTAAAAGAATTTGAAACCAAAGTAAACCAAGGTCGCGGCTCTGGTTCACTGGTTAGCCTTAAATAAATTACAAATTTTTTATATACATATATAAATTGTTTTTATAAACTTCAAAAATTTTTGAAGGACACCAAATATTTTCTGTAATTTTTTTAAGTTTTTAAATAAATATATATCTTTTTAATAAAACATTATAACAAAGACTGTTTTTGAATAATTTTTTATAAAATGGATTGTAAATAATAATTAGTAAATTATTATTGGTCTAAACGTTTCTTCCCACTTAATATTGTTTAGAATCATGATTATTTTAAATAAGTACTCAAATATTATATTTAAACATTATTAATTATTATAAATGATTCAATTTCATCTTCTCCATATTAAAACATATAAATAATATATATTTGTATTTCAAGTCCTTATAAAAATACCCAAATACCCAAATTGAACTTTAGTCATCGTTAATTCATTAAAACTACTATTAAACTAAAATCTTGTAAATATATATATTTAGGTGCCTTGTGACGATTTACGTTAGAACGATGCCTATTATTGTTCTTATAAATAATCATTCTTATACTTATTTGTTATGTGAATTTCCTTGCCCCTTTTTATATTATTTTACACTGTTTGGGGGTTAACATGTTAATCGTATCAATATACACTTGTAAACGTTTAAATCTTGTAAAGCACTTGCAATTCATACTTTTATTTGTCATGGTTATTTGTGTTATTATAAGTCTTATATGAGATACATATTTTGTTTACAATCATAAACTGTTACTAGCCTGACGACGTCTTAGATCTTTGGGCCTGACAAGCCTATTTGGTGCTAAAGCCGATATATTATCGGCTCCTGATGACGTATGACTTGTTTATCTGGGAACCAAGTACACTTAGCCAATCATATAAACTTGTAATTAAGTCGAGGTTTGATTGTAGCTATATGTGTTTTATAAACTTGCTTAACTCATAACATATGACAATGATATGCTACTTGTAACCTTTGATATATTATGTTTATGAAACCCTTGGAAACTCACCAACTTTATAGTTGATATTTTATTTTTAACATTTTTCAGGAAACGCGCATGTCTGAAATCATCATTTGAAGTTGCTTAAATCTAGGATTTGGAACTAGAATAATGAATAAAGGGTTTTGGATTATTTTTTTGTTTTATGTTTTGACTTATTTCATGTTGAGACTTATGGTTGTATTTGCATTTAAAACTTATGATAATAATATTTACATTTAAAAATAGCGTTATGTGGCTGTGAACAATCTTAACCCTCAAATCTCGACGATTCCGCCGTTAAGGTTGGGGTGTGACAATGTAGGAGGATTTGTTTGGGGGAGTAAGAAGTCATTTTGTCGAATAAAATATGACATAAGCTTTAATCATAATAAAACAAAAACTTGTTAACGGTAATATTAAAATTAATAACTTAATGATTATTTGTTAACATAATTAGCAATTTTTTATAACTTTTGAAAAGATGACAAATAATACAAAAGTAATAAGTGGTTATAAACAATTAAATATAATATCTATTATCTATTATAATTAATATAAGATAATAGTTTCTAAATTCATTTTAAATCAATTCATTTGAAATCAAGATTGAATGATGTAATGACATGTGGCAAAGCAAACGTATCGTTTAGGTGGGACGTGCTAGAAATGGATCATGTGTACCCATAGTTAATGTTTTATTATAAGTTATGTAGATATATAGATTATAGATTTATTTTGTGTTATGGGAGAATAAACCCAAAGAGAGTAAGAGAGAGACTAGACATGTTCTTTTGTTATTGCAAGCTTCATGTGACTGAAATACCATCCGTGACCTGTTTTCTCTCCGTGATCTTAAGTTCGTTACCCCTATAACCCTTTATTACTTTTTATTTACATAATTTACTTGTTTAGTATAACGTAATCAGGAATACTTATCAAGCATCGACGTTGAGTCCTATGTCAACTATGATTCAAGGTTTAACTCACTTTGTTTCTAAAATGACCCCTAATTTTGTTAAAGATATCTATTATTTTGTTAGTCTTAAAAAAACATGTATTTTATTTTGGTATATACTAAGAACTCTAAGAGCATTCATAACATATTCCGTATAAATGTATGTGTTCATTTCTTATATTATAGGAAATCATTGTAAATGGTTGTGAGTTGAGTAAAAATAAAATTTATTTTTTATTTGTATATTTAGTGAATCACTGTTCATCACTCCTTATAAATATTTTAATATTTTTAATAGTAAATTACACGGATGGTCCCTATGATTTGGTTAAAATTTTGAATTTGGTTCTTAAGTTTTAAAACTACAAATATAATCCCTAATTTAATAGTTATCTTTCATCAATGGCCATTACTCTATTAGTTCAGTTAGTGATGTTAAATTTATCAAAATAACTATTTTACTTGTAGGGATCGTCAATGTAAATTCTTTTATTATAACTTTTTTATTATAAATATGTGTATTATTTAATACACAAATAATAAAAAATAAAAAATATCTTCTTTTAAATGTTTGGTTTACATTTTTTTAAAAAACCAATATGCAGGTTTTTTAAACCTTTATAAAAATGTCTTCTTTTATAAAGACGTTTAAAATTGAATTGTTTTTAAAAAAAATGTTTAAAAAACTAAGAATTTTTTAAGAAAAGTTGTTTTAAAAAAATTGATGGTTTCAGAAAAACTTTAGAAAATCAACCAGACTAAAAATATTTAAAAAATCAAAAAGTTTTAAAATGACGTATAAAAAAGGAACGGTTTAAAAACTAAACATTTTAAAAAACATGTTTTCAAAAAGTTTTTTATTTGTGTATTTAAAACTTATTTTATTAAATAATAATATTATTAAAATGAGATTATAAAAATAATACAAAAATAAAAAGCTTTGAAAAACAAACATATAAAGTTTTCTTGAATTAAAATAATACTATAGTTTAAAAGGTAAATTAAATAGATGGCTAATGCCAGTAAACTGATATTTTTGTAATATTTAACATTACTCACAGTTGACTAAAAGTTCTAGGAATCATATATGAAAAAGAAAAAAATGTATTACTAATAGTTCACTAACAGATTTAGGGATCATATGTGAAAGAGAAAGAAATGTTAAGGACTATATTAATGGATTTTAAAATTTAAAAAGAGTAGAGAAAAAATCATAAATTTTAATTTTAATATAATTATATATACAGGGATAGAAAATTCACTATGAATGCTCTAAACCTGTCAAAGATACACATAAACAAACTTTAATATATTAAAACAGTAAATTTGTTTGTACTTCTAACAGATTAAAATTATGACATTATTAATTTGCTTTTTAAAGGGTTGATAAAATAACGACTTATTATACTTCGACCTAGTTTCGTGGACTTTTTCTGTTTATTTTTAACAAATTATTAAGATTTTGATATACATGAGTTAAATAGTATTTATAAATGATCGTAGAATTATAACTAGTTTAAAAACAAAACGATTACTTGTAATATCATTTTTATTTCATATCATTGTTATTTGATAACTAAAGTAAGGTAAGGGTTAAAAAACATCGTCTATCTAAAAAGTATAATAATTAATCTTTACCACTAACATTTTCGTAATCAATGTTGCGAATAAATTGTATGAAAAAATATTGTTAAAAGCCTATTTTAGTCATGACCACATTTGTTTTTTTACAAGTTCATCCATTTTTTAAATGTTCATAACTTTTATGTTCAACATTATTTTTTTATACAAATTACACAATAAAAGTGAGTGTTTTTTATACCTTTATAACAAGTACATATCGTGAAATAGAGAGAAAAATATTTCTTTTTTTTCAATTCATATTATTCATGTGTACGTATTTCCTATAGTTATTACATCTTTTTGTCAGTTATATTATTTTTGTTAATATCGTTGTATTTTCCTAAACTTATGTTCTTCAATTCAAACACAAAATAATAAATAAATATAAAACATAGTGATAAAATGTTGCTCTAAATGATATTTTGTTTTTCTAAAATGATGAGTTCTAGAAAAAACATTGGTGAAATAACATAATTGTGTAATGATATTTGTTAAACAAACTATAAAATAACAATAAACTAATATAATATATAGAAAAATAACAAAAATAATATAAAATAATATAAAACGTAAAACATAATGATAAATACATATAATAAATATTGAAAACTATTTGACATAATGGTTTTATACATTTAACACAATAATCTGACATATTAAAATGACTTCTCTAGTAAATACAATAAAGTAAGACATGCTAAGGCAAGAATCTTTCTTAAACTTTTTTTAGATTAAATACAATTTTTTTACTTTAACATTACCACTAAAAGTATATATGCAAGGGTCTTCTAGTCCAACTGCATGGAGATGATTGCACTTGGATTTTTTTAAAGTCTCGTGGTTCAAATTTGTTTTAAGTGGGTTTTCTCACAGTGTGGTTTTTTTTTGTTATTATGTTTTTGAACGAGTCAGGCATGAAACGTTAAAATCTCTATGGTGGTTGATATCATGTTTAAGAAGTGCTCATTTGGGCATGGTGATAGATTCAAACAACGTCTAAAAAGAACAAAAAATATATAATTTAATATGAGAAAGAAGTGAAAAATATGATGATGTACTATAGAGATATGTGTCTGTTTTATTATTTTTATTAGATAAATATAAGGTCTGGGGAATTCTTTTTAGAAAATGAAAGAATGTGTTATGTAGTATATTTCTATTCATATTAATCTAAATTGTCGGTGTGAACAGTAGTTCACACCTTGGAACCTACACCGGCCACACCATCACCATCTTCAAAACCGACCTCCACACCATCACCATCTTCAAATCATCATCGCCATCTTCAAATCGTCATCACCGACCTCCACACCATCACCATCTTCAAAACCGGCCTCCACACCATCACCATCTTCACCGGATCTGCGGCGCATGAGAAGGTGGTTAACCCCGTTCCGCCGGTGAAACCCCAAAGCTCACGGTTGCAGAGGATTCGTCCGCCGCCGTTGGAAAACATCGTCAACCGTCCTGCCGCCGCCGTCGCCGGCGTGATTCCGGCGAACCCTAGCTTCCGACCAGGTTGTGGTGGTGGTGGTTCTGGAACCTTCTTCTCCGGTCAACGGCAGAACGATCAGCCTATCTCCCCGCTTCCGCCGTTTTCGACGGTCTACGCGGCGGCGAAATCGCCGATCTCCGCCTACATGCGGTGCTTTCAGACCAACATCACTGGATTCACCCAACCTCCACCACCGCAACAACCACCACCACCATCATCTCTTCCGCCTTTTTTATGTTACTGCAGGATCTGCTCTACTTGTGGGTTTTGCTGTTTGATGGGTAAGGTTGTTGTTAATTGGTTTCTTTTGGCAGTGGGTATATGTTCTAACATTTGATTTTGCAGGGTTTGCTTTCTTTCTTGGTTGTTTTGCAGGCGGACAGGGTATATGCTTGGAAGGTATCTTTTGTGTTTGTTGTTGGGTGATCATGAGTTTGATTTGGTGATTGTTGGTTTGTGAATGTTGCAGGCACATGGGTTTGAAGATTTTAAGAGAGAGATTGCAGAAGGTAAGTGCTTCATTTTCTTATGATAAAACTTTTTGCTTCTTGGGTCAAAGTTTAATCTGCATCAAATGTTGTATGTTGTTGGAAATAACAGTTTACAGTCTTCTTTGCAGAAACATTTTGTATATATTTGCTTTGCTTTGCGATCACAACTATGTTTTGGTTCTATGATTGTTTTGAGTTTAATTGTTGTGTATATGTTGTGTAGGTGATTTGGGGGCATGTGGTGGATTTGTTTGAATTGCATGTGATCATCGGTTTCGTTTTAGGATGTGAATTTTACTGGTTACTGATGATATTGAAGTTTTTGCTTCTGCTATTGGTTTTTCGGATCGCTAAATCAGTTAATCATGTGGTATTTTTTTGTACTTCTGTTTGGTGTAGGAATTGTCCAAAGGCATACCATCAAGCTTGTATTAAACGGGATGAAGAATTTTTCGAATCTGCAGCTAAATGGAATTGTGGTATGTTTCTATTTGTGATATTTCTACTGTTTTGAATAACTTTCTAGCTTATTTTATGAATAAGGTGATTTGATTTTGCATTAGAAACTATTCGTGTAACTTATAAAAGCTACCAAGTTTGATTAACTGGATTCTCATTTTGATAAGCTAGGCGGGTTAGGACTTTGAAATACTAAAGTTAGGCCACATGTTGTTCTTATTTAGAGTGCATGGGGAAAACCAAGACTAGACGTGTAATGTGAATGGTTGGATCCTTGTAACCAAGTGCTGATAGGTAATGCATGAAAGCTTTAGGGTTTTGTTATGTACAATCGTATGCTAGGCCATTAGAATAAGAAATGCTGGATATGGTTTTACAACTCAGGTTTAATAGGGTAATATAATGCATTGACACTTTGTAAGTTGTACGTTTGCTCCTTTATAACCCAAATAGTTCAAGTGAAAGTTGAAAGGGTCATTGGAATATCTACATGGTAATGACGAGTCATTAATTTTATATACTGCGCAAAATTCTGTGTATGTATTTGTACAATATTAGATTCTTAGATTTTACTATCAATAAGGTTTCCATTTTATCATTTTTTGTTCTCTGTTTTTGACATTGTTTCTTTAATGTCTAACTGTTAATGACTTAATGCATGGTTTTTTTATTCTTGAATCTAATTTTTCTATCCTATTTTAGTTGTCTGTGTCAAATTAACTTACTATACTAGAAGCAGAAGCATGAATATTGAGCAAACGTGTTGAAACTTAGGAGCAAAGGAGGGTTAGCTGAATGGCTATAAATTCACTAGGGTAAGAGAAAAAGACGGGCCTTAGTAATAACAAGAAGCATCACGCTTGATAAAGAAAGACTAATGGTGAAATAGACCATTTTAAGGAGACGACTGATTGTAGAATAGACAATTTTAAGAAGATGTGAAAAGACCATTTTTCTAAGTTATTTTTTTGCTGATAATTAGGGGCTTGTAAGTAAAAGAGATGGTCTTTTGTTTGCTCTACGGAATCTTTCTCTACATAGAATTAAAGTAAATGACGTATAAAAAGCTTTTAAAAATAGACAACATATTATGACCTAATAAATGGTATCCTCATTGAAGTTCGGAGTAGCCTTGCGGCCGGATAACATAGCTTGCTAAGTTATTCAATGCCATTTCTTAAAATATGAAAAATTCTTAATGGACAATTGGACATATGTGGTTATGGATCTTCATTAATATATCAAATATCTAAGCTTTGTTATATGTTAATATACTGTATTCTACTTGTGAGCAAATATAAACAAGATGTGGTTAGAAAAGTATGCTGTTTTCACCATTTTCTGATCTTTATGTTAAAAGGACAACTATAAGCAGGATCCTATGATCAAATGGTATTCCCATTAGCTTGTGAGGCGCCGCAATAGAGATATTTTACTTGTGAGCAAATATAAGCAGGATCCTTTGGAAATAATATTTTATCCATACACATTGGGTAGAACTTGCCATTCATTCCTAAGTGTTGTTTTGTCATAAATGTACCCCTAAATCGTAATTAACAGTAGAGACCGGCATGTATTTAGGTATCTGCTGTAGCATGCCCTCCAGCACTCTCAAAACCGTTTAGTAGCAGAAAACGCAAACGTGCACGGCCGCAGCAACGCGCGGCATTTAAATCTAGTTTCTATATTAAAAGAGGATGTCGGTAGCTACAAGGCATTTCTATAATTTCATATATTTGCCACTTTACTTTGATAATTTGTAAATAGCATATGCTATGTGTTTGCAGTCTCCACCATTTGCTTCCCACATTGAATACGTAGCGAAGAAATTTAAAGAGAAATATAAATGTAGAAAATATTATATCAAATAAAAAAATACCTTATAACCAAATTAAAGATATTTTATAAAATTGATACGAAACGACTTTATTCGTAGCTATCTTACGATTTATTTGTTTGTCGTGCAAAAGAAAATTTTGAATTCTATATAGAAAGATACTTGTCTAATGACAAAACTTTTAACACGGTCTCATATCTTTTCTTTCCTTCCTTTCCATATATTTTTATAAATATGTTTTTTCTATATTGACGTACTTTTGTTTGGAACTGCTATATAAAAGTTATTGATAGTAGAATGTGAAAGATTTAAACGTTCGAAACAATTTTTTTATTTCTTGTTTATCTTTTTCTATAAGACTCGTCTCATATATAAGACATATAGATATAGATATGTCAAAGATTCGTAAAATTGGAATAAGTTACTTGAAATTACAATAACAAAATTTTGCAATCAACCAATGGAATTTTAGTTAAGATTGAACTGAGCATGAGTTTAAGTAGTTTGATCATGTTTGAGCAGCTTCTTTAACTAGCTTTTATATCCAGTTTTTCAAAATTCATACAACAACGTGCTCCCACCGCAACATGCGAGGCGTAAGTAACTAGTTATGATATTAATCCATTAACAAAAGAAAGTTCTAAAAATTACGGAAACCTGATTTGATTCTCTTTTAGTTAGACTAAATGTTTTCTACTTGTTTGAAATATTATAATTGTAAATAGAAGTGGAAATGAATTGAGCCGAGCCCAAACTCGTATAGGCTCGAGCTTGGCTCGTTTTGACTTGAGAAAGATCGAGCTCGGCTTGTCAAAGACTTCCTGCTAGAGCTTGGTTTGGGTTCGGCTCGTTTATTGTTTATTTATTATTTTTTGTGTTTTATATTTAATATATATTTATAATTATATATTGTATAAATAACATTATACATGTTATTTAAATTATTTTATTCACAATTTTGTATAAGATAAAAATAAGTTATATAAATATATTTAATAAATTAAATAAAAAATATATAAAAAGCTCGTTTTGGCTCGTAAACAGGCTCGAGCTCAATATGTGAAGCTTGGGCTCGGGCTCAGGCTCGAGCTCGATAATTGAATGAGCTTTTTTTCAAACTCGATCAGGCTCAACTATTTTCTAGTTTTTTATCAATCCGATCTCGAGTAGCTTGTGAGTGGCCGGCTTGTTTACTACCCTAATCGTGAAGTTAATTCACAACTTCATATATATGTTAGCTAACATGATAAAAAGAAATAAAAACACCAAATTCTGAAAATATTTATCAAAAAATTATACATGTTGGTATGAGGCTTTAGTTGCATGCGCGGCATGGTGATTGTGTCATACTTTTATAATACCGTCACCTTGCAGGTGCACGCTTTCACGTGTCTCCAATCCAAACCCAGGGAACCATGATGTTTTTACTTAAATTATTGTATCTATATATATATATATAAGAACTACTTATATTATTTATTTATTGTCTAAAATGTTTATTCTGAATTTTATAAAGTCCAAACAGAATGTTTATAATGAACAAAGACACAAAACTGGACATGAATAATCAGATAACGATCTGATATGATAAACTTGATCTACGAACACTGAAATTAGACAAGAACCATAAAAAATAAGACGCAAACCTAACTGAAAAGATTATATAAAGAGAGATTCAATGTTAAGAGATGATTCTCCATATGTGTGCGAAGATGCAGATGCTAAAGCTACCCCATTGAGTATTCTTGATTATGATCAGATCGAGAGGACCGGAGGCGATAACCTAATTTGATGTTTGGTGATTGACCTCTTCCACTCCTGACAACTGATTAACTCCTCTATTTGATTTATGAAGATGCTCATTGGCCTAAAAGTATTCACAACTTGTTCCCCAATATATTTGTAAGTATGTGGCATATATTATGAGAGATTGTTCTGAGTGATTGTGAGTGGATAAAAAACAAAATGTAATGATAAATGTATAAAAAATATTATTTAATTAAAAAATAAAAAGAAAAATTAGTGATTGTTAAAGTAATTATAAGAATGAGAATGAACGGTGAATTGTAAATGCTATTATAACATGCTAGTAACGGTAACTAGCTATTGTGGGTGAAGTGAAAAGCCCATATAAGTTTCTTCAGCAGCCCCTAAATGACCAGCCAGCCCACCAGACTCTAAGTCAACAAGAAGCCCAATATGCATCTCATAATCCAGATTTCACTCCAAAAACAAAAGTATCATGCCAAACAGACAGTGCAAAATATTTAAAACTAAGTTAAATATTCATGTATTACACGGTTTAGAATAAAAAATATATAATAAATTATATGTATGTATAATCTTATCTACTCTAATATAGTAAAATAACTATTCATCACATGACTGTTTTTTAGCATGTGCACATCATCTCGACCTAGTCTCCACCTATGATTGTCCATGTAAAGATAATATAAAATATGTGTGTATGTTACATATCGGAAAATATGATGATACATTAAAATGTGATATTATACAAGTAACATGTTTTATTTATATTATTTTTTTTTAATTTTTGGATACGTATGAAGTGTGTTATGTGTTGTTATGCACATAACTGGACATCATATATCTATTGTTGCTTTCAATGTTGTAGTTTTGTAGTCATCTTTCAAGTGTTATACACGAAATTTTGGCATAGTACATGTATATATAAACATATCTAACAAAACTAATAATATTTTAGTTTTAACAATGATTAGCTACAAATTAAAGATATTTTATCAACACGACACGAATTTTATAGATTTTATGTTTGAGCTTTAAGTGTTTTCTTGTCATTAACAGGTCGACACGTTTAAAACACAATAAAAATTGTGTTTTAACAGATTAAACACCTCTTAATCTGTTAACGCATCTATTTAAACATGTTTATAATTTTTACTTTTTAAAATAATTAAATAAATATATATTTATGATATATGTAGTTGTTTTGTTCAATTTAGAAACCTTTTGCTTTGTCCAATTGTTTTTATTTGAATACGATTACCATGGTATCACTGACCAAGTCTCCCGCTTCCGTCTCAGACCACTCAAGACTTTGTCTGTTAAACCATGGTAATTATTGTTTAGTTAAAATGTTACCTAAGTTTTATGCAGACATAAACCATTTACTAATGTGCTTTTAAATTAAGTGTAGTAGTAAAATAGTGTTTGAAGCAAATTTGTTGAAATAGTGTAGGTAAAGTTGTGTTTGAAGCCCTTTAAAGGCTTAACGTCTCATAGATTTGGAGTCTCCTTTAACAGTCATATAGTGGTCTTTACAGCCCCACTTTTGCTCATGTCATCATTATTAACTCCATATCCTTATCCACTACATATAGTCTTACCTCTTTATATTATCTTAGTTAAAATAGGCTTTTTATGAACTTTTGTGTTTAAATATGTTAAGGATTACCATGTTGAAGTTTATGTATTATTCAAGACTTTGATGAAAATTTTGTCAACTTTTATTTCACTAAATGTGTGATTTTTATTTGGTCTCTTCACAGGTTTTATCGTGTAATCTGTTTCTAAACAAGTTCGTGTATGTGTCCGGAGAAAAGGTCATGATTAGTTATCGTTTCGTGTTCGCATAAGCTCTTATCGTGTTCGTATCAGCTCTTATCGTGTTCGTGCCCTATCGTGTTTATGTCTTATCGTATGGTGTCTTACGTATTATGCCTGCCCTAGTTTTGTTAGTGTTCCAAAGATACAATCGTTATAAGTATTTATTTCGAATTTTCTTTCCCTTACAAAAATGTTGTTACTTTTACACTTTTGTAAATTTGAAAAACATATATGAATTTGACTTAAATTATGATATGCTAGAGTTTTTTTAGATCAATCCATCCAGTAACACCTGTTAAACCTGTTGGATTATGTACGAGTTCGGTTACGTTACGTTGCCAACCGAGCTATGACCCGTAAGAGTTACACCTTGGGCAACAAATATTAAGTCCACTTAATTTGATTAATTGGCACTTACGAACTATATCGGGTTTTTATAATTTATAATTGTTATAAATTATATAGTATAAATGTTTATTTATTAAGCGTTGATTTCGGTTTAATTGCGATCGTGATCTGTAAAGAAAAAAATGAGGACTGTAGGCCATGGATGTTCATGTGATTGCATGTGCATTGTCTTCACCTTTTCATTTTAATAAATAATGCTTTGGAATCACTTTACTGAGATCTGATAACTGGTGGGGCACTACCATTTCATTAACAATTTGTGCTTTGTTTGGCTCGAAAGGCAAGACTTGATTCAGTTTTTCTTTATCTTCCCACAAGAACTCTGCAAGCTTTCATTTTTCTTTCAACTTTCAAACAACCGAATATCACTGTCACTTTTCGCCTGCACCACCGCATCGCCGCTGCTCATTTGCACCAGGCCTGCCGTGAACCATATACACCCGATTGCAACCGTGGATCACGCCTCTTAGAGCCACAACCACTGTGTTCCAATTTAGTGTTCGTTGATTCTAGCATTCATTCGTTGTCCCTCGGTGTCTCAAACGGTTAATTATTAACCACAAAGGTATATTATATCTCATCAGTAGGTTATTCATATTCTGTATTTGCATTGTTTGTAACCCAGATCCTGTCGAGTTCTTTCTGGTATTTTATTATTACTCCGCTGCGTTAACTGTTATTAATCTGATTAATAATTATCAAAACTGTTTTGATAAAAAAACCTAACGAAGATACCACTGAACCCAACAGTGGTATCAGAACCAGGCTTACAACATGCAAATCAGAACCGGTCTGTTAACCGGTTATAGATCACAAACTTTAAAATTATTTGAAGTTTCTGATTTATATTATTTTGGGCAACTTGTTTATTTTGGTTAAATATTTATTAACCAAAAGATTGCCCGTATTATTTTGATTGTGTTTTAATATGTAAATCTGGCTAGACCCTGTGGTTGAATGGTTGTGATATGATTTGTTATTGTTAAAGTTTTTGATTTTATGGTTTTGGCCCATTTGATGGCTCAAAGTTGTAATAGATTAGAGTTTTATTTTATTTTTCTTTTGTAAATATTGTAATATTTGAAGACTTGAAGTCAAAACTGGAGGCATGACAAATCAAGGAGTCAGTGGGAGCCATCAAGACAACTAGATGCACTTAGGTCCATCCTTGTGGTTGTTATGTGTTTTGACCCGTGACCTGGCTTGATCTCGCTATTTGGCTCTTGCAAGATCAAACAATCATAGCCATTAGATTTACATATTACTTTGCTATTATGGTTGCTTTATTTTATATCACCCAACCTAATATCAAACTAATTAAATATTTTTTTTTACAATCAAAATAAATAACAAGTTTTAAACTTAATTTTACAACTTATTAAATTATTAAAACAAATTGTTTGTTTTTAAATGGGATAATCGGATAAGTTTTCAAATTCAAAATTAGTTTGAATTTCAAAACTTAAAACTTGATAATTTTTAAATTAAAATTAACTATCCATTTAAAAGGATAACTAGATAAGTTTTCAAATTTAAAATTAGTTTAAATTTTAAAACTTAAAACTTAATAATTTAAAAATTATCAACTTAAAAATCGGTTGTCTATCTCGCGATGAACCTAGTTTTAATAGGGTATTAAAATCTGGTGTCCCGAGAGCTGAAAGGGCTCGTCATTTATTATCACGAACTATATATTGTAAAACTAACTTTTACGACGCACGTATAATTTAATTATACGTTGTGTTTGACCTTATTCGGTAAACACTAAAATTGGATCCCATAGATAAAAATCAATAGTCTATGCCACCCTACTATAAGGAACACTTGGAACATTAAGCGAAACATCAGTGTTTGGAGCCACAGCACCGCACTTGATGTGTAGTTTATTCTTCCAAGGTGTAAGGGTTTTGTTGACACATCCGGCCCTTTCACAAGTTACTGTTTTAGGATGACTATTACTTTTCTCTCTTGTTACGTGCCACAGCTGTCTAGAAAGAAAAGTGGGTATAGATGAGGCTAAACGTATCAATGCATTGACAAATGTTGTCGTTGCGGCCTCGTACACGAGAGTTGTGCAATTTTCACAATTGATAAACGTTGTCAGTCTGCCTAATCACTTACTAATGTTGCTTGCCCCAGCTGTCTTTAGTAACTGACCAAGCCAGATTCTCATTCCTTATTTAAAATTACTGTAAATGGGTCATTAATTAAAATAAGGAAACAATACATCGAAAATACTAATTAATTTATTTTGCTTATTTAAATAGATGTCTTCAGAAATCAACAACTCCTTCATTCTCAAGTCTATTCTTGAGAAAGAGAAACTTGATAACACCAACTTTCTCGCATGGCATCGCAATCTGAGAATCGTTCTCAAGATGGTGAAAAATCTCTATGTTATAGATAGCGTTGTTCCCAACGAGCCTGAAAATAATACGGCCGCAGCCCGTAGAACTTGGGAAAAATTTAAGGAAGATGCCGATGAGGTAGCCTGCCTTATGCTAGCCACCATGTCTCCTGATCTCCAGAAGAACATGGAGGACATGACTGCATTTGACACGATTGAGCAACTTAAGGGCATGTTTCAGAAACAGGCCTGACAAGAGCGCTATGATACCATGAAGCAGCTTATATCCTGCAAAATGCAAGAAAGGTCGCCTGTTAGTGCCCTTGTGCTTAAAATGAAAGGGTACATCGACCAAATGGTCAAACTTGGTTATCCTATGCAAGATGAAATGGTAGTAGACTTTATTTTGAACTCCTTGCCTAGTTCTTACGACCAGTTCATAATGAACTTTAATATGAATGCGTGGGTTAAGAGTGTAGCTGAACTACACGGTATGCTCAAAACTGCTGAGCAAAACATACCAGGTAAAGCCAGTCAAATGTTGATGGTCCGATCTACTGGTGTTAGGAAACCAAACCCCAAGAAAAAAACTTATAACAATAAGGGTAAGGGTAAAGTTGTTGCTGCCAAGCCTGCCACCAATAACAAACAGCTGGCTAAAAACAAAGCAGCACCCCCTCCTAAGGAGCGACATTGTTTTGAATGCAATAAGATGGGGCACTGGAAACGTAACTGTCCTGACTATCTAGCCAAGCTGAAGGTGAAGAAGGCCAATGGTGAAGGCTCTTCTTTAGGTATTCTGATTTATGTTATTGAACTTTTCACTGTTTCCAGCAACACATGGGTATTTGATACTGGATGTGGTTAACACATCATTAATGTCATGCAGGAGCTTGAAAAGTGGAAGAAACTGAAACAAGGCGACATGGAGCTCATCGTTGGTGATGGGAAAAGAGTACTAGTTCTAGCAACTGGAACATATTATCTTTCTTGTCCATCTGGTCTTGTAATTACTTTAGATAATTGTTTATTTGCTCCTGGTTTAACCAGAAACATTATTTCAGTTTCTTTATTGTTTGAACAAGGATTCAAGTATGTTTTAATGATGCTTTTATTTCTGCCTACTTGAATGATATCTTTTATTTTGAGGCTAAACCTCGAAGTGGTATTTATGAGATTGATATTCAAACAAACAATAATGTATATAATCTTTCTAAACGTATCAAATCTGGAATTAACGATACGTTTCTATGGCATTGTAGACTTGGCCACATAAGTAAGGCCCGTGTGAAAAGGCTTCAGTCCGAAGGGATTCTTGAATCCACAGGACATGAATCTTTGATGAATGCGAATCTTGCTTAGCTGGCAAACTCACAAAGGATCCTTTCACCCATGTTGGTGAAAGGGCCAAGGATCTGTTAGCACTTATACATTTTGATGTATGTGTTCCTTTCAGAACCATGTCTAGAAATCACGAAAGATACTTTGTTACGTTTATTGACGATTATAGTCGATACGCCTATGTCTACCTTATGAAGCATAGACATGAAACCTTTGAAAAATTCAAAGAGTTTCAGAACGAAGTAGAAAACCAACTTGGTAAGACTATCAAAGTACTTCGATCAGATCAAGGTGGAGAATACCTAAGCGAAGAGTTCATTGATCATCTAAAGGAATGTGGAATTGTTTCACAGTTCACTCCACCCAGCACACCCCAACTTAATGGCGTAAGTGAGAGGAGAAATCGAACCCTACTTAATATGGTTCGATCGATGATGTGTAGAACTAACTTACCTCACTCCTTTTGGAGTTATGCTCTTATGACCGCCGCCCGCCTTGTCAATCTGGCACCGACTAAGAAGGTATATAAAACTCCATATGAGATATGGCATGGGTCTAAACCCAATTTGTCTTACCTTAGAGTATGGGGATGTGATGCTTATGTCACTAGTGAGTCTAATGACAAGCTAGATCCTCGAGGCAAAAAAACTATTTTTGTTGGATACTACAATAGAAGCGTGTATTACTTTTACCATCCTGATGCAAATATGATTTCCATCAAAAGGAAGGCACATTTCCTCAAGAAAGAGTTTCTTGATCGAGGAACTGGAAGTAATATTGTGGATCTTGAAGAAATTCGAGAACCACAAACAAACGTTGATGTAGTCGGTGCGTCTGAACAACAAGAAATTGTTACTGATTCAGACATAAACACAAGCGTTCGCAGAAGTAGGAGAACTCGCAAAGAACCTGACAAATATCTTTGGAATCTAGAGGGTCCTGAGGTTCAGGTAGTAGCTGATTCTGGTGATGAACCTACTAACTACAAATCTGCTATCTCAGATCCGGAATCTGCGAAATGGCTAGATGCCATGAACGCCGAGATGCAATCCATGCAAGACAATCAAGTCTGGGACTTGGTTGAGCTACCTCCCGGTTCACGGGCTGTAGGGAGCAAGTAGCTTTTCAAGAGAAAAACCGACATGCATGGAAATGTACACACCTATAAAAGCACGGCTAGTTGCGAAAGGTTTCACTCAAACTCAAGGTGTTGACTATGATGAAACTTTCTCACCCGTTGCTATGATCAAATCGATTAGGATATTGCTTGCCATAGCCGCGTACTATGATTACGAGATGTTGGGTCTGAAGGATAGTCTAATATTATCAACACAGTCAAAGTGAACAAAGTCAACGTCAACGGTCAAAGTCAACGGAAAAGTCAAACGTCGCGTTAGGGACGAAGATTAGAGACAAGACGTTGAAGATATATCGTCTAGGATGTTTATTGTTTATAAATATATTTTGTGTCAACAAAATATATTTAATCTTGTTTTTAGACATTTTGGGTTTTTAATTGTAATTTCTTATTGTGATAGTTTAGGGTCCTAAGTGTCATTAGTAAATTATCATTTACTACAAAAAGTAAAGTATGGCAATTAGGGTTTTGAGCTTGAATGAGCTAGGATTGGGGTTTCCATTTTGTAAACATCTTATGCAATCCAAATAGATCAAACAAGGGTTTTATTCATTGTTCTTGAGATGTTCATCTTTGTTCATCATATTTTATGTGTTTGATCCAAATCTTCATTGTTAATTGATTGATTCAAGTGCTCCTGGACTAACAATTTGATATCAGAGCCAACTTGAATCAATTTCTACTACTGATTTGAAGATTTTGTTACTGTTTTTTTTGAAGATTTATCAGATTCGTAGAGAGAGAAAGTTAGGGTTTCTAGAGAGAGAAAGTAGATCTGAAAATTAAAAGTTTCAAATCCTCATCAAAATCATCAGATCTACAAGGTTTTACAAGTAATTTGAAGAATTACAAGCTAGAAATCATATCTACGTCTAAATCTATACAAGATTTAAGAAAAATTTTTCAGATCCGGAGATTTTCTCTCACACACAGTGTGTGTGTGTTCTTGGTGTTCTTCAGATCTTCAAATCTTCATTCAGAGAAGTTAGCCAGCGAATTTGTACCATTTTGAACGAAAGTTCACATTTTCGAGCGAACTTACACATTCCGGCGAAGTTGCCGGCGAACTTACTGTTCCGGCGAACTTGCCGGCGAACCTACAAGCGCACTTACCGGCGAATCTACTAATTCTGAGCGAATTTACCTGCAAACCAAGCGAAATTACCCAACAACATCAAGCAACAACATATCAATGGTCTGCTAATATTTTAGATTAAAAAAAAATTGAAAAACAGATCTGAAAAATGCAACATCACAACCACGGCTGCAACCACATCACAACCACCGTGACCCACCGCCGTCCAGCTCGCCGGAGGACATAGTCCGACCCCCGCACTCGAAGCCACCACCACTCGCAACCACCCAAACTAGCGCTGCTCAACCAACAAAAACCCTTTCCATCGACTCCCCCACCCGTCGACCTCCACCACCGCGACCACAACTATCGTACACCCTCACCCACTGCAGCCACAATACATCATCGCTAACCCAACAATCTCCACTGCAGTCGCGAACACACCTCCCGTCGACCACCTCCGCCGCAACCTCCACTGCGAACCCAGCAACCACAGTCATCACATCCGTCGCCCCCTTCCGAGCCAGTTTCCGTAGATAGTGTTCGGGTCAGGTCGCCCCGGTTTAGCCGGTGTCACAGGAGCATCAACAACCTCATTCCGAAAAAATTCATGATGAGAAGAACTTTCTCCTCTTTCATCCATATTCCACCATTCCAAAACCTCAGATCTACCACCAATTCTCAATTTATTCCACCATTAGCTCCATCATCAACCATTATTCTACAGATCTCACGATCCAGTGAACTGAGGTTGTTACACGGCGAAAAATCCGATAATTAGTCGCCGGAAAAGTGAAATACGGTGGCAAAAGCTTCTAACCTCGGTGTTTGGTGATCGGAGATCCGGCGATCGGAGAAATGTGTATTGTTATCGGAGATCTGATTGAGTCGGTGGTCGGTGAGACAAAACACAGGGGAAACAGAGGAGAGAGATAAAGAAAGAGTTTGAGAGAGTTTGAGGGAGTTTGAGGTTGTGTTTTTGAGAGTACTCTTCAAAGATCAGATCTAAAGTAGTTGTTTTATTGGTATTTGAATCACATCAGAGAAGTGATTTAGGGTTTTAATTGGTAATTGGGTTAGTTTTTATTGGGCTGGGTTTGGCTTCAACATATTGGGCTGATTTAAAAAAATTGATTTATGGGCTCATTAAAATCAATCAAATTGGGCTAACAATTGTTTGAATCTTAACAATGTGGACTAGTTAAAGATTAATAATTGGTTTGTATTTTTCTTAATTAATGTCATCCCGATTAAGAAATATTCAATGATTTTTGAAGATTTATAAATAAAAAAAAATTCTCGGGGGAGAATTATTCTAAATTTTTTTTGGGAAAAATATTTTTGGGTCGTTTAAATTGTTCAAAAATGTCATTTTCAGAAGACTTTAAATCAGATAATCTCACAACGGCTCAAAGCCGGTTTGACTGTTTTGCAGATGCAAAGAATGAAACAACACTACTCATCAACTTTGATCGAAGTGCTGAAATCAAGGAATCAGAAGAAGAAATCAATCATGCTTTGGTTGCTGAAGTGGTTGAAAGTGATGATGACTTCATTAAAAACTTTGACCCATTCAAAGAATTCTGGTGTGAAGCTCATGGAGAAGCTACCGCTGATAATGTTTGGTCAAGCCCGTGTGAAGTTCAACAGGTCAAGGATTGTGAGATTGGTGAGAAGCTGGTTGGAAAAACTGTTGTTCAAGAAGGGTTAGTATGTGAAGTTGTGGTTCAGAAGGAAACAGTTGGGCAGGTGCCTAGGAATGTTGTTAAGAAACAGGTTGTCACTGAGAAAGCTATGTATGCTGCTAAGGGTACAAGAGCTGAGGGTTATGAAGCTGAGAAGACAAAAATGAAGATGGAAGTAGTGATTGAGGAAGCCAAGAAAGCAGCTGTGGAGGAGTACAAAAGGAACACTCCTTATTGCCAATGTGATCGTGCTCTCGCGGCAGAAAAACTGGTAATGGGTCTTCCTTATGATATTGTTGAAGACATGTGTTCCTCCGCATGCAAAATTCGTTTAGTAGGTATATATAAAGCTAATAGGTTACTTATAATGAATGAAAATGAATTGAAGAAAACCAACAAAGAGCTTAAACAAAATGAGTCAAAGTATTTGTTAAATTGAGAGAAGCTTTAAAAGAAACCGAACATTTGAAGAGAACTCTTTTGGAAAAGAACTGTGAAGTCAATTACTTGACTGAACAAGTTACACTTGCTAAGTTTGAAACAAGAAAGCTTAAAATAAGTTGGAACAATGGACTCTTTCGGGTATGAAACAGGAGGAATTATGCAAAAGACAACGGGGTGCTAAAATCAAGACCGGTTTGGGTCATGAAAGCATATGTGTATCCTCCACCTAGTACTTTCTGTTATTCTCCTACACCCACTCTCATCCTACAAATGAGTTGATTCAAGAGATTATTTAGAAGGATACTAATAGTTTGCATGCAGGATTAGAAGGGGTTAACCTTAAAGAGGTGCGAGATGATTATGATTCTCCGACTGGTATGGGATACAGTAAACCGGATGCTGACAGTCAAGCTAGTGATTGTTCAGTTCCTGTTGTTTGCAAACCTGTAACAGTTGTTTCTTCTAACTTCTTTGATAAGTTTAAAGCAGGTGAAATTCCTACTTATGAGCCTGTCAGGAGTGTGAAAGAAGAGATTGTTCAGGAATCTCCTAATCATCAAGCTACAACAACAACAACACATTCAAATCCTATTAATCAAGATCCATTGGAAGAAGATTTGTGTCTACGAGACTGGACAAGCTCAGATGATGAATCAAACACAGAGGATGGTGTTGGTTCCTCACAGATCAAGATATCCCCTGATATTGTCAAGTCTTAAAAACTTCCAAAAGCTGAATCAAGACTAATATGGATCTCTTCTCCAACTGCAAAACAACTCAGTCAATCAGTGAAGATCTCATTCCCTGTTCAGCACGGGAAACTTCAGAACAAGCAAGAATCTACTATAAGCTCAAAGCAATCCTCATCCCCATCTGCATCACACGGTTCAGTCAAGCATCAAAAGCCGTTCAAGGCTTGTTTTGAGTGTGGGAAAGAAGGTCATGTGGTAAAGAAATGTCCTTAAAGGCTTGCTAAGGATGGTAAAGGCAAAACAAATTGCTTCTCCAAATGTAAGTCTAAAAAGCATGTTCCAGACGGTAAAGGCAACACGGATTTCTTCTCTGGTTCAAGAGGTAAAAAGCACACATCTTTGAATGGTTGGATGAAAAACCCTCCATCCAAACCTTTTCATGTGAAGCCGGTTTCACATGATAGAAAGATGAAAATGACCAAAGCTTCAAAACCAAATTCTTTTCCTTCTAGTCTTAAACAGAAAATGATTTCCAAATTTAATTCATTCAAATCCAATTTAATTGAACCGAAACAAATTTGGCAAATTAAAAAGACGGATACAGCAATCCCCGATTGTTTAAACGGTTGTGTGCAGAAGCTGGTTACTTATCTTGATAAAAAAGGAACTTTCAGGACTACGATGGCCTGGGTTCCTTTTTCAAACTAATCTGTTTATGAGTGCAGGAACAATTCAGGAGGACTGTTAGTAATCCGGTTTACTGACAGGGATTGTTCCTAATTCAAATTTGAGGCGGAACAAACAGGTTAAGGTCATGGTATTTATCCACAATCTGGATTTTATCTGCACAATCACAGTTCTCACTTCACCATCTTTGCACATTTCTTAAGAATTCATTCTTATCTAGATATCAGTGTAGTTTAGAAGACCTTCTTTTGTAAATTTCTATTTTTGTACAGTTTTAAGAATATAAAAAAAATAAAAAAATATTAAAAAATTAATTAAAAAAAAACAACAACAAAATAGGTTTGCTAAAATAAAAATTTAGGGGGAGAGTATATCAAAATTAAATAAAATAAAAATGAAAAGAGAATTGAGAACTTGATTCGAGATGATTGAATAATGATTGTATATCTTCATGCAATACTTGTCCTTGCATGACTTGCATTTTAAAATGAGAAATGATAGTAACTGATACTGTTATCTGATTCGCATCTTAATTTTAATTGCAAATAATAGAAAAACAAACAGATGCTTTAATGATATGCTTGGTAGACTCAGCCTGAAGAATAAAGTAGACAGCAACATGATGATTTAAATTAAAATATATGCTTAAGGATGTTTGGATTTACGCAATCATTTTGGCCTGCACGAAAACTGAGTCCCGACAAAAATTGGATTGAGAATTGATCTTTCACCCACCATGATGCAAATCATATAAGCTATATCTCTATCTCTTTGCCATGTTTGGTGTATTTATGTGTCTTGTGTTTGTGCTAATCTCCTCTGCTGTACGGAAGTACTGACCTGGAGTGATGATCTCCTTTGCTGTACGATAGTACTGACCTGGAGCTCTCATCGGCACATGATTAAATGGTCATCTCCTTTGTTATATGTGAGTATAGACCTGGAGCTCTCACCATTTTGATCTAAGTAGTGTGAAATCATCTCTCACAGAATACAATATTCTATTGATAATCACTTGCACACTAATGCACAAGCCTTGCTCTATAAAGATCATAACAAAATTCAAGAAATCCTGAAGTTTGGTGAGGGTTTTTGCCAAATGATTGTGGGGTCCTAGCATTTTAAAGTGCTTAATCGAACCTTAACGAATCATCTGATGCTTGATGAAAAAGATAGGGCATGGGTTTAAGTGGACAAACATATCAGCAATCTTTATTGATCTGTTTAAGAATTTCAAAATAATTCAAAGACTGTGATTGGATTCAGTTATCAGTATGATCTCATTGCTTGTCGATGATTAATTTCATCTTTATGCTAAAGAATATTTGAGGATGTGATCTCATGATCGATTCAGTTCTCGGTTATAAAAAAAATTAAAATAAAATAAAATTTAATAGATATATAAAATAAAAAAAATTAATTAAAATTAAAAAATATATATATATATAATAATAAAATATAATAAATTTTCATTTCAAAATTCTTTTAGGTCTTTCATATTATGCTGTTACAATGTTATCATTTTCATGCATTTCATGGGAAATTGCACACACAAACGAACACGGGTTCGCTTGTTTTCATAAACAGATAAACACGGGTTTATTTGTTTTGTTGAAATGATCTAATTAGAAATGTCGAGAATTTGTTTGTGATTGTCTTGCAGATTTTGCTACAAGTGATGGCCGATCATCACATGAGCAACGAACCAGACCAGGGATCCTGTTCCTCAAATTTACAGAATATACCAAGCTAGGAACCCTCCTCCTACATCTTCTAAACCACTCAGAGATTCAAGAAAGGGTTTCCATTATAATCAAGAGGATGCACACGACAAGGGGGAACATAGAGAAAGGGGGAACTTGTGAGATAAAGATCTTCAGCAACAAAATTTGGGAAGCATCAGTCTAGGGGGAATATTGTTGGACCTCAATATTGAGACTGAAGCTTACCAAATTGAAGATCAAGTTCAGTTGACTTATCGGTACTGATCACGATGAAAGACGTTGATAATAGTAGACTAAGGGGGAATATTGTTGGGTCTGAAGGATAGTCTAATATTATCAACACAGTCAAAGTGAACAAAGTCAACGTCAACGGTCAAAGTCAACGGAAAAGTCAAACGTCGCATTCGGGACGAAGATTAGAGACAAGACGTTGAAGATATATTCGTCTAGGATGTTTATTATTTATAAATATATTTCGTGTCAACAAAATATATTTAATCTTGTTTTTTAGACATTTGGGTTTTTAATTTTAATTTCTTATTGTCATAGTTTAGGGTCCTAAGTGTCATTAGTAAATTGTCATTTACTATAAATAGTAAAGTATGACAATTAGGGTTTTGAGCTTGATGAGCTAGGATTGGGGTTTCCATTTTGTAAACATCTTACGCAATCCAAATAGATCAAACAAGGGTTTTATTCATTGTTCTTGAGATGTTCATCTTTGTTCATCATATTTTATGTGTTTGATCCAAATCTTCATTGTTAATTGATTGATTCAAGTGCTCCTGGACTAACACGAGATATGGCAAATGGATGTCAAAACCGCTTTTCTAAATGGACATCTCTCTGAAGATGTCTATATGGTTCAGCCCGATGGTTTTATCGATCCACAATATCCAAATAAGTTGTGCAAACTGAATAAGTCCATTTATGGACTTAAACAGGCATCCCGTAGCTGGAATCTTCATTTTGATAAGAGAATCGTCGAATTCGGTTTTGTCGAAAGTGAAGATGAGCCTTGTGTTTACAGAAAGGCTAGTGGGAGCACTATATCGTTCCTCATATTGTATGTGGATGATATACTGATCATTGGAAACAATATCTCAATGCTTAACGAAGTTAAAAAATGGTTGAGAGCTTGTTTCACAATGAAAGATCTTGGAGAAGCTGCTTACATTCTAGGAATAAAGATCTACAGGGATAGATCTAAGCGGCTTCTAGGGCTTAGTGAAAGCACATACATAGACAAAATGATGACGCGCTTTAAGATGGAAAAGTCTAAGAAAGGAGGTGTTCCAATGACTAAAGGTACCGTGTTGAACAAATCGCAATCTCCTTCAACGGACATTGATATTAAGCGAATGGAAAAGGTTCCATATGCTTCAGCGATTGGTTCCATCATGTATGCTATGCTGTGCACTAGACCTGACGTCTCGTATGCTTTGAGCATTACTAGCCGTTATCAGCAAAACCCTGGCTTTGCCCATTGGACTGCAGTTAAGAACATTCTGAAGTACTTGAGAAGGACTAAAGACATGTTTTTAATATTTGGAGGAGTTGAAGAACAGCTCACTGTAAGATGTTACACTGATGCTAGTTTTCAAACTGATCGAGATGACTCTCGCTCGCAATCTGGTTTTGTATTCACACTCAATGGTGGAGCCATCTCTTGGAAAAGTTCCAAGCAAAGTGTGGTGGCAGATTCTACCACTGAATCTGAATACATTGCAGCATCTGATGCTGCAATGGAAGCTGCTTGGATGAAGAAGTTCATAGCCGATCTCGATGTGGTTCCAAGTATTCAGCAACCAATTGAGATATTTTGATAACACAGGTGCTATTGCTCAAGCCAAAAAGCCCAGATCTTATCACAGGGCCAAGCACATTCAGAGGAAGTTTCATTACATACGGGACATAGTGAAACAGGGAGACATCGTGATAAGCAAAATCGACATAGATCAAAACCTAGCAGACCTGTTTACTAAGCCCATGACTCAGAACAAGCATGATCTGCATAGAAATGCGATCAGGCTTAGATTAGCTAGTGATATGTTTTGATTTAATATTTAGATGTATGAACTTTTAAACAGTTATACTTTTGAATTTATTTGATCTACTAATATAGATACAATTATGAATCCTATAATCGTGTTCAATTTTAATACGTTTAATCCATGGATATTGTATTCTAAATTATCCATAGTCGGTCAGACTTGTGGGAACAATTCTGAATTAAGACTATTCTGAATTTAGACTCAAGGAGTTGACTTCTAAATTCACAGACCTCATTATGAATTATGTTGGATGTAACTCGCCACAAACCATCTTTATTATAAGATGCTTTGATACTGGTATACTTATTTAGTATCCTATAACCTGAGATGCATATTAGAACTTCCGTTTACCAAGAGTTATTCCTTGATCACTCTCAAACGCTGTCGCGTAACTGCCAGTCATAAAGGCTTTGATTAGGAATAATTCTGAAGTTCAGTGGGAGTTATATGTAGTCAATAAGGGATTCTGTACTATTACATTATATGTAGCAGTTAGACATCGTGGCGCCCTCGTTGATTCAAACTGGTGAAGTGTGAGGCCTCACCTAAACTGACTGTGTGTTTGATTGGACCATTTGAATCTAGATCGAGAACTATAATAATTGAGTCCTATATGAGAATTAATCTCAATGACTCAATTGATGTCTTTTACAGAAAGGATAAATGTCTATGATTATCATAAGTTTATTGTCTTGTTATAGTAAATGATACTAGAAGAAGATGTTTGGTTAATGACTTTAAAGTGTCATACCTTGTTGGGGACAGCCATGTGCAGCTAGAGCGCCGCTGATTGTCTATGTGGAATTTAACTGAATGTCGTCCAAGTGGGAGCTTGTTGATATGTACGAGTTCGGATACGTTACGTTGCCAACCGAGCTATGACCCGTAAGAGTTACACCTTGGGCAACAAATATTAAGTCCACTTAATTTGATTAACTGGCACTTACGAACTATATCGGGTTTTTATAATTTATAATTGTTATAAATTATATAGTATAAATGTTTTTTATTAAGCGTTAATTTCGGTTTAATTGCGATCATGATCTGTAAAGAAAAAAATGAGGACCGTAGGCCATGGATGTTCATGTGATTGCATGTGCATTGTCTTCACCTTTTCATTTTAATAAATAATGCTTTGGAATCACTTTACTGAGATCTGATAACTGGTGGGGCATTACCATTTACATTAACAATTTGTGCTTTGTTTGGCTCGAAAGGCAAGACTTGATTCAGTTTTTCTTTATCTTCCCACAAGAACTCTGCAAGCTTTCATTTTCTTTCAACTTTCAAACAATCGAATATCACTGTCACTTTCCGCCCGCACCACCGCATCGCCGCTGCTCACTTGCACCAGGCCTGCCGTGAACCATATACACCCGATTGCAACCGTGGATCACGCCTCTTAGAGCCGCAACTACTGTGTTCCAATTTAGTGTTCGTTGATTCTAGCATTCATTCGTTGTCCCTCGGTATCTCAAACGGTTAATTATTAACCATAAATGTATATATATCTCATCAGTAGGTTATTCATATTCTGTATTTGCATTGTTTGTAACTCAGATCCTGTCGGGTTCATTCTGGTATTTTATTATTACTCCGCTGCGTTAATTGTTATTAATCTGATTAATAATTATCAAAACTGTTTTGATAAATAAACCTAACGAAGATACCACTGAACCCAACAGAACCAATCCAATGTTTTTCTATTGACGAACACATATACTCTATATTCATCACCTATTCTATTATTTAAATTACCACACCAGTTTTTTATAAAATTTAAACTCACAATTTTTAGTTGAGTAGTACATCATTTTACCATCAAAACACCCTTGTGACTAAACAAATCTATTTTGATTCGCTCCTTTATACTTTGTATTTGTGTGATATCGCGGTGAGGGATGAAGGGGTTCTGAACCACTAGTAGTGTGTGTTTGGTTGGCTGCGAGCCCACCCACACATGCTGGCCTTTAGGGGCTGGTTTGTCGAGAGCACCAGGAAGGGACAACTAGACCGGCAATGGTTACCAACTACCATCAAAATGTGGTCATTTACAATTAGCAGCCATTCGAAACAATCCAAAAACATGAGTTTGTGGTGGCAATTGGAGGATCCGAGGAACATGCTCAATAAAGTATTCAAGTCATTTGATCATGCCAAATAATTTAAATATCATCGCTTATGTTTCAGTCAAAACTGTTTTAGGGCTTTTTTTTCTTTAAATTAAACTCTTTTTAAATTTGATAAAAAGATATAAATCTTTATGTTACTCTTAGGGAAGAGGGATTCATTTTTCTCGTTCCTTCCATCCGCAGCAGTCTCTCTCATCTACTATCTATCTAAACTAGTTTTAGTAAATCCGTGTATACACGAGTTAAAAAAATAAAATATCAAATAAGAAAATGTTTAATTAGTTATAAAACTATATTTTAAGATAAAACATAATTGAAATCATATACAAGTACGAACTATAAATAATAAAAACAATGATATCAACTTCTTAGTTTTTTTTTAATTTTTTAATTTTTTTCAAAAGAAAATAAAATAAATTTGTTTTAAGGCAAACATTTTAAAAAATGTAAAATTTTAAAAATTACTATAACTCCCAATTTTATTTATTTTTTGTATATAAAAAATTTACTTACAAACATCAATTTTAAGATAATTTATATTTTTTAAAAAGTTTGATGTATTAGAAGTAAGTTTTATTTTATAAAAATTTATTTACTTAGAAAAAAGTTTGATGTTTTAGAAGTAAGTTTTATTTTATAAAAATTTATTTACTTAGAAAAATAATTAATAAAAATATACTTTCTTTAATTTATTATTAGTAATTAATTAATGAGAATTTAACAGGAGAGAGAAGCGGGAAAATTTTGATGAGGTGAAATATGGTGATGACACATGTCCAACTTTTGATGATGTGAAATGTGGTGATGACACATGTCCAACCTAGTTACCCTTTTATTAGAGTAGGAAGATTTAAAAACAAAACGATATATTTTGAACTTTAAAAAATGTTAAGAATTAAAAGTTATTAGAAAAAAATTGATTATTATTATCAAATAATATAATTGAAATTAAGTACATAATTAAAACTCACTTAGTAACACAAGCGGCACCACCCTCACGGTTCAACCATGCCGCCGATGGGTGGGGTGGTTTACTTGCGCGATATCATATTCTTTTGAGATCAATATCTCATTCACTAAACTTGTATTTGAATGCATGTTAGCTGTTACGAATTATAGAAACATAAACTTATAATTTTTTAATTATATATCCCACATATAAAAATAATTATGTGTCAAGTCATTTTAAGTAACTTTCAGACGGCTTTTGAGTGTGGGTATTTAGAATATAAGAAATAAAACTAGAGGTAAGAACTTAGGATTTAGTATGACTAGCGATTTCTCGCATGATACAACAAGACATCTATTTATTACAAAGTAAAAAAATATTTACAGAAATATTACATATAATTACACAAAATTCGTTAAATGAAAAGATAAAGTTGTAATATGTCCAATGATTCAAGTAACATTATTACAAAATGAGTATCGAATTTATCATTTATTGACATATAAAAGTTAGTTAGTGTTTTTATTAACGGACAACAACAACAAATAATAACAACAAAAATTAAAAAACTAATAATAAATAATTAAAAAAGAAATAGATAGGGGAAAGGGAGTTAAACCTACTTTCTAGAGTGTAGGTCATAGGTTCTAGTTTCATTTAATGCAATATATTTTAATGGGACGGATGTTTTATCACAATGATCCTTGAGTGATAAGCTTCCCGGAATGATGGGCGGGACAGGTCACGAGCGATGTCTGTGTTCGCTGGCATGGACGAAGCTTGGTATGGGCTCGGCACACCCCCTGCCCCTCCTTTTTTTTTTCCGACAGTAGTGTTAATTTAGTTTTGATAATATAAATTTTCAGCCCGGTAGCATAAATTTTTTAATACATATAGTGTTCGTCCCACTAAAATAGTTTACTTTCACTCTCGTCCCCTATGGTGTGACTCAAGCTTCATCACTGTTCGCGTGATAGGTAACATTTCGCAATTAGGTTTACTAGGGTGACCAGACTTAAAAGTATTTTTTCCCGTTTAAAAAACCCTTACATTAGGGTGAAGGCACACTTTGTTGAAGCTCCACTTTCTTAAATTATGCATATCTAAAAGTTGGATACGATTTATAGTTAACTGATAAAAGTCAAATATTTTAAATACAATTAATGTTTAAACGTGTTGAGTAGTAATTGAGAGGTCTTAATGAGATATTATGTTAAAACATACAAACATGCATGAATGCATGCATGCATCGGGTATTCTTTTCGAAACTAGATATATTTAAAATTTGTTAAGAATCACTTTAACTTATATACTATTTATTATATAAATTATGAAATGTAGTTAATTTTATATATTTGTAAGATATATTTTTGAAAATACAATACATATAGTTTTTTGATTAAGTACATATGCACCCATATCATATTATATGCAATAAAGCATATTTTATATTTTTTCAAATAATTAAATAAAGAGATGATAAAATCAAAGAAATAGTGGGAAGTTGGAAATAAACCATTTTATTAATCTTACCATTTTTATTCAACATTATGTAACCGATTTTACAATTCTTAGTAGTTCTCAAAAATTTTTGGTTCTTACAGAATAACCCATATATATGTTTGTTTTTCAATGGACACTTTGATAAAAGATGAATTTCATTACTCTATTAAGGTTTTGTAAATTGTTTATATATGATAACAATATTGAAGAGTTTACAAAGCTTACAATATGCCCTCATTTTATACTCACTATCTTCTTTCATCTTCGAAATTTATATATCCAATTTTAACCTTAAGTGAAACAAGTTTGTAACATTTCTATCTTTCTCCATTTTTTTATATCTAAACATTTTTATAATCACATTAAACAACAAGCTCGCCTCTGGTTAACTGGTTGTTTTTATCAATGAAAACATTTAAAGGAGAAAATAATCATCTGACTTTGTACCATGGTTATTTATAGAATTATAAACAAAGGTTAATCTGTAAGGCCACATTCCCGGAACGCTTACAGTTGTTCATTCATCGCATAAAATATTTAAAATATAATTTTGTAGCGGAATTTAAACTTTTATTAATAATAAAAATCATGTCAATAAATCAGATTGTTAGGTGTACATCTCAAGAATTGTATTAACACGACGATATCAGTCTTAAAAATGTGGATACCAGTCTTGAAATCTGCCCAGTAGCTTATCCATCCATGTCTGCACCTCCTCAGCATCAAAATCACCTGCCAACTATTATGCATACAAAAAGTCAGCTACGCTGAGTGAGTTCTACTTTTATAAATAAAATATTTTACTTCATTAAAAATATTTTCTTTACATTAGCACTGATCATACATCATACATACATCTTGATAAAAATTATTTATTATCTTTTCATCATCGTTCGCCATCGTTCGTTATCGTTCATCATCGTACATTTCGTACTTTCATTCATTAACATCATTCGTTAATCATCATTTATCTTTATATGGATCCTGCCATATGCAATCCCCCGTGTCATGCCCAAGGGCTGATACTGTGCTGGGTTTAAATAAACCCCCACGTCATGCTCGAAAGCTGATGCAGTACCGGGGTACAGCAAGGAATCCATCACATCTTGTCAGTCACAAAGACTAGACCCCTGTGCACATACTCAAGGGTTAGCTAAACCATACACAGTGAGCAAACAACTACCTCATTGAGTTGTGAACCTCCATCATTTGGTTGCAAGACTTTTATTCATTCATTAGGTTCCACTTTTCATCATCATTAACTTTCACTTTATTACATAATATTATTCTTATTAGTATATATCATACCAAGTAAGAAACATCGTGAAACATACATTCACATTCTCAACAATATGAATAAACAAACAATTTCCGTCCCTCCATGAAACAGCGGGGGTTCGGGTAGAGCTGCCCCTAGTGGGGTCCAAGGGACAACGCCCCTGGCTAGGGTCGTGTTGTTAAAATTTTCTTATAGAAAATTTTATCTCTTGTTAAAACGATACGGAAACTACTTCTCGCGCGAGACCTACTTGTCGCGTGAAAACTAACATCTCGCGCGAATACATACTTGTTGCGCGAGAACTTCGCAGATTCAATTCTGTACCGTACACTAAACTGCTCGCGCAAAAACTACTATTTTCTCGCCCAGTCATAACTTATCACGTCTAAGGCTGCCCTAACATGCTTAACCTCCTAAACAACATCATACAAGCATAACACGAGCATTTTATTATGCACAATAGCCCCAAAGAGTAAAATGGTGTAGAAAGGGGACTAGAAACTCACCTCGTGAAGTTTTAGCTCAAACACGACCTTCTCGAAGTCTTACCAGACGAAAACTACATAACCATGCATCATATTCGTCAATAATAACTTCTTAGTATATAACATGAGTTACTACAACGAGTACATACCTTCAACCCTTGAATCTGCACTTTCTCTCTCTAAACGGTTGTTTTCTCTCTCTAGTAGCAACACTTTCGCGTGGGTATGCATGAGTGCCTCAGCTATTTATACCATGAGCACTTTTCGCAGACTTCTCAAGCGAGAAGTTTCTTTCGCGCGAGAACTTTGCTGCTTCATCTCTTTTCGCGCGAAAACTTCATTTCGCGCGAAAACTCAGTCTGTCTTCTTTCACTTGAAATTTTCAGGCGTTACATA
>CM044010.1:35889036-35909036 GCA_024085815.1 Flaveria linearis
ATCATCATCCCATCATCATCACATCATCATCATCATCATCATCATCATCATCATCATCATCATATCATCATCATCATCATCATCATCAGCATCCATCATCATCATCATCATCATCATCACATCATCATCATCATCATCTCATCATCATCATCATCATCATCATCATCATCTCATCATCATCATCATCATCATCATTCATCATCATCATCATCATCATCATCATCATCATCACATCATCATCATCATCATCATCATCATCATCATCATCATCATCATCATCATCATCATCATCATCATCATCATCATCATCATCAATCATCATCACATCATCATCATCATCATCATCATCTCATCATCCATCATCATCATCATCATCATCATCCATCATCATCATCATCATCATCATCATCATCATCATCATCATCATCATCATCATCAGCATCATCATCATCATCATCATCATCATCATCATCATCATCATCATCATCATCATCATCATCACCTCATCATCATCATCATCATCATCATCATCATCATCATCATCATCATCATCATCCATCATCATCATCATCATCATCATCAGCATCATCATCATCATCATCATCATCATCGCATCATCATCATCATCATCATCATCATCATCATCATCATCATCCTCAATCATCATCATCATCATCATCATCCATCATCATCATCATCATCATCATCATCATCATCATCATCATCATCATCATCATCATCATCATCATCATCACATCATCATCATCATCATCATCATCCTCATCATCATCATCATCATCATCATCATCATCATCATCATCATCATCATCACATCATCATCATCATCATCATCATCATCATCATCATCATCTCATCATCAATCATCACATCATCATCATATTTGTTTATCTTTCTTTGTAATAGGATCTATTTTAGTTCCTTTTGTATGTTGTTTAGTTTAAATGTATATATTGCTATCTAGCGAAACTGTACAGTCATCTAGATGTTCTCCCGGCAAAACTGTTAGTTTTTGCTGGCGAAATGACTATTTCGCCAGTACAGTTTCGCCAAACAGCGAAACTGTATGGCGAACTATGACAGCAATATATAGATTTCATTTTGCCCATTGTTAGCTATCCTTGCAAAAACCTAATCGTGTATTTACTGTTGTAAGAGCTATTGTAAGCTTGTTCTTCATGATATATTGAGCTTGTTTCATTTCATTCAGATTGTTCATCATTAAAACCTTATTTGAAAGCTTTTTGTTGTTATTTTGATCTTCATATCTTAGTGTTTTTGTTATGTGTTTTTGGTATTGAACGATTCAAATATTCTTCTGCACTGAAAACCGATCAAATGGGACCACAGAATGCAAGAGTTGTCTAGTCAATTACAGGACTACTAGAGAAGGTTTTATCCGGCTGAGTCACTCACCATGGGGAGCACCGGTATTTTTTGTCAAAAAAAAGATGGATCGTTCCATATGTGCATCGATTATTGCGAGCTGAACAAATTGACCGTGAAGAACCGATATCCTCTTCCAGAATCGACGATTTGTTCGATCAGCTGCAAGGAGCCTCGTATTTCTCCAAGATCGGCCTTCGATCGGGATACCATCAGTAAGGTTTTCGAGGATGACATACCGAAAACAGCGTTTAGGACTCGTTATGGCACTATGAGTTCTTAGTCATGGCCGTTCGGACTGACTAATGCACCAGCTGTGTTATGGATCTGATGAATCGAGTGGCAAACCTTACTTGGATAAGTTTGTGATCGTATTCGTAGACGATATGCTTATCTACTCCCGATCGAAAAAGGACCACGAGGGACCCTTCGGCAATACTAATCTATTACAAGAATAGAAACTTTTCGCTAAGTTCTCGAAGTGCGAGTTTTGGCTTCGAGAAGTGAAATTTTTAGGACACGTGGTGAACGAAAATGGATCCACATAGATCCCAGAAAGATTAAAGCAGTGAAGAAATGGGATGCCCCGACACTTTAGAATACGGCAATTCTTAGGATTGGCCGGATACTATCGACGTTTCATCATGAATTTTTCAAAGATCACTCAACCATTGACACTGCTGACTCAGAAAGATAAGAAGTTTGATTGGGGACATGCACAAGACAAGCTTCCAAACTTGAAGAAAAGTTGTGCAACACTCCGATATTGCCCTCCCATACGGAACTGATGATTTTGTGGTGTACTTTGATGCTTCACATCAGGATTGGGATGTGTGCTAATGCAAAGGATAAGGTGATCGTATCGCCTACCCTCACGACAATTAAGGTGCATGAGAAGAACTACGACTCATGACCTGGAGTTGGGCGCTGTGGTATTCGCACTTAAGATATGGAGGCATACTTGTATGGAACAAATGCATCGTTTACCCGGATCATAGAGCCTCCAACTATTCTGGATCAAAGGAACTTAATATGCGTCAACGACGTTGGGTAGAACTACTTAGTGACTACGATTGTGAAATCCGGTATCATCTGGGGAAAGCGAAACGTGGTGGCTGATGCTTTAAGCCGCAAGAACGCGTGAAACCATTACGTGCCCCGAGCATTAGGATTGACTATTCAAACAAATCTGAAAGCCCAGATCCTAATTGCACAAAGTGAGGCGTTTGAAAGAAGAAAACATTACGGGAGAAGATTTCGAGGGTTAGATAAACAGATGATTTGCCAGGAAGATGGCTTACAGTATTCATGGATCGTATATGGGTCCCAAATAGGGAGGTGTTCGTACCCTAATCATGGATGAAGCACACAAACATGATTTCTGTTCATCCTGGCGCAGACAAGATGTACCACGATCTCAAAGATTTTGTATTAGTGGCCAGGCATGAAGAAAGCATTGCTATGTATGTAAGCTGATGCTTGACGTGCTCGAAAGTTAAAGCTGAACATCAGAAACCATCTTATTACTGCAGCAACCGAAATTCTTGAATGAAATGGGAAAATAAAGCTATGGATTTTATTACCAACTTCCTAGAACGAGTAGCGGTACAACTAGATATGTCGTGGTGATAGATGACGAAGTCCGCTCATTTCTTGCCGATCTAAGAAGACTAAAATGGATAAGTTGGCGAGATTGTACATAAAGGAGGTCGTGACAAGGCACGTAGTGCCGGTGTCGATCATATCCGACCGTGACAGCTGATTTACTTCACATTTTTGGCAGACACTGCAGAAAGCGATGGGCACTCGATTAGATATGAGTACCGCCTATCACCCACAAACAACGGCCAAAGTGAACGAACGATACAAACATTGGAAGACATGCTCAGGGCTTGTGTATAGATTTTGGTGGTAACTGGGACACTCATCTACCACTAATTGAGTTCTCTTACAACAACAACTACCATACTAGCATTGGATGCGCCCCATTTGAAGCATTATATGGGAGGAAATGTAGATCTCCAGTTTGTTGGGCAGAGATTGGTGAAAGCCAGCTGACAGGCCCAGAGATCATTCAGGAAACGACAGATAAGATTTCCAAATCAAAGATAGACTAAAAGCAGCCAGAGATCGCCAAAGAGCTACGCCGACAACCGTCGGAAACCTCTGGAATTCAATGTGGGAGATCATGTTTTACTTAAAGCCTCTCCCTGGAAAGGGATTGTGCGATTTGGAAAGAAAGGTAAGTTAGCCCCAGATACGTAGGACCATTTGAAATCACGGAAAGAATCGGTCCAGTGGCATATCGATTAAGGTTGCCACCAGAACTCAGTGGTGTACACGATACGTTTCACGTATCAAACCTCAAGAAGTGCTTGGTGAATGAAACTCTTCATGTACCAATTGAGGAATCAAGATCGACGAAAAGCTTCATTTCGTCGAAGAACCTATCGAGATCATGGACCAAAGGTCAAACAACTAAGGGCAGCAAATACTGATTGTCCGCGTGAGATGGAACTCCAAACGAGGACCAGAATTCACATGGGAACAGGAAGACCTGATGAAACTCAAGTATCCGCACCTATTCGTGGATGACACTCTAGGACCTAACTCCAGCTGAATTTCGTGACGAAATTCTCTCAACTGGGGGATACTATGACATCTGTCACCGAAAGGTCCGTCATTTAACATGACTTCTGTTAACCTTTCTATGATCATTCGTTCCTCATCTTTATAAACTATTCGTGTGTACATTATTCTTGCTTATTATCATGTTGCTTGTGTCCTTGTTGTTAGCATTGCTATTATTTTAGAAATCTTTACAATCATCGTTATCGTTACTATTAAACCTATCGTTATTATACTATTGTTATTAATAAGACCATTTTTAAGTTATAATACCATCATTTACATCTTTATCATTGATATAGCTAACCGATTTAAGGTCGTTTTTAGCTAAAACAAACTTGGGAACTCGGGGCTAAGAGCAGGGACCAAATGTGACATTTTGCCAAACTAGGTTGGGTATACATACCCCATTTCCAGCCCTAGCCTCTATTTCATTTTCTTCTTCATCTTCTTCTTCTTCCACTTTTCTCCTCCTCCTTGCACTAAAACCGCCCCTTTCTTCGCGTTTTCACCCGCAAGGCCTCGGCTACAGCTGAGTTTACTCCATTCTTGCAGGTAGATGACCTTGGTCATCCTTTTTCTTTCTTGTTTCCAGCGGTCCTTGAAGGTTTTCGGGTGCTCGGGCCAACCCGAGCACATAATGTCATGTGGGTGCGTGTGATGTCTTTTTGTGCGTTCTTCTGTTGGTGTGTGTGTGAAATGTGTTTTCTAGAAGTGCTTGTGGTGTAAATTGACAGGATCTCAGCCTCTCGGTTGATCAATTAGATTATGTTTGCAGCGGATTTAGCACATTAATTAGCAATTAAGCAAGAACATAAAAGATATTTCAAATTAAAGCATAAACATAGAGAGAGAAGAGTTCTGCGAAACAATAATGTTCTATTGGTCGCACGTTTCGGCAATTAAGACTGTATGGTTACCCATCCTTTTATAGGCGGCAAAAGGATGGGGTGATGTCCTTTTTCTGACATCACTGAATATTCAAATTACAACTGACAAAACATAAAACTACTGAAGATGTCAACAACTGACATCTTCTTACAAAAGTTCCTAAGTGCTGACAAAAGTAAACTACTGAAATCCTACAACGACTGAAGAACAAACTCTTCAGTCGTTTATAACTACTGATACTATAACAACTGAAGAACATGCTCTTCAGTTGTTGTACAACTACTGAAATGAAATAAACTACTGAAAAGGAAAACCATCACAACAACTGAAGAAGACTTCTTCAGCTGTTGTGACAAACTCTGAGTCTTCAGTACTTGGTCTTCAGACTTGGCTTCAGATGATGTAACAACTGATGACTTCAGTAGATATCATCAGTTGTTGTCTTCATCTTTGTCTTCAGACTTTGTGCTTCAGTAGAAGGTCTTCAGTTCTTCAGCTTTTGATTCTTCAGTACTTGTCTTCAGTACTTGAAGTCTTCAGTACTTGTAAGATCAATACTTCAGACTTCAGTATTTGGTCTTCAGTACTTTGGAGTCTTCTTCAGCTGATATTCTTCAGTTCTTTATCTTCATACTTTGTTCTTCAGACTTTGTCATAACAGCTGATGGTTGGACCTAAGATGCTCTCGAGTCTGACATTCAAGCAGAGAACACAATAGCTGATAGAGTCTTCAGATGTTCTCGAGTCTGACATTCAAGCAAGAGACACTGTAACTGATGGGAGTCTTCAGCAGTTGTTGTATTGGCATGTGGGACTTAGAGGTTTCCTGATCTTGGCTCATTGGTTCTTTTGGTCCAACAAACTCCCCCTGAACCAATGCAGCCAAAACCTCTAATTATTGGATGTCCCACTTATTGGTGGCATAATGATTGGTCTATTTCCTTCTAGATCAGATTAGAAGTTGACCCAGATAAGCACTGGCCAGAGAGGTAGTCTCAAGTGTTTGTTTGGCTAAGTATGGATGGGAGCTCTGTCTTGGGGAATTGGACACAGAGCTGTGCCCCATCCATGAGATCTACCTCCCACGTACAAGCCGGTAGGATTCTCGACAGTAGGCCTGAAGAAGATCATTTGTTCTTCTTTGGACAGGTCTTCAGGCTCACCTTCGAACAATCCCTCCCGACCGTACAGCTCTGAGATGAACTTGACCTGTCTTCCATTTTTGAGCTCAAGTGTTGTGATTTGCCTATATGCAAACTCATCAGGATGTTTACCCTCCAACAACAGATTGAGCTCATTCCTACGGAAATTCTCAAGCTTCTTATAGACCAGACCCTTCCTAACCACCCTATTATCTAGCATTGAAAGGGTGATTGGCCGGCTCTATAAGCTTTCTCGAATTCCTCTACTATTTCCCAGGGTGTTATTACAATAGCCACAGAGATCTCTTCATCTACGATTCTCTTTAGTTGGCTCTTGTACCTCACAGGCATGTCCTTCTTGACTATCCTGTGAGACACCCTTGGGTCAGGCCAAGTTCTCACCCTCTCCTTATCATATTGAAAGGTTTGTTTGAGGGTGAATAATCTTAGAGCTTCTCTCTTCATGTTCATTATAGAGGTCGAAGCAGCATAACATTTGTCAATGCTTTTCAGCATTTCCTCATCATGTCTCTTTTGCTGCTCCTCCTCTTCTAACTTAACCCTCACAGTGTCCTGCTGTGAGGTGGGAGTGATGGTTTGTGGTTTGGCTTTGGGTAGAGGTATAACTGCTGAGAGTGGCAGCTATCCTCCTCATCCTCCTCTTCTTCATCTTGCAGCCTCAGCACCCTTCTCTCTTCTTCTTCAAGGGTGGATCATTGGCTGCGGGTTTGGTGGTAAGGAGTTGGTTTTGTGGGTTGTGGTTGGGTTGTTGGTGTGGGAATGTTGGCAGGCACTGCTAGTAGCCTAGATAAGTGCTGGTTTGGTCAGTTTTACTAGCAGTGTCCTGTTCCCAGCACCGGCTTCAGATAGGGCCTCAGCGACCAGTCCCTTAGTAAAATCACCAGCCGAACAGATCTTGGTGGTTATTGCCAAGAGTCTGTCCCTGGTCCATGCCTTGACATCAAGGACTGGTCTGCCCAGGTACTTCGAAATGAATCTACTCATAGCCTCGAGTTTCTTTTGATCCTCTTGGCTATAAGTAGACCATCGGTAGTTTATCTCTTTTCTCTCCATGTTCTTGATCTCTTGATCTAGCAAGGCAGTGTCCTTGTCAAAGCCTTGCCTGAACAGCTGTTCAATGACAGAGTTCATTGAATGGCTATGCTCAGCATCAGCCTCCTTGACAAGGGCTGCTAGATCAGGATCTGCCACCTTCTTTCCCTCTCCCTTTTTCTTATCAGTGATACTGAAATCCTTTTGGATTTCAGCCACTTCTATTGCTCTACCTCCCTCTCTTTCCTCTTCCCTTTCTCCCTCACCCTACTACTCTCCTCAGCCAACTCCCTCTCTACCACCACCTCTTTCTCTGCCTCTTTCTCCTCCTCTCCCCTCTTCCTCTTGTCTTGCACTGATGTCTCCCCCTTTTTGGGTGCATTGGTTGGGTTTGACTATCAGCAAGAGCCTTAGAAATGGCAACCTCCACCATGGGTTGTATATATGTGGGAAGCCTCTCATCAAGGGTTGAATGACTATATCTTTAAGCATGGGTGTGATGAGAGGTAGGGATTTCTGGAGGATAGCATCCAGCTGCTCAGGGGGTTTCTGACCCTGAGAGCTAGTGCCAGAAGCAGGGGCTGGTGGCTAGTTTGTGGGAGTGGCTCAGTGTTTGTGAGACCTTCGGGTGAAGGTGCCATCTGTGGGGTAGTGGTGGCAGATGGACTTCTATCCTGAGTCATTTGAGCAAGCAGCTCTTTGAGTCTGCTTATCTCATCCTCTAGGATAGTGTTTTGAGCTACTACATCGTAGAAGAAGCTCAGGTCATCATCAGCATGAGCTGAATCACCTGACCTCCTGACATTGTCAGGATGAACATGTCCTGAGTGTGGCTCAGTAATGACATGTGCCCCTTGTTCATGGTACTGGGGACTTCTGGCCTCCGGATTGGATCCATCATCGGCCATTGCCTCTTGTGAGGTCTTAGTGATGTTACCAGCTTTACCCTGCTCAGATGTTGATGCAGGGGAAGTGGCAGCCTCACCAGATTGTTCTATCTCCCTAGCCACACTGGAGATTGAACTGATTCTCTGTGCTGTGGGCTCCTATCGGCACTTGTACCCACCCCCTCTTCGGTTGGAGTCTCCCCAGTTGTAATAGGTTTCTGGGGAGAGGGTGGAGTGCTCAGATCGGTCAGCACTTTGGCTATTACCAATGTTGGGCTTAGTGGGGCGGTCTCCTCAGTATGTGGGCTAGAAGCAGTGTGCACATGGGAGGACTGTGCTCTTCAATGGCAGTCTCCTCAAGTGAGAGAGACCCCAGTATGTGGTTGCCCCAAAATTGATTGCATCAGGCTCCTGTTGAGAGGAAGCCTGTGCGGTTGTGGTAGGTGGAGTCGTGGTACCTGCTGGGAGAATCGAACCAGCAGGCACATCCTGCCTTTGTGTGGCAGGGGCATCCTCAGGAGACTCATCTCCCTGAGTAGCCTTTTGGGCTTCTTTTTGGCTTTTGGCTTGGTGGGACTATGGATTTGGAGGTGGAGGCTGTGGGTTCCAGCTGCGTGGGTTTTCGCAGCCGGCCAGCCTGTTTGAGTGTGTGGTCAGTGTTGTGCCTGGAGTATACCTCGGCTTGAACAGCCATGGCAGGGACCCCAGTCCCAACTAGTCCCTCAGCCTGAAGCTGGTTCTCTATTATGGCCATAATGAACCGAGGATACAAGATCCATCGGTTAGAAATTGGTTTTGTGGCCATATCCTTTATTTCCAAAAATTAAATCATTAAGTTTAACGGTTGTTTTTTCAAGGATAGAACAATACCTGTTGCCACCTTGTGGACATCTGGTCCCACGAAGAGGTCTTGGGAGCCAGACAGACATTCACCATGTGGAAGATCAATCGTTGAGGGTCAGGGAAATGTTTCTTCAACAAGGTGGAGGCGGAGAGGTTACCCTGATAGTCATGAGATGTAAATGAGAGATCCAGGGTACCTTTGGGGTAGAAGTTGGGTGAGTGGCATCCTCCAGCTCTAGGGTTTGTCGTATGGTAGCTGGGGTGATAACCACGGGTTTGCCGTTGATGGAGGACCGGAGGGAGACCTCGCCATTCTGCTCTCCGGTTTGGACGGTGACATTTGTCCAAAACTCCACCAACGAGTCGGTGTATATAGTAGGGTTTAGGAGAAAAGCCGTTTTGTAGGGTGAGTCGTTCATAAGATCGACGGCTTGGTGAACTTGGCCATAATGGCGATTTTGTAAGATGGGCAACACAGTTGTGTCGAGGTTTCAGTTGCATGGTCGCCATTAATGGTGTATGGGAATTTCAGAGGTTTGGAAGGATTAGGTGAAGTGAGGAGTAAATGCTCTGAAGGTGGGGTATTTATAGGGTAGTTAAAGGTTGAAAGAAAACTACTGAAGGTTTTGGTGTTAGTTATCAGTTGTTGTAACAGCTGATGACGTGGTTTTGACCTTCAGTGGTTGTAACATCTGAGGACTTGGTGTTAGTCTTCAGTAGTTGAAACTACTGAGACCTTGGTTTTGTCCTTCAGATGTTGTGAACGTCTGAAGAGTTACTGTCAGTCGTCAGTAGTTATAAACTACTGATGACCTAGTATTCTTCTTCAGACGTTGGAACAACTGAAGACTTGGTGTTAGCCTTCAGTAGTTGTAAACTACTGAGATCAGTAGTTGTGAACTACTGAAGACATGGTATTGCTTCAGTTGTTGTAAACAACTGAGGACTTGGTGTTAGCCTTCAGTAGTTGTGAACTACTGATGTCAGTATTTGTGAACTACTGAAGACATGGTTTTGTCCTTCAGCTGTTTGTGTATGAAACAGCAGCTGTTGTTATCAGCTGATGAGAAATTACTCATCAGCTGTTTCCGTCAAATCAGTTGTTTCATACTAGCCTCCACACTCATCAGCTCTTTGGCTGACTTTCAGATGTTTCATCGACCCTTCAGCTCTTGTGAATATTTATGCCTTCAGCTCTTGTGATCAGATGTTCACAAGTGCTGATGAAATATTCTTAGAGCTGGTGAACAAATTTTGTCTTCAGTATTTGTGTAAGATTACACATCAGTACTTATGAGCAAAATTTGTTCTTCAGTACTTATTTATTTGAAAATCATACATCAGTAGTTGTAATCCACCTTACTACATCAATTGTTTTCAATAAATAATGTACATCAGTACTTTGAGTCATTTTAGTCTTCAGTAGTTGTGAAAGAGCTGAAGACTAAATTACTCATCAGTACTTGTATTTGACCTTGCTTTCAGTAGTTGTGAACTAAGAGTACCAGCATAGGTCAAATCAATCAAGCTGCAGCATACCAAGCCTTAGTACCAAATTTTGGAATGTGGCACTATCTAAAGGCTTAGTAAAAATGTCTGCAAGCTCATCAGCACTAGGCACAAACTTAGGATCAATCAGACCTTTCTCATAGCAATCCCTGATAAAATGATGTCTGATCTCAATATGTTTGGTCCTTGAGTGCTGGACTGGATTCTTAACAATACAGAGAGCTGAAGCACTATCCATTAATAATGGAGTCTTAGTCTCAGTAATGCCATAATCCAGAAGTTGGTTCTGAAGCCAGAGTATTTGAGAGGTACAGCTTGCAGCAGCAATATACTCAGCTTCAGCAGTGGATGTAGCAATGGATGTTTGTTTCTTACTCTGCCAAGAAACTAAACAATTGCCTAGGAATTGGCAACCACCAGAAGTGGATTTTCTGGTGACTTTGCATCCTGCATAGTCACTATCAGAGAAAGCAACTAATTTGCAAGAATGCCCAGCTGAATACCAAAGACCTAGTGATTGGGTACCTTGCAGATATTAAAGATCCTTTTGACTGCAATCAAATGGGATTCTTTAGGTGCAGCCTGAAATCTAGCACAAGCACATGTTGAAAACATGATGTCTGGTCTAGAAGCTGTAAGGTACATCAAGGACCCAATCATACATCTGTAAAGGGTTTCATCAACCGCTTTACCTTTCTGATCTACATCTAGTTGTGTGATGCTGCTCATGGGAGTAGAACAGGGCTTACAGGATTGTAAATCAAACTTATTTAACAACTCTTTGGTATACTTGGACTGATGGATGAAGATTCCATCATCCAGTTGTTTGATTTGCAAACCCAGAAAATACTGTAATTCTCCCATAGCACTCATTTCAAATCTCAGCTTCATAAGCTTTGTAAATTCATCACACAACTTTGGATCAGAGGATGCAAAGATGATGTCATCAACATAAATCTGAACAAGGAGCTTATGTTGTCCCACAGTCTTGATGAATAAGGTTTTATCAATGGTGCCTCTAGTGAACTTATTTCTAGAAGAAAGGTTGAGAGTGTCTCATACCAGGCTCTAGGTGCTTGCTTCAGCCCATAGAGAGCCTTATCAAGCTTGTACACCAATCAGGATGTTTATTGTCCTCAAAGCCTGGTGGTTGACACACATAAACCTCTTCTTTTATTTTTCCATATAGGAAGGCACTTTTGACATCCATTTGATAAACCTTGAGACTGTGAAAGGCAGCATAAGCTAAGAAAAGTCTGATTGCTTCCAGTCTGGCCACAGGTGCAAAGGTCTCATCATAATCGATGCCTTCCTCCTGTGCAAACCCTTGACAACCAGTCTGGCCTTGTTCTTGACAATTTGGCCCTTCTCATCTGTTTTGTTCCTGAATACCCACTTGGTGCCTATAGCACACTTATCTTTGGGTAATGGAACAAGCTCCCACACTTGCTGTTTCTTGAATTGAAGAAGCTCAAGCTGCATAGCTTCCACCCATCCATTGTCTCTTAAAGCAATATGATAGTTCTTTGGCTCTTGCTGACTGATGAAGAGAGCATAGAAGCAGAAGTTGGACAATTGATTCCTGGTTGAAACTCCAGCATGGATATCACCAATGATTTGTGAAGTGGGGTGATTCTTGAGCTCTTGATAAACTATAATATCTGTGCAAGTGTTTGTAGACCCATCAGCAGCAACAGATGGTGATGGAGATTCCTGAAACCATGTAGAGGATGGCAGCTCAAACGAAGTAGAGCAAGCAGAATCTCATCAGCATTTGTAGTGGATGGAGCTGCTGAGGCTACAGGAGCATCAGGTTCAGTGGACTTAGGCAGGTTGTCACTGATCCTGAAGAGGTGAGTACTGACTTCATCATCATCAGTACCACCAGGTGGAGATCTGCTGACAGGCTCAACAGATGGAGGTTGATAAGGAACATATTGCAGTATGTCCAGATCAAACAACTCCACAGGGTTTTGTGGAATCTTGTCCTTTGGAGATTCATTGAACTTAACATGCAGAGTTTCTTCAACCCCCTTGGTTCTACAGTTGAAGACTCTGTATGCTTTGCAAGTTGATGAATAACCAACAAAGTACCCTGCATCCACCTTACTAGCAAACTTATGGAGTGGGTTGCTAGTGTTGAGAATAAAACAAGGACACCCAAGGCTCTAAAGAATGAAATAAGAGGAGCCAAATGATGAAGAACTTCATAAGGAGTCTTCATCAACCTCTTATTTACTAAAGCTCTATTTTGTACATAGCAAGCTGTATTGACAGCTTCAGCCCAAAAGGTCAGTGGCAACCCAGAGTCAGCCAACATTGACCTTGCTGCTTCAATGAGGGTCCTGTTCTTTCTCTCCACCACTCCATTCTGCTCAGGAGTTCTGGAATGCTAAACTGCCTTCTAATTCCCTTGGACAGGTAGAAGTCATCAAGTGTGTGGTTTCTAAATTCTGTTCCATTGTCACTCCTCACACACTTGACCTGTAGGGAATACTGCTTTTCTACTTGTAACACAAAGTTCATTATTGTCTTTGCTGCTTCATCCTTGGAGTGCAAGAAGAAAGTCCATACAAACCTGGAGTAATCATCCACAATTACCAGGCAGTATTTCTTCTTCCATGCTCATTACTCTGACAGGACCAAAGAGATCCATGTGCAGAAGTTGTAAGCAGGCAGTGGACTTTGGTTCTTCTATTGAAGGGAATGAAACTTTGTGTTGTTTTCCTTTCAAGCAAGCAGTGCAGTCATCTTCACACTTGAACTCCTTCAGAGGCAATCCTCTTACTAAACCATGGCTTATAAGCTGATTCATGTTCTTGAAATTAACATGACCCAGCCTTCTATGCCATAGTGTAGACTCTTGAGGAGATGCCTTGGAGAATAGGCAAGGATGGCCTTTTAGATCCATCTTTTTAGAAAGATCTAAGGCATACACTCTTCCTGTCCTGTTGGCCTTCAGGAGAGTGTGTTCATCTAATGCCTTGTCAATCAAACTCAGAACTTTGGATGACAGAATCCGACAGTTCTGGCTTGTGAAAAGGGCAACATGGCCTTTGTCACACATTTGACTGACACTCAAGAGGTTGTACTTGAGATTCTCCACATGGTTAACATCATCAAACCTTATTTCCCCGTTGGAAACAAAGCCTTTTCCGACGATGTAACCCTTTGCATCATTGCCAAAAGAAACAAATCCCTTCTTTCCTTGAGAGTAGTCATTAAGAAGGGAGCTGCTTCCTGTCATGTGCATGGATCCTCCACTGTCTACATACCAGATGCTTCTATGGCATGTTGAAGAACCCTGCAAACACAACCATGTGTTAGTTTGTCTTGGAGACCCAAACCTGCTTGGTTTTGGGTCTGTTCTCAGCTACAGGTGCAGCACTAACAGTTGTGTTGTGTGTGACAGCTTGAGGTGAAGAAGATGGTACAGAAAGGAACCCTTTGGCTTGGACTTCCTTTTCTGTGGTTTCAACACAGGAGCATCTAAGTGGTTGACTCTTCCCACTAGCTGCTGAACCATCATCACCAATTGTGTCTGATTCTGTGATAGGGCTTTCAGCTCTTCAGACATATTGGAGTTTGCTGATGATGAGTTCCTATGTTGTACCATTTTTTTCTGAGCAACCTCAGCTGTTGCCTGAGTTATCCCTACCTTCTTTTTAGATTTAGCTTTGGGCTTAGGGATTTCAGGCTTGGATGTTGCTAATACAAACTTGGTTTCAAACTCATTCTTCATTTTATTGATGCTCTCAGTAATTTTCTCCTTCTGTTTGAGTTTGGAACCCCTTTTGTACCAGCAATCATCAGTAAGATGATTGAACAAGCCATATATCTCACATGGCTTTTTCTTCATCTTATGCTGATCATCAGCTGAAGAGGTTTTAACTGCTGAAGACTTGTTCTTCAGCTGTTTGTCATCAGTACTAGCAGTTTTCTTCCTAGTGCCTGCTTTCCTGGTATCCTCTCTAGCTGTTTTCAAACCTTTCCTACTGTTAGTTTTCTTCTCTTTAGTGCTAACAGTATTTGAGGTTTGAACTTCAGATGTTGTCACTTGCTCTCCAGTACCTTCAGTACTTCTAGTGACAACTCCTGAGTTGATCAGCCTTTTGGTCATGTGACAGTCTATCTATGATGATGCTGATTCAGAGGATAGTAAGCCACATGATGAGAAGGATTGGTTATTGCTCTCCCCATCAGATTCAACTTCTGCTCTTGAAATGAAGTCTGTGGGAGGAGCAGTGTGATTATAACCAATGCCAAACTTCACATTGGAAGCTGATTGCTTGCTAAGAAGCATTTCAAAACCCTTGCATGATTGCACCCATCGATCACACTCAACTTGGGTGGTTGCAAGAGTTTCCTTGAGGTCTTTGTACTTTTCTAAAAGTACATCTTCCCTAGCTTTATCATCTTTGATTTGGCATTTAAGCTTGTAAATCTCATCATTTTTAGCTTTTAGAACACCTCAAAATCAGCTTTTCTTTTGGAAATAGTGTGCTCAAGCTCAAGATTTTTATCTATTAAAGCTACATTTGCTTTTCTAATAGAAGCAAATGCTGCTATGCATGACTCTGAACAAAGCTTGGCTTTTGCCTCAGTGGATACCTGAGATGAGGCATTTGATGATGACCCTTCAGCAGAATCAAGGGCCATCAAGCAAGATTTCCAAAAGGTTGATCACCACCATGTTGACCAGCACCTTGGAGTAGTGGTTCCTGACCAGATAGCTCTTCTGGTAGACTACTCCAGTCAACAGCAGTTGGGGTGAAAAAGCTTTGTTGTTGAGGTTGTGTGTGGTGATGAGATTGGGAAGAATGAGGCTCTGGAAGAGCATGAGGTGGTTGAGCCGGGGGTGCTTAAGTTTGACCAGGCTGAGGTATGTAGTAACAGGGTAAGGATAAGGCATATGAACCTGTGGCACAAAATAAGCAGGTGGTGCCTGTGCCTGAGATGGATGGGTAGAACTGTAGGAAGGTTGCCCTTTGTGCTGTGAGCTATTGCTGGGAAAAGTCACAAAGGGTGCAGATGAGTTAGATCCAGATGATCTACACTCTCTTGCAAAGTGTCCAAGCCTTTGGCACTTGTGACACCTCAACTTGCTCTTGTCAAAACCAACTTTGGTTTTGCCAGAGAGTCCTGGGAATTTCCTACCATTTCTTTTGTAGAACTTCTGAGAGCGGATATTTATCATTGCCATTTGTTCAAAATATCCATCTCTTCCAGATCATCATCTGGAATGCCCTTCAAATCCTCCATCAGAAAACACAAGTTGTCACCACCACCTCCTGAACTACTAACCCAACAAAAGATTGTTCTGAGTTGGTAGAGAAATCATATGCTCATCATAAGAACTTTCTGATGAAGCATATTCTGACTCATGACTTATCAAGGCAGCATTACCTTGGACAAAGTCATCAGCAAGTTTGCCAGAAGATGACAACTTCCTCTTCTGCTCTACTCTCTCTCAAAAGTGAGTAATTTCCCATGAAGTTGGGTGAGAGATAGAGTGTCCAGGTCAGCACTGGAGAGTAGGACAATGGTATATGTGTCCCATCTCTCAGGCAATGACCTGAGGAACCTGTTGTTCATCTGGCTTTTGGAGTACTCTTGTTTAACCATCTTCAGCTCAGAGATTAAACAAGAGAACCGCTCAAACTGCTGGTCAGAGTCTCACCCTTTCTATATGAGAAAGTCTCATATTGTTGGGCAAGGATTTCCCTATTGTTTGCTAAGACCGAATCAGTTCCTCCAAATTGTTCCTTTAGAGCAACCCATAGGTCATGAGCAAACTCATGATGCAAGAGCCCTGAATATATCTCGTTTGGAATGGCCATGGCTAAAATTCCATGGGCTCTAGCATCAATTTCGAACAGCTTTAGATCTTCGTCCGAATATTGTTCAGGTTTCTTCGCAACCTGTTCATTAGATTCCGGGACGCTCACCATAGGCTTGTATGGCCCATGCACCACTGACTTCCAACAACCAGCACTGTTGACAGCCAAGTGGTGTAGCATACGTCTTTGCCATATGTTATACTCGTTCCTAACCAGCATCGCAGGCTTGGTTGCGGAACCAGTATTGTGAGGATCATTGGTTGGTGTTGTCATCTCAGGTTTTGGTCAAAAACAATTTTAAACACGACAAACGTAACTCAAAACCACCAAAAGACCTCAAGATTTGGCCGGAAACAGCAGAAACTCACTCTCTATGGCTAATTCTTGCAAATTGCTAATTCGATCAAACTGAGAGATCAAAAGAGCAGTTTCAAATGATCAATAGTGAAATCGATCAATGATTAACCCGCTCTGATACCATTTGACAGGATCTCAGCCTCTCGGTTGATCAATTAGCTTATGTTTGCAGCGGATTTAGCACATTAATTAGCATTAAAGCAAGAACATAAAGATATTTCAATTAAAGCATAAACATAGAGAGAGAAGAGTTCTGCGAAACAATAAATGTTCTATTGGTCGCACGTTTCGGCAATTAAGACTGTATGGTTACCCATCCTTTTATAGGCGGCAAAAGGATGGGTGATGTACTTTTCTGACATCACTGAATATTCAAATTACAACTGACAAAAACATAAAACTACTGAAGATGTCAACAACTGACATCTTCTTACAAAAGTTCCTAAGTGCTGACAAAAGTAAACTACTGAAATCCTACAACGACTGAAGAACAAACTCTTCAGTCGTTTATAACTACTGATACTATAACAACTGAAGAACATGCTCTTCAGTTGTTGTACAACTACTGAAATGAAATAAACTACTGAAAAGGAAAAACCATCCAACAACTGAAGAAACTTCTTCAGCTGTTGTGACAAACTCTGAGTCTTCAGTACTTGGTCTTCAGACTTGGCTTCAGATGATGTAACAACTGATGACTTCAGTAGATATCATCAGTTGTTGTCTTCAGTCTTTGTCTTCAGACTTTGTGCTTCAGTAGAAGGTCTTCAATTCTTCAGTTCTTCAGCTTTTGATTCTTCAGTACTTGTCTTCAGTACTTGAAGTCTTCAGTACTTGTAAGATCAGTACTTCAGACTTCAGTATTGGTCTTCAGTACTTTGGAGTCTTCTTCAGCTGATATTCTTCAGTTCTTTGATCTTCATACTTTGTTCTTCAGACTTTGTCATAACAGCTGATGGTTGGAGCTAAGATGCTCTCGAGTCTTACATTCAAGCAAGAGAACACAATAGCTGATGAGAGTCTTCAGATGTTCTCGAGTCTGACATTCAAGCAAGAGAACACTGTAACTGATGGGAGTCTTCAGCAGTTGTTGTATTGGCATGTGGGACTTAGAGGTTTTCCTGATCTTGGCTCATTGGTTCTTTTGGTCCAACATAAATCTCATGCACGGAGCAGCCGGAGGCTGCTCTGCACTTCTGCAGTCACGATTCTGATGTTCTGGCGACTGGGTCTGCAGTACGACTGAGCCGTGCGACTGGGTGTGTCATGCGACTGAGTCGTGCGACTGAGTTGTGCGACTGGGTATGTCATGCGACTGAGTCGTGCGACTGTGTGTATGCGTGTGACTGAGTCGTGCGACTGTGTGTATGCGTGCGATTGAGTCCTGCGGGTGAATGAATGTGTGCGATTGAGTTAATGCGACCGAATGATGCGTGCGACTGTGCGTGTGTCGCACGACTGAATGCCTAGTCGCACGAATGGAGGTTCAGTCGTACGAATGAAGCTGATTCGTACGAATGAAGATTGATTCGTGTGGATGGAGTGTTGAGTCGTGCGTCTGGTCCTGTCTCGCGACTGAGTTTTTGTGTGTGAGTTTCTTCTTGTGTGTGGTGTGTGTATGTTGTGTGATGTTAAGGTGACACCGACACGGTCACCGTTGCTATTGACAATACTTAAGTTAACACTATCAAACTTACTAATGTTATCACAAATCAATCAACTTTAACATTTTACAATTATCAATAACCGATTCATAACCAACGATATTAACCAAGTACTTCTCTAATAGCAATGATACTTTACATAAATATCATCGGCAATGGAAACGATTTCTAGTACTTGGATCTACATAAGATCTATACGTAGTCTGCTTGTGTGTGTTCCACGCGACCGAACCGATACAACCCGAACCGACCGAACATCACTATTTTCAATAAATGAATCATTAATGCTTAATGATAACTGTTAATAGGTGTTTGACCTTTTATCGCTTACATCATTTGGAAACTTGATCATCATACTTACCACCGAACAATGAAGTCGTGGCCCCTTTTTATGCTTATTCAATACTTTAATTATTTACAAACATAGGGGAAAAGTATGCTCACCTATTTTGTGCAACTTACATTCTTGGAATCAACGTGTTATTGTTTTGTGAGTGCTTATCTGATACATACATGAGTCGATGTGTGGTACTTTCTTTACAACCATTTAATTCCGATGTTGGAACTGACGGATAGGTATTGGTAGTACTACTGAGTTGACACCCCCACCCTTGTTTGTTGGTATACTAGTTAGTACCAACAGTGGCCAGGAATGGCCCTTGGGTGAATATATTCCGACAAGATTCTGTGTGTACGTCATAGGTTTGGTTGTAAAGCTCATGGTTATGTGATTTTGCTTACTTATAACTGCATACACGTATTCCGCAAAACTATTATGCAGCATCAATTTACTTACTTTTAAACTTGCGACTCACCAATAATTTTTGTTGACCGTTTTGAGCATATCTTTTCAGGTGACAATGCTAATTGAAGATCTAGGTGTGCTGCCTTAGTGGAGACCCTAGGATGCATTTTGAGACTATACATACTTGACAAACATTCTTTTGAAACATTGTAGTCTGATTATATACAATTATTCTTTTGAATACTTGTCCCGGGTTGTGGGAAATACAATACAATGATACTATTTTTGGTTATATGATTCATTTACAAGTTTATGCTTATGGCTATGTTTTCGTGAATATTGACTAAACACGACACAAGTCTCCTTTGTGTCGGGTGTCGTCATGACGCGCTTTATCATCTATTACATATATTCATCCTCGATTGACAACAATGTGTTATGACGATTCCGTCTCGTTACATCCCTGTGTTTCCGCTCTCAACGGGGGTGTGACAGCACATTCTTATAAAAAGGTGAACAAAATATTTTTACATATTGTTAATCAACATAAATTATTTTGAATTTTTTAGATAACTAGAGAGTGAAAGCTATCATAAGGAACTACAGTAATGATGATGCATCAGATTTATTAGATTTTATTTTTGCTGGTGTGTGCTTATTCAATGTAGTTCACTGTAAATAAGTACAATATGATGCAATTCACAGTATGTCTTATGATATGCGTTCAAATACACATGATGTAATTATATTGTAACTAAGTGTTTCCGTTACATGAACATTTTATTCATGGTCTCTTGTTATCAATACACTATGTCTCATCATTGTAATCCTAAAATTTAGATATTTTTATTTATGCAATATGTTAAATCACTGTAACCCTGTACTTGTGTCATTTACATTTAAAAAACATTAATGGTGTAATTTTGATGTAGTAGTATAACTATAGTGGGTGTGATTTTCTATTTTTGGTTTAATTACATTACAATAGTGTAATTACAGTGGTGTTCTTTTTGTTACAATGTATTTTTTTATTTTTT
>CM044010.1:35914036-36050712 GCA_024085815.1 Flaveria linearis
ACAACAGTTATCATGCCAGTGTTGGTATGCCACCTTATGAGATGCTATACGGTAGGAGATGCAGAACACCTATCTGTTGGGTTGATATTGGTCATAAATAGTTAGGGAGCGTTGAGGTGATCGAGGCTACGACTGAAAAGATTGAAAAGATCAAAGCCTGCATGAAGGCAGCCAAAGATAGACAGAAGTCGTATGCCGATAAACGACGCAGACCGATTGAGTTCCAGGTGGGTAACCGAGTTATGTTGAAGGTCTCACCTTGGAAAGGTATCATTCGTTTCCGAAAGCGGGGCAAGTTGAGCCCGAGATACATAGGCCCTTTCTGAATCATTGCTCGAGTAGGAGAGGTGGCCTATAGATTGGAGTTACCAGATGAGTTAAGTGTAATTCACCCGACATTCCACGTTTCTCATCTAAGAAGAGCTTGGCAGATGAAGATTTGATTGTTCCACTGGAGAATATCGAAGTAGACGAACGGCTTAATTATGTGGAGCAACCAGTGGCAATCATCGATCGAAAAGAGAAGAGGCTGAGAAATAAAGTGGTTCCTCTTGTGCGTGTACAGTGGAAGCACAGGAAGGGATCCGAGTCAACGTGGGAGACCGAAGAAGAGATGAGACATCATTACCCACGTTTGTTCAAAGAATAAGAGGTTTCAGGGATGATACCTATATAAGGGGGTGGACTTGTAACTCCCGGATATTTTCGTTGAAGCCGATGAAAGAAGAAAGAAATCAAGTGCAAAGTCGAGGGACTAAACTTGCCAAAACAGGAAGAAATTTGGATGAGTGTGGGTATAAAGGGGGAGGGCAGCCCACACCCCCCATTCTTGCAAAAACTCAGCCAAAGGGGGAAGAGAAGGAGAAAAGGAGAAAAGCTTGGTTCGGGTGGATTCGAGCGTGAAAATTTAAGTGTAGCGGGTCAAATTGAAGCTCTACTTCTCGGTGTTGTTTGTGTGAGTTCTAGGACCACTCTTTTACAAGTTTTGGTCGATTTTAGGGCTGGAACACATCTAAAAACCCGTTTTATGTGTGTGTATGTGTGTGTATGACCTATTTATATGTTTTGCAAGTGAGGCTTTTGTAGTTTGTTTCGGGCTTGCATGTGCTTGAATGGTGTTGTGGTATGCATTCCTAAGGTTTAGGATGGTTGACTTGGGCTTAGAATGGGTTTGGATGAGCTTGGAGGTCGAAAATGGCAGATTGGGTTCGGGATGAACTGCATTCTACATCAGCTAGGGCTAGGCGACCGAATGGAGGCCATACGGCCGAATAAGGTGCGATTGGAGTTCATTCGCACGATTGGGGGCCAGTCGCATGGGGAGTCATGCGACTGAGGGCCCATTCACATAAATACTCATCCTCATTAGTTTCATTCGCATAGTGTTCATTCGCATTGAGCCCATCCGCATTAGTTTCATTCGTATAGTGTTCATTCGCATTGAGCCCATCCGCATTAGTTTCTTTCGCATAGTGTTCATTCACATGGATGCCGTTCGCACGAGGCTCAATCGCCTGGTGTTCATTCGTATGGGGTTCAGTCGTATGGAAGACCCTGCGACTGAAGGGTGCCCACAGGCCCATGTAGGGCCTGTGTACCCGAGGAAAAGCGTAGTTTAATTACTGACTTTCGGGGGAAAGTGCAGACGTAAGTATTGACGTGGAAGTTCCTATAAGTTCATGTAAGATGACCGTTGAGGCCTTAGTGGTTATGTTGGGCAAGATGATGATGATGTTGCATGATTATGCATGATGTATGCTATGTATGTATGATGTTGCCCTGCATGATGATGCTATCTGTGTATGATGATGTTCCTTATTATGATGTATGTTTATTTTTTTCGTGACTTTACGTGTTATGTTAATGAATGAAATAAAAGTATTATGTAATGTAAAGTGGGAGATAATGAAAGAGGAACATGATGAATGCATGCATTAATGAATGAATGAACGAATGAAGGGCTTACAAGCAAATGTATGAGGTGAGCGACCCTGCTGTCGCAACAGACTCGGAAGGGACACGCCATTGAAAGGTGTTAGCCTAACGATGTGTGGGTTCGCTACCCCGAGAGGATGCACATCGGGGTCTTTCTTTATGATTGACCATTTGTATAGAACCATTGATGCATACCTTAGGTGCTGTGGCCAGAGGTGCGGTGCACCGTTATAGAAGGTCTATGATAGGCCTAGGTCCAGTACCAGTAACAGAAGGGTATTACACATGGCAATGGTACACCTAAACTTTACCTTAGGTACTGTGGCTAGAGGTACGGTGCACCGTTATAGAAGGTCTATGATAGGCCTAGGTCCAGTATCAGGAAATAGAAGGGTAAGGTTTATGGTTTGATGGAAAGAAAAGAGGTAATGATGAAAGAATATGAATGATAAGAACGTACGATGAATGAACGAAAGTTAAAGAATGAATGAATGAATGATGAAGATAATAATGATATTATCTATGTGTACGTATGATGTATGATCGCATGAAAGCAAAGAACGATTTTAACGAAAAGTATGTTTTATTATAAAACTAGAACTCACTCAGCAACGCTGACTTTTATGTGTTTCCAGTTAGCAGGTATGGTTGCTGAGGATGTCACGGGGCGGCTACTCAGCTCTTTTGGATGGCATCCATTCATATAATTCTTTTGTGATGTAATGCAACAATGTATTTTGTAACTGATTAACGATGTATTATTTTGCAAAAGCCTTTATAATGAATGAAATGTCATTTTTGAATGTTTCCGCTACAATGTTTACTTAATATAAATGAGAATGTATGTTTTATGTACGATGATCGACCAGCTGTAAGCGTCCGGGAACGGGGCCTTACAATATATATATACATATATCTATATATACATATACATATATATATATACATATATATAGATATACCTATATATATATATATATGTATATATCTATATATATATGTATATATATATGTATATATATATGTATATATATATATGTATGTATATATATATATATATGTATATGTATTTATGTATGTATATATAGGTATATGTATATAGATATATAGATATATATATATATATGTATATCTATATATGTATATAGATATATATACGTATATAAATATATATATATATATGTATATAAATATATATATATGTATATATATATGTGTGTGTGTATATATATATGTGTGTGTATACAAATTTAAGGGTCTATCTATTTGCAAAGTATTTCAATCTATCGTGTTATAAAAAGAATTTTAAAACTTTCCAACATCGACTAATAACTTTAAAGGTATTTTAAAAAAAGTAATCAATGGTACTTTATCCTTTTCATCTTTAGGACTAGTAACAAAATTTTCAAACATACTTCTAATTCTACATTGCAACTAATTTATACAAACTAGTCTTAATCGAAGCTCAAATCATGAACCTTAATTGAGCTTCATTATTCTAACTTCATATAAGCTTGTTATAAAATCCGACCCTTATATTTCAATGCTAACTGCCACACCCCTCCCGCCAATGGCGGAAACACAGAAGGGGAAAAGGTGGAACATCATGAACCTATGGTTAAAAGTAGACGTTAAATTAATTTAAACTATTTATAATTTTCATTAGGCATACATATTTAAGTTACACATTTTAAGAGATTATAACACAGCGGCCTAAGCATCCTTAAGCTTATGTTGCACAATCTTCATATGTGCCTTATATGTGCCATCCAAAATATGATTTCTTACATGCTTAGTTACATGAAAACATATTAGAAAACATGCAACATAAAGTTGGTAAGCTCGTACGTGTTCAAGACTTGATATAATGTTCACTTGCATAGGTTAGTGATCATTGTTGTAATCATGTCTATGTATCATCTAGTTTAGTTAATATGCATCAACATTAAGCCTACAAGCCACAGACTAGTGATAATTGAATAGTACCTCAAGTAAGTACACATCACAAATACTTGCAAGCATAATTTCGGTTAGAGATATAAGCATCCATCATTGTTGACTGTATATTTATGCATTTCAATATGAATGAGGGTTTCATACCCTGATTCTATATCAATCTATAGGCTTCATCCAGCAGTTAAGTGGTTGTATCCAACTCAGTCAAAGACTTTTAGTATGATAATCAGTTAACCCTAGAACTACATAATCAAGTGGACTAGCGTGCATACATATTAACAACATGATTTGTAAGGTTTAGTTAACATATTTCTACCCCAAAATAAGTAGAAATAGTGAAAAATGGGCTACAAGAAACTTATCATCGACTTCTAATTGTTCAAAAAATGGATAGTGGGAATAGTCCCAGGTGGTACCTACATAATTGAGGAATACCATAGTGGTTCAATTCCCATTCAGTTGAAGTTGGACTAAACACTCTTTCCATCCTTCAAGTTGGTATTTCGTTTAGCTAGTTTCATCCTCGATTCTTGCCGAATTGTTAGGCAGTGAACTTAGGCAAGTTCATGGATTTGGGTGTTGGTGGACCATTGGTAACTTTATTGTATCACATGAGGTCACGTGATGAAAAATGTAAGTAATCATTTCTGTATTGTTGTTGGATGTATCTTTAAGTTTGTGTCGGTATTGTTAGGTATTCTAAAAACATAATAGAGAGTGTTTTCGCATACTTACATTATACATAGGGTAAAGTTCTTTCGCGAACCTTATTTATTGTTCTAACCTGGTAACGCTAATGTAACAAATGCTTACACTATTATTATGCAGTGTGACTAACTTTTACATCACGTTCAATGTGGTAAAAATCACTAGGCGCTGACAGGTTGGTCGACTGGGGAGTTGTGAGTACATGTTCTAGGCTGGGAGTACTCGACGAGTACTCGAGCATAGTACTAAGGAAATTATTTTTTTACGAAATTATACATATATCATATATTATGAGTTCACTAATATGTATAATAAATATGTGAATATTAATATAAATTGAAAGGATAAATGTTCAAATATAAATTTAAGTCGAAATGATATTTATTTATAATATTATACATATAGAAATCAATTATAGTCATCGTTAAAGGTATCTACATAGTTAACAACGAAAATCCAAGAAAAATCAATAAAATAACGAAAATTGATAAAAAAATAGTGAAAATCCAAGTTTTCCGAGTTTGGCTGTTTAGCTCTGTGTAGGCCGAGTTGGACCGCCTAGCTCCGAGTTGGACCGACTAGCTCTGATTTTGAGCGAGGTTGACTGATTTTTAGTAATGGGACCGAGTTGAAAAAATTCACTTAAGTAAACAGCCGCTTTGAGTACACCCCGAGTACTTGATCAAGTTTTACAACACTATCCCGTTACACCACAGATGTGATGATCCCCCCCTAAACAAACTTCATACGTTTTTTAAAACCTTCTTAACTTTTCAGTATGATATTATATTTTATACAAAATTACAACATTAAATAGATCCCTATGATATCTTTAATTCTAGTATAGTCTTGCTATATTTTAAAAAAAATTAATGTTTGTTGTGAACCAATAGTTTTACCATCGTAAATCTAATTTCAAGTCATTACGCGGCCCGTTGTAAAACACTAGTTGAAAAAGTGGAGAGATGTAGAGGGGATACCCTCTACCTCTAAGCTAGACGAGACATCATAAACTTCCCAATCTACACCACTCACCGCGTAACCTATAGAGCGTAGTGTACCTACTTTGGTGGCCCGATCTACATAATAAGACCGCAAGATTCACAAGCTACAGTCAAATGTTGACGACTTGTGAGAGACTAGAGATCTCGAGGAGCTCAACGGACAAGTGTTGACGGTCTAGGAGGATCGATATCTGGATAATCAGGCATTAAATACCATGCATGACCGGTTAAATGGTGTGTGATACGACAACACCAAGATGACCTAAAGGTTAGCAGCTATTGAGCAAAGGGTAGAGGTAACGAAGTAAAGAGCGGCAGCCGCCAAACAAAAGGTTGCCATACTCGAGGCACATGTGGAGTCATCTACTGCCATCTTAGCTATGTGTGTTCTGATGGCCACGGCTGCTATCTAGACTAGCGCATTCACCTATTTGACACGTTGATGACTATCATGAGTGGGTTGTGTTCACGTAATATTCTAGAATAACTTGTTTTGTTGAGCTTCTACTCTTAAAATACTTTCTATCTTGTACAATTTATTTAACAAGTGTATTATCTTTTATATTACGTGGTTGCTTGGTTGTTATGATTGTTTAATTTTTATGAATGTGCTTGTCATTGTTACATATTAACTTACCTTGCTTATCATTATGATTTGAAGAAACATGCGACGAGATAGGAGGAACGTCCAAGCCAATATAGGAAGTTGTACTCTCATTACAGTAGCAACCACTGAACAACTAGTGGCGCAATGATTAATAGATGCCATCGCTTATCACAAGGCAAAACAAAGTCATGGAGGATCGAAGGTGAATGGAGGGAATAGAAGTGGCTCACGAGGTATCATAATACCTGGCATAACTAAAGACTCGAGATATACGGATCATTGATGATGTTTATTTGTTTCAAATCTGATTAAACTTACCACACAAGATCTTACGCCTATGCCAAAGGATGCTTTTATAAAGCTTTTCTAAATTGAAAACCGTTTAACTTCTATAGTAATAAAGGATTTGTTGGATTGGTATGCTGGATTGAGAAGATTGAGTCTGTTCGGCAAATCATAAGTGTGCCGAGGAGAACAAGACAAAATTTTCCACTTGTACTTTTGAGGGTCAAGCAGTCACCTAGTGGAATACTTATTAGATCAAATGGGATGAGCTGAAATAGTTGTTGGCTAATAAGTATTTCTCCTGGAATGAACTACACAAACTCGAGGTAGAATTATGGAACCATACCATGAAAAGCGAATATGTGACAAGTTATACCACTTAATTTCAGGACCTTACCCAATTAGTTCCAACATAGCTACTCTAGATAAAAGCATGATAAAATATTATTGAGAAATAGAAAGTATAAAGCTACTTGAAAATTAAGTGTTGATAGTATCTACTGATAAAGTCAAAGTACTAAAGAGAAGTCTACCTACTGAATACTTATTATTGTCTAGTTTGTACATTGTATTATATCCAATTACATTACACATTTGTGGCATGTCATGATATGTAGATCAATAGTTATAATATGCCCTTCATCGTAAACCTACAATCGATGGTCAAGATGTGTTCTAGTGTTTAGCTTTCATAGTATAAATACCCTACTTTTGTATAGTTATGAGGTCAGTTATTTTTCCTACTTGTATTCATGTTATTGCATTATGTAATTAGAAAATTTATATCAAGTGAATACTTAGATAGAATTCCTTTGTGTTATTTCATTCAAGTATTTCTATTTATGTGTTTGTTAGTAAGTAGTTAATAGAGATTCCACGTCTATTATCTGCTAATCTATGAAAATATTGTTCAACCGATCCAACAAAGGTACATTTGGGGCCTTGCACCCCGAATTTAGAGCATGGTGACTTCATCTAAACCAGTCGCCACTCAAGAAGCTATCAAGATAGCTCATGACCTGACTGATCATGTAGTGCATCAAGGTGTGTTAATAAAGAAGACAATAGTGGAAATAAGTTATGACAACAATAGGAAATAAGACAACAATCATGGTAGGAATGCTACAACTCGAGTTTAGAATAAGAAAGAAGTGGTCACGGCTTTTACTGCTGGCCTATTTGAGAAGAAAGCTAAGGGCGGGTAAGCTGGAAAGCTACCTACATTTAACAAATGTAACATTCATTACCTAAGTGCATGTGTGGATTCCATGTGTCAAGAGTGCAAGCGTTTTTGTCATGCAACTAAATACTACTGAAAGGTTAACCCTACCTCCAAAATAGGAAACAATCAGGATGCTTTGAATGTGGCATCCCTGGTCACTTCCGTAAGAATTGCCAAAACCTAAAGCCAACTAGTTGAAATAATGCGCGTGATCGAGCATTTTTATTAGAGCTTGAGAAGCCTGACAGGACCCAAACATTATCACTGGTACATTCCCCGTAAAAATTACTATGCTTCTATTTTATTCGATACGGGTGCCGGTAGGAGTTTTGTGTCTTGCGAGTTTAGTCCACTACTCGTATTTCACCAAGATATTTGGTTTGTAAGTATACAATAGATTTTGGTGATGGTAAAATAATCAAAACTGACAAGATAATATAAGGGTGCACTTTGAATTTGATAGATCACTTGTTTGACATAGATTTGCTACTTGTACGTCTTGGAAGCTTTGGCGTCATTATTGGGATGAATTTCCTGTCGAAGAATCACGCAGAAAACATCATCATGAGAAGATTGTTCGCATTCCACTTTAAAATGGGGAGTTGATTTTGTTTCAAGGAGAAAGATGTGAAACCATGCTAAGAATCATCATGTGTATGAAGGCTCGAGAGTACTTATAGAATGGGTATCACACAATCTTAGCACATGTGGGGGAGAAGGAAACATAACATAAGAGAATCGAGGACATATCTTTCATACGATGCTACTCGGAAATCTTTCCTGAGGACTTTCTAGGCTTCCACCTCAAAGAAGAGTTGAGTGTCGAATATATCTGGTGCCTAAAGCTTCTCTTGTAGCGCGATCACCATATTGATTAGCATCGTCAGAGATGCTAGAGCGCAAGTTACAAGAGTTATTAGGAAAAGGATTCATAAGATCGATTTTTCACCCTAGATAGCTCCGGTCTTGTTTGTCAAGAAAAAGGATGATCCTTCCGAATGTGCATTGACCATCGAAATTTAAACAAGCTTACTATGAAGAACCGGTATCCACTTCTGCTAATCGACGACTTGTTTGACCAGCTTCAAGGATATCGCTGTTACTTAAAATTGACTAACGTTCGAGATATCATCAATAATAGATTCAAGAGGAAGATGTTCCTAAGACCGTATTTTGAAGTCGTTGTGGTCACTACAAATTTATGTCATGCCATTTGGGTTATCCAACGCACCATCTGTTGTATTCATGGAGCTAATGAATAGAGTATGCAAACCTTATGTGGATAAATTTGTGATTATCTTTATAGATGACATCTTAATATACTCATGAACCAAGGATGAACACAGACAATATATAAAATTAATATTGGAACAACTCAAGAACGAGACACTGACGCCAAATTATCAAAAAGCGACTTTTATATCTGAGAAGTGTAATTTCTCGAACATGTGGTTAAGGAGAAGGGGACATATGTTAATCCATCCAAGATAAAGGCCATTAAGAACTGAAAGGCAACTAAACCTCGACCGATATACGACCAACTCCTAGGTCTGGCATGTTATTACCGACGCTTTGTGGAAAACTTCTCTAAAATAGCCCAACTGTTGACGACCTTAACCTAAAAGGACAAGACGTTTGACCAGAGTGACAAATAAAGAGCATCATTTCAGTTGTTAAAACAGAACCTTTGTTATGCGCCAATCATGTCCCCGCTAGAGGGAACTGTTGGATTTGGTGTAACAGGCGACCCATTTTGAAAATTCAAACCCGAACACGTTTAGGTCGATGATGTAAACCAAATTCATTATCATATTATTTATTTTAGTATTTCAAATACAAAATTTATGTTACTCAATCAATAAAAATATATCTTTTATAATATTATCATTTAATCATTTTTATTTATGATTCAAATACAATCATTATAGTATTTATTTAATTTGATATAATTTGGTAAGTCATAAAATAGATTTTAGAAGTTATTTGTTAATCATGAGATTTTTATTATAAAAATTAAAATAAGTTATTCATTTTCAATGTTTTATAGAATCTATACCGTTTACAAAGTTTTTTATATTGATTTATTTTGAAAATTAAGATTTATAAGTTCAGGATCTAATGTGTAATTTTAAAACTTGTTTTAAAATGTGATTACACAAAAAATAACCACTTCAAACATCAGGTACTAAACTATAAATTTATTAAAACCCAAACCACCCCTCCCGTCGGTTAATCCCTATCTTCAGCCTATATTCGGGCCAACTACGGCGTCCCTCCGGCAACCTTAATAACTCAACGATAATCCTATTAAACCCATCTCAGTCGGTCCTTAACCTTTGTGACATTGATTGGATCTCATAACGATTTCCAATTTTGTGTTATTGAGCTGCTATTATTGTTCTATCACATGCATCCGAAACCAAAACCTCCATTAAAATTTGAAGTTGTTTCAACTTGAAATTAATCACAATATCCAGATCAGTCTATACGAACACAATTCTGATAATTTTTTATTCAAAAATATCTATAATTGAACCTGTAACCGCATGATTAATCATCAATTCGAATGAAGAACATACAATCCTACATTGAACTCATCCGATTCGAAATAGTCACAACTCAGCATATTTAATCAAGGCTAAACATCCTATTTGATTTAGTTTATCTCTTATTAGCAACAATTTCACATAAAATACACACATACACCGAATTCCATTGTCGTCCTTAGTCACAAAATGTTTTTCTCCTATTATCATCAAAATTACACTTCAATTCAGGTAATTAACATTCACACACACTTGAACTAGTATGTTGTAACACCTGGATATTTTAAAAGGTTGTGAAAAAGAGGAATAAAAGTGGAAATGCCATTTAAACCAAAGCTGAGGGGTTAAAAGTGCCAAAAGTACAAAAACTATAATAATTAAGTACAAAAGGTGGCATGGCCGCCCATGTTGCCTGCACCCTTCATCCTCATTCGACATTTTAGAGAGAGAAAGAAGAGAAGCATCGGATTTGAGAAAGAACTTCAAGCAGGATTCAGAGTCAAGGTAAGAATTAGTACTTTTAAGTTGTTCTTGGCTAGATCTAGCCTCGGTTATATGTTCTTATGTGTATACGTGTTCGGGTTTATATGTTTTAGACCTATCTAGGTGTTTGAATTCTTTGGAAAGTTCAAGGTTTAGAGTTTAAAGATTGAAAGCAACAAAGGTGAGTTCTAGACCCCAGTTTCTACATGTTTTACAACTTCTTTGGGGCTGAAAATGTATGTAAAACCATTTTTACAAAAGTTATTTGAATACCCGTATGTATCCATGCATAAATGTTGATATTTTATGATTGTTGTGTGCTAGTTCATGCTTAGAATAGTAGGACTTAATTTAGACTAGGCTAAGATGATGTTTGGGACTGGAAACAGCATAGAAACACACTCAACAGGTTGCCCAACCGCCTAAACAGTACCCCAACCGCCTAAAATTTCCATAGAAAGTTTCTAAGTCAGCCCATACGCCCATGCAGGGCCCAAAGCCTAAACAGTGCCCCAACCGCCTAGGAAATGCCTTAGAATTTCTAAGTGCAAACCCATGCGCCTGAACAGTAGTAGTGAACCATTCGATGTAGAAACTGCTATTGGTAAGTACACTAAAATTACTAACATGATAGAGGACTGTGCCATAGAACTAGAAGGTCATAGGTTTGCTGCTAAGTTACATGTGATACCTCTAGGTGGATTTGATGTAGTACTAGGGATGGACTGGTTAGCAACCTATGAAGCAAACATCGTACGTCGCAAGAAGATGATTCGACTAGTTGCGCCCGATGGAAGTTTGGTGACGGTTTATGGAGATCGCGTTACTACGATCCCGAAGGTAATTTCAATGGCGGTGGCGGGGAAGTGCATGAGACGTGGATGTAGTGCCTATCTAGCCTATGTGAAAGATCTGGATGCGACGATACCATAATTACCCGATGTACCAGTGGTGTGTGACTTTCCGGACGTATTCCCAGAAGATTTACCCGGCATGCCACCGGATCGCGAAATTGAGTTCCAGATTGATCTAATACACGGTGCTCAACCGTTACCAAAGCACCGTACCGATTAGCTCCGACTGAGATGAAGGAACTCATGGAACAATTGCAGGAGTTAATGGATAAGGGGTTCATTCGACCAAGTATCTCCCCATGGGGTGCTCCGGTCTTGTTCGTGAAGAAAAAGGATGGTAGTATGCGGATGTGCATCGACTACCGAGAACTGAACAAGTTGACGGTGAAGAATCGGTATCTATTACCGAGGATTGATGACTTGTTTTATCAGCTCCAAGGTGTCATTTGGTTTCCGAGGATAGATCTTCGATCTGGCTACCATCAATTGAAGGTGAAGGAGCAGGACATTCCTAAGATAGCTTTTCGTACGCGTTATGGACACTACGAGTTCCTCGTTATGTCTTTTGGTCTAACTAACGCGCCAGCTGCCTTTATGGATTTGATGAACCGAGTGTGTCGGCCGATGTTAGATAAATCAGTGATAGTGTTTATTGATGATATCCTGATTTATTCTAAGAGTGAGGAAGAACATGCCGGCCACATACGCGAGGTATTGGAGACACTTAGGAGAGAGAAGTTGTATGCTAAATTCTCTAAGTGTGCTTTTTGGTTACGTAGGGTTCAATTTTTAGGTCATGTCGTTAATGCTGAAGGAATCATGGTGGACCCGGCAAAGATTGAAGCGGTGATGCAATGAAAGTCTCCAAAGACGCCATCCGAGATCCGTAGTTTCTTGGGTTTGGCGGGATACTATAGAAGGTTCATCCAAGACTTCTCCAAGATAGCCTCACCTTTGACCAAATTGACACGTAAGGATGTGAAGTTCGTGTGGGGTCGAGAACAGGAGTGTGCTTTTAAGGAGTTGAAGACGAGGTTAACCCAAGCTCCTGTCTTGACATTACCTGAAAGGAGCGAAGACCTAGTGCTGTATTCGGATGCTTCTTATTCTGGGCTAGATTGCGTGCTTATGCAACGTGGAAGGGTGATAGCCTACGCATCCCGACAGTTGATGACCCACAAAGCCAACTACCCTACACATGATTTGGAGTTAGCTTCTGTGGTTTTCGCGTTGAAAAAATTGAGGCACTACTTATATGGTACAAAGTGCACGATCTTCACGGACCACAAGAGATTGAAGTACTTCTTTGAGCAAAAGGATCTCAACATGAGGCAAAGGAGATGGTTAGAGCTCATCAAAGATTACGACTACGAGATCCACAACCATCCGGGCAAGGCCAACGTGGTGGTCGATGGCCTGAGCCGAAAAGAGAGATCCGAGCCGATTTGGGTGAAGGCGCATCAGTTAGTGATGACCTCGGACGTGATGACTCAAGTGAAAGAATTTCAAGGTGAGGCGTTGAAAGAAGATTGCCTCAACTCTGAAAGAATGAGAGGTCTAGTCGCGGAACTAGGAGAAAACACTCACGGGGTAAGTACCCGCGTTAGACGAATATGAATCCCTCATTACGGAGATCTGCGAGGGCGAATCATGGATAAAGCTCACAAGACTCGATACTCCATTCATCCTGGTGCCACCAAGATGTATCAGGACATGAAGAAGGACTACTGGTGGCCGGGTATGAAACATGACGTGGTGGAGTATGTGAGTAAGTGCCTTACTTGCTTGCAAGTAATCGCCGAGCATTAAAAACCTTACGGGAAGATCCGACCTTTCGATATACCCAAGTGGAAGTGGGAGCATATCACCATGGACTTCATTATGAAGTTACCCCGCACGACGAGGGGGTACGATGCCATCTGGGTGATTGTTGATCGTCCAACCAAGAGTGCTCACTTCCTATCGATTCGCGAGACGTACTCATCTGAAAGACTAGTGGATCTGTTCATCAAGGAGGTTGTAGCTCGTCATGGTGCGCCGGCGTCTATCTTATCGGATCGTGACACCCGATTCACATCGAAGTTCTGGAGGAGATTCCATGATGCGATGGGGACGAGGCTACACATTAGCACGGCTTATCATCCGTAGACAGATGGTCGATTCAGATGCTCGAGGATATGCTCCGAGCATGTGTAATCGATTTTGGAGGAAGTTGGGATGACCACTTACCGTTAGCAGAATTCTCGTATAACAATAGTTACCATGCCAGTATTGGCATGCCACCATACGAGATGCTATACGGTAGAAGGTGTAGGACGCCTGTATGTTGGGGAGACATTGGGAAGAAGGAGTTAGGAGGTGTCGAGGTGATCGAGGTTACGACTGAGAAGTTGGAAAAGATTAAAGCCTTCATGAAGGCAGTGAAAGATAGACAAAAGTAGTATGCTGACAAAAGGCGAAGACCAATAGAATTCAAGGTTGGCGACGGAGTTATGTTGAAGGTCTCACCTTGGAAGGGGATCATCCGATTCAGAAAGCGAGGTAAGCTAAGCCCGAGATACATAGGACCGTTCCAAATCATCACGCGAGTAGGAGAGGTGGTCTATCGACTTGAATTGCTAGATGAGTTAAGTGGAATTCATCCCACATTCCATGTATCCCATCTGAGAAAGTGCTTAGCTGATGAAGACATGGTTGTACCGCTGGAGGATATCGAGGTGGATGAATGGCTCAACTATATAGAGCAACCAGTGGTGATCATCGACCGAAGGAGAACATGCTAAGGAATAAAGTGGTTCCACTTGTACAAGCGCATTAGAAGCACAGGAAGGGTTCCGAGTCTACGTGGGAGACTGAAGAGGAAATGAGGTAACATTACCCACAACTATTCAAAGAATGACGGGTGTCAGGGACAAAACCTCTTTTAGGGGGATAGACTTGTAACACCTGGATATTTTAAGAGGTTGTGAAAAAGAGGAATAAAAGTGGAAATGCCATTTAACCCAAAGATGAGGGGTTAAAAGTGCCAAAAGTACAAAAACTATAATAATTTAGTACAAAAGGTGGCATGGCCGCCTATGTTTCCTACACCCTTCATCCTCATTCGACATTTTAGAGAGAGAAAGAAGAGAAGCATCGGATTTGAGAAAGAACTTTAAGCAGGATTCGAATTCAAGGTAAGAATTAGTGCTTTTAAATTGTTCTTGGCTAGATTTAGCCTCATTATATGTTCTTATGTGTATATGCGTTTGGGTTTGTATATTTTAGACCCATCTAGGTGTTTGAACTCTTTGGAAAGTTTAAGGTTTAGAGTTTGAAGGTTAAAAGCAGCAAAGGTGAGTTCTAGACTCTAGTTTCTACATGTTTTACAACTTCTTTGGGCTGAAAATGTATGTAAAACCATTTTTACAAAAGTTATTTGAATACCCGTATGTATCCATGCATGAATGTTGATATTTTATGATTGTTGTGTGCTAGTTCATGCTTAGAATAGTAGGACTTAATTTAGACTAGGCTAAGATGATGTTTGGGACTGGAAACAACATAGAAACATACTCAACAGGTTGCCCAACCGCCTAAACAGTACCCCAACCGCCTAAAATTTCCTTAGAAAGTTTCTAAGTCAGCCCATACGCCCATCCAGGGCCCAAGCGCCTAAACAGTGCCCCAACCGCCTAGGAAATGCCTTAGAATTTCTAAGTGCAAACCCATGCGCCTGAACAGTAGCCCATGCGTCTAAGACTTAGTCCCAGACGCCTAAGTACAACCCAGACGCCTAATTAGTTCCCATGCATCTAGGATGGTCGAGACGCCTAAGTGTTGAAACGCCCAAATAGTGCCCATGTGCCTAAACAGGCCTCATGCGCCTGCATAGTGCTCATACGCCTAGAACACTTAGGTTAATTTCTAAAATTAAAAAAAAAACAGAATCCTTAAGGTTTGACCCAAGTTTGACTTTAGGGTTTTAACTGTTATTATATTACATTACTAAGAGTTGCTCTCATGTCCATAAAAATTTGTTATTGTGTGGCTTATGTGGTATGTTTATGATCATAAATGCAAGTATTATCATTAACAAAGTGAAAGAGTAAAGATAAAGAGAAGTGGAACATAATTAAATTAAAGAAAGTCTTGCAAGCATATAGGAGATGCACGACCATGTTGTCGTTAGCTCAACTGTGATGCGGATTAGCTACCCTAAAGGATGAACACAGGGCCAATCAATTGAGATTGGCGGACCTTTGCAGCATACCCTAGGTGACTGGGTCAGCCTTGTGTACAGTGATCATAGTCTATTGATAGACCAGAGGCCCAGCACCAGTTTCTCCGTGTACATAGTTTAGGATATTGCTCATTGGTCCACATAGACAGTGAAAGATAAAGTTAAAGAGTACGGAATGAACAAAGTATACAGTAAAGAAAGAAAGCATTACCTTGTTGTATAGTTGACGCGTGCTCACGTACAAAAGTAAAGAAAGTATTTTATTGAAAGAGTATTTTCATACATAAATTATTCAAGGTATTTTAACACTTTTAAAAACTAGAACTCACTCAGCAACGCTGACTTTTATACATTTTTAGTTGGCAGGTAATTATTGCTGAGGATGGCACGAGGGTGAAGCTACTCGGCGGGAAAACACTAACATCCATTCTTATGTTAAGATATTGTTGTTTTGTAATGCAATTAAACAATCTTGTGTAACTTAAACCCCATTGTATTTCTTAAAAACAGTATTTATTAATAATAGAGAATGGCTTTTGCTAACGTAATTCCATTGTTTATCTTATGAAATGTATATTAATATGTATCTATGATGCAATGAATGAGCAACTGTGAGGTGTCCGGGAACGGGGCCTTACAAGTTGGTATCAGAGCCATAGTTTAAGTGAATTGGGTAAAATATTTTCAAAAACCTAAACTTAAACTAAAAATAGGACAGATAGAGGGATGCCAGCCCGAGTAGCTACGTGCCATCAGGTATTTCTTTTCTTAAAGTAAATCAGTATTATGTGCGTGTGCTATTTGACTTATGTGTTCTTAATAGATTTAGATACTGATGTAGTTAGGATAGGAAATGCTTGGGGTGTGGAGTGTAAAGTAAGTGGCTAATCACAACTGGCCACTGTCATTAGGGACTTACTATACTTGACATAAATTGAGCTGTTCCCTTGAATGACTGTGTTAGTTTATGAATCTTATAGCGTTTAGGGAATGGCTGGACAAAAATCTTCTAAGGCTTCTAGAGGCAGAGGTCGACCACGTATGACCAGGAGTAGTGCCAAGGCTCCTGAGACGGCCAATGAGAACCCTGAGGTTATGGCCGAAGTGAGGAGAATGAGAATGCTAGCCTGAACGCCTCAGCTAGGGAGGTGACTGCTGACGAGGTACACCAGGTCATGCAGACAGTCTTACCATAGGTAGTAACCGAAGTCGTCAGAGCTGTGAGGAATAAGGAGAGGAAGGAGAAGAAGGATAGGAAAGGGTCAACGAGCAAGGGAAGCAAGGGGTAGGAGGAATAACCGGAGCCTAAGACCGTGTTGTCCGACGAAGAGGATGATGACTTAGTAGGGGTGACGACCAAGGGGTGCAGTTATGGGGCATTCCAGAGGTGCAAGCCCCCGATCTTCAACGAAAATGGAAATGCTGCTGCCACTCACCGCTGGGTAAGGGAGATGGAGGCGGTGTTAGAAATCAGTGAGTGTCGTGAAGACCAGAAGGTGAAGTTCGCGACTCACTCTTTTGTTGACTCAGCATTGTTTTGGTAGGACAACATCGTCCAAGCTGAGGGTGCCAGAGCCATCAGGAAGATGCGATGGAAGGAGATGAAGCAGCTAGTCATCGAGGAATTTTGTCCTCACAGGGAACTCGACAAGATCGAGAGGGAGTTCCTGCAACTTGAGGCGGGAACCATGACCCACCGGCAGTACACCACCAAATTTAATGAAATGGCGAGGCTGGTACCGGATCAGGTGACGCCGGTGTGTAAGAAAGATCAAGAGGTACATCCAAGGATTGTCGGCTGACATTCGTAGGCATTTGATCACTGCTCAGCCTGGTACCTTTCGATCCGTTGTAGACATGGCGGGCAGGTCTTACGATGAGCGAGAGGAGAATGTGGTAGAGGTGAAGAAGATGAGTGGTGGTGATAAAAGCTGGAATAGGAAGAGGTTTGGACGTGGTGGTTTCACTCCAAACAATAAGAGGATGAAGGTGGATGACCGTAGGGTGTCGTTAAGCTCAGGGCTGAGGAAGTGTGGCAACTGTGGAAGGGAGCATGTCGGCGAGTGTAGGTTGGGATTGAACGTATGCTTCAGTTGTGGCAAGCCTGACCACATCGCTAGAGACTGTAGGGTGCAGAAGTGTTATAACTATGGCAAGGAGGGCCACACGAGCAAGGATTGCAAGAAACGAAGGGCGGAGAGCTCTGGAGCGAAGAAGAAGCGGAGGAGGGAGGACAGAGGGCAAGTGCTAGAGCTTACACCATGACCCGGGGGGAAGCCCGAGTGGATCCCGATGTCGTGTCAGGTATGTTTCTAGTAAATCAAACTTGTGGCTCTATATTATTTGATTCTAGTGCTAGTAGGATTTTATTTCTACTACTTTTTGTGCTAAGTTTTCTGCTAGTAATAGAAGTATTAGTGAACCATTCGATGTAGAAACTGCAATTGGTAAGTCCACTAAAATTACTGATGTGATAGAGGACTTTGCCATAGAATTAGAAGGTCATAGGTTTGCTGCTAAGTTACATGTGATACCTCTAGGTGGATTTGATGTAGTACTAGGGATGGACTGGTTAGCAACCTATGAAGCAAACATCGTACGTCGCAAGAAGATGATTCGACTAGTTGCGCCTGATGGAAGTTTGGTGACGGTTTATGGAGATCGCGTTACTACGATCCCGAAGGTAATTTCAATGGCGGTGGCGGGGAAGTGCATGAGACGTGGATGTAGTGCCTATCTAGCCTATGTGAAAGATCTGGATGCGACGATACCATAATTACCCGATGTACCAGTGGTGTGTGACTTTCCGGACGTATTCCCAGAAGATTTACCCGGCATGCCACCGGATCGCGAAATTGAGTTCCAGATTGATCTAATACACGGTGCTCAACCCGTTACCAAAGCACCGTACCGATTAGCTCCGACTGAGATGAAGGAACTCATGGAACAATTACAGGAGTTAATGGATAAGGGATTCATTCGACCAAGTATCTCCCCATGGGGTGCTCCGGTCTTGTTCGTGAAGAAAAAGGATGGTATTATGCGGATGTGCTTCGACTACCGAGAACTGAACAAGTTGACGGTGAAGAATCAGTATCTGTTACCGAGGATTGATGACTTGTTCAATCAGCTCCAAGGTGTCATTTGGTTTTCGAGGATAGATCTTCGATCTGGCTACCATCAATTGAAGGTGAAGGAGAAGGACATTCCTAAGATATCTTTTCGTACGCGTTATAGACACTACGAGTTCCTTGTTATGTCTTTTGGTCTAACTAACACGCCAGCTGCCTTTATGGATTTGATGAACCGAGTGTGTCGGCCAATGTTAGATAAATCAGTGATAGTGTTTATTGATGATATCCTGATTTATTCTAAGAGTGAGGAAGAACATGCCGGCCACATACACGAGGTATTGGAGACACTTAGGAGAGAGAAGTTGTATGCTAAATTCTCTAAGTGTGCTTTTTGTTACGTGGGGTTCAATTTTTGGGTCATGTCGTTAATGCTGAAGGAATCATGGTGAACCCGGCAAAGATTGAGGCGGTGATGGAATGGAAGTCTCCAAAGACGCCATCCGAGATCCGTAGTTTCTTGGGTTTGGCGGGATACTATAGAAGGTTCATCCAAGACTTCTCCAAGATAGCCTCACCTCTCACCAAATTGACTCTCAAGGATGTGAAGTTCGTGTGGGGTCGAGAACAGGAGTGTGCTTTTGAGGAGTTGAAGACGAGGTTAACCCAAGCTCCTGTCTTGACATTACCCAAAGGGAGCGAAGACCTAGTGGTGTATTCGGATGCTTCTTATTCTGGGCTAGGTTGCATGCTAATGCAACGTGGAAGGGTGATAGCCTACGCATCTCGACAGTTGAAGACCCACGAAGCCAAATACCCTACACATGATTTGGAGTTAGCGGCTGTGGTTTTCGCGTTGAAAAAATGGAGGCACTACTTATATGGTACAAAGTGCACGATCTTCACTAACCACAAGAGCTTGAAGTACTTCTTTGAGCAAAAGGATCTCAACATGAGGCAAAGGATATGGTTATAGCTCATCAAAGATTATGACTACGAGATCCACAACCATCCGGGCAAGGCCAACATGGTGGCCGATGGCCTGAGCTGAAAAGAGAGATCCGAGCCGATTTGGATGAATGCGTATCAGTTAGTGATGACCTCGGACATGATGACTTAAATGAAATAATTTCAAGGTGAGGCGTTGAAAGAAGATCGCCTCAACTCTGAAAGAATAAAAGGTCTAGTCGCGGAACTAGGAGAAAGCACTCACAGGGTAAGAACCCGCGTTGGACGAATATGGATCCCTCGTTACGGAGATCTGCGAGGGCAAATCATGGATGAAGCTCACAAGACTCGATACTCCATTCATCCTGGTGCCACCAAGATGTATCAGGACATGTAGAAGGACTACCGGTGGCCGGGTATGAAACCTGGCGTGGTGGAGTATGTGAGTAAGTGCCTTACTTGCTTGCAAGTAAAGGCCGAGCATCAAAAATCTTACGGGAAGATCCGACCTTTGGATATACCCGAGTGGAAGTGGGAGCATATCACGATGGACTTCATTACGAAGTTACCCCGCACGACGAGGGGGTACGATGCCATCTGGGTGATTGTTGTTCGTCTAACCAAGATTGCTCACTTCCTACCGATTTGCGAGACGTACTCATCTAAAAGACTAGTGGATATGTTCATCAAGGAGGTTGTAGCTCGTCATGGTGTGCCGGTGTCTATCGTATCGGATCGTGACACCCGATTCATATCAAAGTTCTGGAAGAGATTCCATGATGCGATGGGGACGAGGATACACATTAGCACGGCTTATCATCCGTAGACAGATGGTCAATTCAGACGCTCGAGGATATGCTCCGAGCATGTGTAATCGATTTTGGAGGAAGTTGGGATGACCACTTACGGTTTGCAGAATTCTCATATAACAATGGTTACCATGCTAGTATTGGCATGCCACCATACGAGACGCTATACGGTAGAAGGTGTAGGACACCTGTATGTTGAGGAGACATTGGGCAGAAGGAGTTAGGAGGTGTCGAGGTGATCGAGGTTACGACTGAGAAGTTGGAAAAGATTAAAGCCTTCATGAAGGCAGCGAAAGATAGAAAAAAGTCGTATGCTGACAAAAGGCGAAGACGGATAGAATTCAAGGTTGGCGACCGAGTTATGTTGAAGGTCTCACCTTGGAAGGGGATCATCCGATTCAGAAAGCAAGGTAAGCTAAGCCCGAGATACATAGGACCTTTTCGAATCGTCGCGCGAGTAGGAGAGGTGGCCTATCAACTTGAATTGCTAGATGAGTTAAGTGGAATTCATCCCATATTCCATGTATCCCATTTGAGAAAGTGCTTAGCTGATGAAGACATGGTTGTACCGCTGGAGGATATCGAGGTGGATGAACGGCTCAACTATGTAGAGCAACCAGTGGTGATCATCGATCGGAAGGAGAACAGGCTAAGGAATAAAGTGGTTCCACTTGTACAAGTGCATTGGAAGCACAGGAAGGGTTCCGAGTCTACGTGGGAGACTGAAGAGGAAATAAGGCAACATTACCCATAACTATTTGAAGAATGACGGGTTTCAGGGACGAAACCTCTTTAAGAGGGGTAGACTTGTAAAACCCGGATATTTTAAGAGGTTGTGAAAAAGAGGAATAAAAGTGGAAATTCCATTTAACCCAAAGATGAGGGGTTAAAAGTGCCAAAAGTTCAAAAACTATAATAATTTAGTACAAAAGGTGGCATGGCCGCCCATGTTGCCTGCACCCTTCATCCTCATTCGACATTTTAGAGAGAGAAAGAAGAGAAGCATTGGATTTGAGAAAGAACTTCAAGCAGGATTCGAATTCAAGGTAAGAATTAGTCCTTTTAAGTTGTTCTTGGCTAGATTTAGCCTCGTTATATGTTCTTATGTGTATATGTGTTTAGGTTTGTATATTTTAGACCCATCTAGGTGTTTGAATTCTTTGGAAAGTTCAAGGTTTAGAGTTTGAAGGTTGAAAGCAGCAAAGGTGAGTTCTAAACCCCGGTTTCTACATGTTTTACAACTTCTTTGGGCTGAAAATGTATGTAAAACCATTTTTACAAAAGTTATTTGAATACCCGTATGTATCCATGCATGAATGTTGATATTTTATGATTGTTGTGTGCTAGTTCATGCTTAGAATAGTAGGACTTAATTTAGACTAGGCTAAGATGATGTTTGGAACTGGAAACAACATAGAAACATACTCAACATGTTGCCCAACCGCCTAAACAGTACCCCAACCGCCTAAAATTTCCTTAGAAAGTTTCTAAGTCAGCCCATACGCCCATGCAGGGCCCAAGCGCCTAAACAGTGTCCCAACCGCCTAGGAAATGCCTTAGAATTTCTAAGTGCAAACCCATGCGCCTGAACAGTAGCCCATGCGTCTAAGACTTAGTCCCAGACGCCTTGGTACAACCCAGACGCCTAAGTAGTTCCCATGCATCTGGGATGGTTCAGACGCCTAAGTGTTGAAACGCCCAAATAGTGCCCATGCACCTAAACAGGCCTCATGCGCCTGCATAGTGCTCATACGCCTAGAACACTTAGGTTAATTTCTGAAATTTTAAGAAAAACGGAATCCTTAAGGTTTGACCCAAGTTTGACTTTAGGGTTTTAACTGTTATTATATTACATTACTAAGAGTTGCTCTCATGTCCATAAAAATTTGTTATTGTGTGGCTTATGTGGTATGTTTATGATCATAAATGCAAGTATTATCATTAACAAAGTGAAAGAGTAAAGATAAAGAGAAGTGGAACATAATTAAATTAAAGAAAGTCTTGCAAGCATATAGGAGGTGCACGACCATGTTGTCGTTAGTGTTAGGACCGTGTACGTACAGAGTACTGGCTGATTCAATGTGAAACCAGATCAGATAGTGCGGAATCCTATTTGATTGGCGATCTAATCAGGGAGAACGTTAATCCGATCAAAACTAACAATTAGAATACGTTAAGAATTGATTAGAAGTGATCAGAAACGTTCTACGAAGTTGGAAGGGACTCTCTGGACGAACAGGGACGGCTAGGGTTAAGAATACTCAAAGTGTTTTGTTTTTCCACGAATTAAGTGGTATTTATAGGTTACCGTTTTCATTCGTACGACTGAGCCATGCGTATGGCTCAGTCGTGCGACTGAGTCGTACGATTGATTTATTCATACGATTGAGTTGCAGGATCGTATGTTGGTCACTCAACAAGTGGTTTTTCTCTCAAACTCACCTTGAACGACACTCAGAAAGAGTCTATGAAGAGTTGATCACAATATAACAAGTAACAAGCAGTAAATAAACACGGGATGTAAATTTTCAAGGTACTTTTATATATTGCTTCTCAACTCAAAGGATTACAAGACTCTTAGACTCAATCTCACTCCCCAATGAGTTACAAAGAGAAGATATATATAATACTACCTACAGTCGGATATACTTTGATACCAGCTGGAAACCTCTAACCAAACATCTATACTACAAGACTATATGTGTGGTATTTGGTAGTCAGGACATGTCCCTGACTTACCTTTTGTCACCAACTAAAGTTGGTAACATGTACTATCATAAAAAGGTATACAGTAGAATAAAGTATGGTCAACAACATGGTTCTTTTAGGAAGAAGCCATGCTGTATCAGAGGTCTGCAGCGGACTGTCAGAGACCATACTTATGTCTACTGGACATAGAAATGTCTTTCGAAGGATAAGTTTCTTCGGAAGAATAACTTCTTCCGAAGCCACTTATACTTCAGAAGACTGCTTCTTCCGAGGCTTGGAGTCTTCTTAGTCTTCGGAAGGAGACTTGTTCTTCAGTTCTTTCTTCAGACTTTGTCTTCGGAAGTCTTCAGACTTTGTCTTCGGAAGCCTTGAAACTTTGTCTTCAGAAGTCTTCAGACTTTGTCTTCGGAAGCCTTCAGACTTTGTCTTCGGAAGTTGTTCTTCAGACTTCGGAAGATCTCATACTTAGCTTCGGAAGCCTTGTGAATGTAGCACCAAAATGACTATGTGAAGTGGTTTTGGTTGCATCAGCCTTATAATGACCCAACAAACTCCCCCTAGGTTGATGCTACCAAAACTTCACTTCTCTCTTCTTCTCGAAACTTTTAGCACCATGGAGAGTAGATATTTATCTGTGTCCTTGTTCTTCCCTGATGTTATGCTGAGAAGTTTGTACAAATCCTTGGTAGACAGAACATCCAGTCTGTCACCTTGGATTATATGTACCCTTTATTATGGCCCTCTAAAAGAGTTAGTTGATGGGAACTATAGTCATATTCCCATCTAACTATAGGTTCCAATTCCGGACCCTCCACCATCTGTAGAAAGGCTGCGCCTTTAGTAGTGGGTCTTTCCTTGTCATCCTGTCTCTTCAACTTCAACTCTTCTTCGATCTTGGCCTTTGCAGTTAGCTCGGCTAGATGAAGACTACTGAGATAGTTTTTGATGATAGCTGCAGTCTCTGAGTTAGAGGGGTTGGAGAATGGCTTCTCTACAAGCTCAGCAATGTCAAATCTGCTGAGATGCAATAGAGAAGTGGCATTAAGCCGGTTGGTTTCACCATTCTCCCTTTCCACAACAAAGTTGTGAGAAGGTTCATCGAACCTCCACTGGATTATAACTTTCCTAGGTCCAGGAGACTGACTAGGAATCCTGTCCTCCTTCCTTGTATCCAGTATAGTCGCCAGTTTCCTTCTTAGTCTCTTCTCTTCAGCATTGAGAGTATCAGAGTTGAGACCGAGAAGTCTTACAGCCTGGCCCAAAGTACTTCTAGGCAACTCAAGAAATTGACCTAGAGTGAGGGAGTTGAAGAGTTATCAACATAGGTGATGTTGATAAGGTCTCCCTCACAGGAGATGCTGCTCATAGTAGTGCAGTTGGTGAGCCTTGTCTTGAGCTCCTTTATTTCCTCAAGAGAGAGATGTTTAGAAGGCTAAAGGGATGATCTTGGTTTCTGTTGGGTAGATTTAGGTTTAGTGGTTCTAGGTTGTGTTTTGGGTTTAAGGATAGGAAGTTTAGGTGGTTGAGGTGATGAGGTAGGTTTGGGTAGAGTTATAGGTTCAGGGGTGTAGGTTTCATCTGAGGGTTCGGTTTTGATGGGAAATGGGATTGGTTCTTCTGGTGTGGGTTGTGGTTGAGTGGTTGGCTGTGGTTGAGTGGCTGGGGTGAAGACCATTCCCTGTCCCCTCCTATACATCTCCTTCTTTTTCCCCATACGGATGTCAGCTTTTTTTTGCTGACAATCCGTTGGAGTGTTCTTTCGGACATAGGTCCCTCCTGCCTACCAGAGAAGCCATGAGCCTGGAGATAGTCTTTCATCCAGGCTTTATCACTGAGCTTCTTGGTGGCAGTGACACTCTCTTCCTCCTCCCTCCGCTTCTTCTCCTTCAGCTTCTCCCTTGCAGCTTTCTTCCTTTCCTTCTCCATTTGATCCTGCTCTTTGTTGTGGAGCAGCAGGATCATACCATCATCATGTGGAGACAGTTCAGGAAGACTGAAGCCTCTTGAGAGCAGGAATTTAATCCTAGCCTCTCTCAGCTGCTGGGCTGCTTTCCTTTGTTCTTCTTCTTCTCTTTCTAAGGCCAACCTGGCTTCTTCTTCTTGCCTTAGCCTGATTGTCCTCTCCAAAGTCACCAACTCCTCTAGTGATAGCAGGAGTACTTCCTCATTGGCAGCTCCTAAGTTGAAGAGCTGATCAATGAGTGTTGTCCTTCTCTTGTGTTGATTTCCTCCTGATTGGCTGCAGCTGCCTTAGAACTAGCAGCTAGCAGCTTCTCAGCAGGAAACCTACCTTTCTTCTTGAGCTTCTCAATCCTTTCCTCCTCCTGAAGCTCTGCCGCAGTCATTTTCTTTTTGCCTTTGTCTTTAGCAGAACTGTCTGTGGTGGTTCTTGGATAGAGGGTTCGGATTGAGAGAGAGGATCAGCTGGTGTTTGGGATGGAGGTAGATCAAAGTGTCCTCCCTGCTCATCTCAGATGCTATTTCAGCAATAACATCTGTGATGATCAGTTCCTCGGACATTTGGAACAAACCTTCCGCAGCTTCCATCTCAGCTTCGGAAGACTTATCTTGTTCTTCCGAAGTTTCAACTTTAGCTTCGGAAGTTTCAGCCTGAGCTTCAGAAGAAGAGGCTGATGCAAGTTCTGTCCCAACTGTTTCAGTTGCTGGGCCATCAGTCCCCATTTCCCCTTTGAAGTTAATCTCAGGTTCCATGTGGACCTTAGGTTGACCAACTTCTACCACAGTGGTAGAAGGTGCAGTCAATCTTTGAAGCTCCTCAGCCCCAAAGTATATGTGTGGTGTCGGGGCTGGGCTGTTCTAAGGAGGATCTCAATACAAACTTTGTGAAAAGCCTGTAGATATCATGAAGCATCTGTGAGTCAATCTTTAGAGTTGATTGAAATGACTCAGGTAGGGTGATGAGTTGGGAAGTAGAAGACTGGATCAGTGGTTCCCCAGATGTTTGTCTCTGATCTTTCTCCCCCTTTTTGGTAGCATCATCTTGAGATCTAGATGAGCTAGAGGAAGAAGTCAATGAGACCTGAATAGGTACATGCCTAACAGACCTCTCCGTCTGTTTCTCAGCTAGTTTAGCCTTGAGATTGTCAATCTCAAGTTGCTGAGTGGCTGTCCTTGTCTCTAAGATCCTAACCTGAGATTCTAGGTTTGAGACCTTAGAGAGCAAGTACTAAGTGTGAGTTGCATACTTCCCTCATCTTCATGTGAAGAATCACGGGGAGATGAGATAACATACCTAGTATGTTCAGTCTCACCACCAGATTTGGCTTCTTGGCACCCTGGATACCTTTGCTCAAATTCATCTCTTTCAGAGATGTCAATGGGCAAAGTTGCCGTAGACTCAGTCTGATTGATATTACCAATGTCCTTAGAGCTCAATGAGAGACTCACCTCAGTAGTGCAGTGAGAGCCTACATGAGTCCCTCCACATCAGTGGGACTCACCTCAGTAGTTGGCTGCTGATGGGGGCTAGAGATAAGGGATCTCTCTTGGCTCTGTTGATCTTTAAGAGGGTTTTGTAGATCAACTTCATGGCCATGGAGAGATGTAATCTCTTCATCAGTCAGAGTAATAGGTCAGTGAAAGATAAAGAGGTTAAACCTACTAACCCGGGACCTAGATCAATGTCTACAGGCATTGAGCCTCTGGTGGGGCTGTCCCTTGAAGGCTGCACAGGGGAGTGTAAAGACTCACCCTGTGGGCTAAAGGCTTGAGGTTCAGGGCTCTTGGGTTTGAGACTGAGGAGGCTCAAAACCCCAATTGAGGTCAAATGAGAAGGGTGGTGTGACCTCGGACTGAGTGGGAGCCCATGTTTCCACTCTAGCCCTTTTGGTTTGAACTGGAGGAGCTTGTTCAATCAGAGTAGATTGAACAAGGGTTCGTTTGGCGTCTCTGATATGTAATTTTAATGGGTGGAGAAGGTATGGGAATATTTTTGGTGGAGGTTTCTGGTGTAGGTTCATCACCTGTGCGGTTAACAGGGATGTCACCAGGAGCTATGTGCTCAATCATCTCTGGAGGTAAAGGAGTGAACCGTCCAGTAAAGTTGATGGACACCTTCTTCAATGTCTTGAAGATGGAGGCCGCACTTGGGGAACAGTAAAGCAGCTGCATAGACAAGGTTGCTCGGTTCCAACTCGCATTTGATAATGTGTTGAATGTATCGGGGATACATGAAGAATGTGTCCCTTCTCAGATTTCCAATCAAATTGGTCAACACAAATCTGGAGTAGTTGAAGCGCAGACCTCTCACCAACCCGTGAACTAGGCATCCTAGTTCATATGGGATTTGATCCCATCCCCCAGACTTGTTGGATAGGCAGTGCAGAATGATGTGCAGCAGGAACTTCCAATGATATGAGAAGTTGAACTTGTAGATGGTTGACCTGCTCACATCCCCACCATATCCCATAAGGATGTAGGTGCTATCCAAGTCTTCTTTGGGAAACTCAGTAGGATCCCCATCATCATTGAGCTCTAGATGCTCCCTGATGAGTTGTTCAGTTATGATCAACTCCTGTCCACAAATGCGGGTTCTCAGGACGCGAACCCCATTTAGGACTTCAGCTTGACCGTTACTCCAGAATTCACTCATGTGGTTCGAGTAGACAGTGGGGTTAACAGTAAGCGCCGTGAGGTAGTTTGATTCAGTAAGAAAGGTGATTATTTGGGTGAAGTCGGCATCTCTTGACGAATCAAGTAATGCGACCTGGTTGTGCTGAGGGTTTAGCGCCATTGCAGAGAAAGTAAGCTTGAATTTGGGTGAAATTTTAGATTTGATAGTGAAGGGAATAGTTAGGGCAGTAAATTGGTAAAAGAAGATGAAATTGAACAGTCTGGATTATTTAAAGGGAAGGAATTGTGGTAGTGGCGGTGATAGGGTAACTGATTGGGGTAATGGTGGTTTTCGGCTGTGAAGTGACAATGGCGGCAAGGGATAATTTTAAATAATCTGACCATCATCATCAAATTTTTACCTTTTACAGAGTGGGGCCCAAAAAGATATTCGTTACACAGTAAAATCAATATTTCCGAATATAAAACATTTCCGAAGGTAATTATCTTCCGAAGGCAATCTTATCTTCCGAAGCAAGGCATTGCTTCCGAAGAGAAAAATTGCTTTTCAAATGGAGAGTTATAAGCTTCGGAAGTAGATCTGATGCAAAATCAATCGCTTCTTCCGATACTAAAAACTCTTCCGAGAAGAAAATTTCCATTGAGGAATTTGGCTTCGGAAGATATTTAAGAATATCTTCCTAGAGTTAATTCCTCTTTGGAAGGAATTTACACTTGGAATATAAAAAGATCTTTTGTAACAGGGCTTAAATTGTATTGACACAAGACATTACACATTAAAAAGTTTTCAAAAGAGGTAGTTAATCAATGTTTATCATCCCAATAGCTGATATGAGATACTTAAATCTTTGTTCATCAAAAGCTTTTGTGAACAAATCAGCATATTGTTCATTTGAGTCAACTTTGATTAACTTTATCAGATTTTTATCATGAATATCTCTAATGAAATGGTACCTGATATCAATGTGCTTTGTCTTGGAGTGCTTCACTGGATTTTCAGTAATGGAGATAGCACTGTTGTTTCAATATGATAGGAGTAGTCATGAAGTTGAATCCATAGTCCAACATCTGATTTTGAATCCATAGCAGTTGAGCACAGCAGCTAGCAGCAACAATGTATTCAGCTTCAGCAGTTGATCTAGACACAGGATTGTTTCTTGCATTGCCATGAGATAATCCTTCCACAAAGAAATTGAAATCCTCCTGATGTTGATTTCTTGTCAATGTTGCAGCTACCATAATCACTGTCAGAGTATCCATAGAGATTGAAATCACTATTTCTTGGATACCAGAGACCTAGTTTAGGTGCTCCTTTGAGGTATCTGATGATTCTCTTAACAGCAGCTAGGTGAGACACCTTTGGAGCAGCCTGATATCTTGCACAAATGCATATGGCAACATGATATCTGGTCTACTAGCAGTGAGATATATCAGAGAACCAATGATTGCTCTATACTGATGTTGATCAGTATCCTCCCCCTCAAGGTCAGGGCAAAGATTATGGTTTCTGGGTATGGGTGTCTTGGCTGATTTACAGTCCTTCATTTCAAATCTATCTAAGATTTCTGAGACATACTTAGATTGATTTATGAAGAACCCTTCCTTCATCTGTTTCACCTGAATTCCAAGGAAAAAGTCCATTTTTCCCATGGGACTCATCTCAAATTTCCGCTTCATAATGCTCTCAAAGTCCTTACACATTTGGTCATTTGAAGAACCAAATATGATGTCATCAACATAGACTTGAACAAGCAAAATGTCCTCTCCAATCTTCCTGATGAAGAGAGTCTTATCAATGGTACCTCTGGTGTAGCCATTCTTCAGGAGAAACTGAGACAAGGTCTCATACCACAGCCTAGGTGCTTGGTGCAACCCATACAGAGCTTTATCCAGTTTGCACACATAGTTGGGGTGCTGTGGGTCTTCAAATCCTGGAGGTGACATACATAGATTTTCCTATCTATATCCCCATATAGAAAAGCACACTTGACATCAAGTTAGTAGACTGTGAAGTTCTTGGATGCAGCATAAGCAAGGAAGATCCTAACTGCCTCAAGTCTTGCAACTGGTGCAAAGACATCAGTATAATCGATTCCTTCCTCTTGGGTGATCCTTGAACTACTAATCTTGCCTTGTTCTTGATAATCAAGCCTCTGTCATCTTTCTTGTTTCTGAATACCCATTTAGTGCCTATGGGTACTTGACCAGAAGGTAGTGGCATAGATTCCAGACCTTTTGTCTTTTGAATTGAAGCAGCTCCTCCTGCATCGATTCAACCCAACTACTATCTTTCAAGGCATCTTCCACCTTCTTCGGTTCCATCTGAGATAAGAAGCATGAGTACAAGCAGACATTCCCATGATGAGTTTGCCCTCTTGTTCTCACACCTTCAGAGACATTCCCTATGATGTTTTCAGTTGGATGAGTGTTGTGAATCCTAAGACGAGGAATCACTTCCAGTTGCAGAGATAAGTCCAGGTTGGACATATTCTGATCAGGAACTAGATCACTCTGTCCAGCTGCTGTTTCAAAATCATTCAATGAGGACTGATTGAATGATTGAGAAACATCATCAATGGTTGGTCGTGAAGTAGTATTAACAGTTGCCTGTTCTTCAGAATACTACTTCCTTCAACCTGGTGTTGTAATGGACCACCTGAAGAGCTTTGGGGTTCATCAGGTGATTCACTTGTTGAAGCTTCACTATTCCTGGAGATAGTTACACTATCAGATCTGTGGATGGTTGAAGCTTGTTGCCTTTCAGCTCTTGGAGAATTTGGAAGAGGTCTGGGAAGCTCAAATAGTTGATCAGCATCAGCATCACCTAGAGCACCTGTTCCAGCTGAAACATTCTCACAAGATGGTTTAGAATAGTTTGGAAACAATTCTAAGTCAAAATATAATCAGGTCCATTCCCCCTACACAAGGAGTGTGCTCATTTACAACTATATTGGATGACTCCTCAAATTGTTGATTCTTAATGTTGTATACCCTATAAGCTTTGGAGCTAGAAGAGTATCCAACAAAGATAGCATCATCTGACTTCTCAGCAAACTTTGCTAAGTTGTCTTTTGTGTAAGTATGGTACACCTGCAGCCAAAGGACCTTAGAAAGCCAATGAACGGTGGCCTCTTGTTCCATAACTCATAAGGGGTTTTTCCATGGGGCTTAACTACAAGAACCCTGTTCTGCATATAGCATGCAGTGCTAACTGCCTCTGCCCAGAATGTTAGAGGTAGTTTTGAATCAGCTAACATGGTTCGAGCACCCTCAATAAGTGTCCTGTTCCTCCTCTCAGCAACACCATTTTGTTGAGGAGTTCTGGGAGCACTATATTGTCTGGCAATCCCTTTTGAGTCATAGAATGAGTCAAGAACAAAGTTCTTAAACTCACTCCCTTGATCACTTCTAATGATCTTAACCTTGTGATCAATTTGATTTTCTATTTTAAGAATAAAAGATTTTACCATTTCAGCAGTTTCATCTTTACTTCTTAAAAAGAATACCCATGTAAATCTTGTAAAATCATCAACAATCACAAGGCAGTATGATTTCCTTCCAATGCTCATTATACTTGTGGGACCAAAGAGATCCATGTGCAATAAGTGTAATGGAGTAGTGATAGAGTTAACACATTTGGACTTATGAGATGTCCTGTGTTGTTTCCCTTTCAGGCATGCAACACAGTTATCTTTGCAGAAAAATTCCTTTTTAGGCAAACCATGTACCAAGTTATTTTTAGCCAATTTATTCATTGTCTTAAAATTTACATGACACATACGTTTATGCCATAGTGTTGACTCATCACTATCAGCTTTGGAAAGAAAGCATGATACTTCACCCATAGGAGAAGCGTTGTTCATATCTAGCTTGTACATATCCCCTTTCCTGGGAGATCTAAGAAGCACCAATTCCGGAGGAATTGTCATCCCTGGTTTGAGGATAAAGCACTCATGTTCTGTGAAAAGCATTTGATGCTTTTGATTACAGAATTGAGAAACACTTAACAGATTGTGTTCAAGCTGTTTGACAAAGTGAACTTTGTCAATGTTTATTCTGCCATTGGATATATTTCCTCTGCCTGAAATATATCCTCCTGTCTCACCTCAAATTGGACAGGCCCTCCATCAAAGTTCTGGAATTGTTGAAGGAGAGATTGTTCCTGTCATGTGCCTGGAGCATCCACTATCTACAATCCAGACATTGTTGTTCTTGTCAAATGGATGTCCCTGCACATAAGATGAGATGGTTAGTTTTGTTTGGAAGCCCAAGCCTTGCTGGTCTTGGGCTCTTCCAAAGATAATGACATAATGAACCAAAAGATATGCATTGGGTTTCAATAGAGGTCGTTGAAGAAGAGGTTTGGGCTGCAACATCTTTCTTGATCTTCCAATCCATCCCTTGGTTGATCTTTGAGGATGAGCTTGTTGAAGCTTTTGCAGCATGGTCTTCTTCCGAAGCTTCTTTCTTTTCGGAAGAAGCCTTCACCACCTTTTCTTCCGAAGCAGTCTTCTTCTGGGATGGTTTCAAGTTTCTTCCGAACCTTAGAAGCTTGGCTTCCGAAGCCATTTTCCCTTCGGAAGAAGTACTTTCTTCCGAAAGCAACTTGGCTTCCGAGACCAATTTTCCCTTTTTTATCATTTGGACTGTTTGAATTGGTCCAAATGAAAAACCTTCCCTGACTCCTTCTTTTCTAACATTATTTGCATAATGTGTGCTTGCTGGATTGTAATAACAATCGTTAGCCATGTGGTTATGCAGACCACACATTATGCATGCAATGTTAGTCTTTTGGGAATTTGCAGGTTGCTGTTTCTTGGATTTCTTCTCTTCATCAGCAACTTTCCTTTTAACTTCTGATCCTTTGGTAGGACGGAGTGCTGGTATTACACTCCTTTCCTGAATCAGAAGCACCTACCACTTAGAATCCAGCAGAGATGAACACACCCTTTTGCTTTGGGTCAATCTTCAGCTTGGACTCTGCAACCTTCTTGGCAGTCCTTCTTGCAGCTTTAGCTCTGCTTCTTCTTGCCTTGGTGGTTAGGATTTGGTCTTCACAGGTGGAGATGAGTGTATCTTCCTGTTTCTCCCCTGTGGTGGCCACTATTTTTGCCTCATCCTTTAATTCCAATGGAGAAGGGTCAGCAGTTGGAACCTCTTGCTCTTCAGTACCTCATCAGGTAGTCTAATAGACTTATAAGAGTGTGGTGGAGCTATTTCATTGGTTCCCAACCCTTCTTTGTTTTGATAAAACATTTTGGAATGAGAGGATGATGCAAGAATAGCTTGGAAGTTTTGCTCAGCAATAGCTTGCTTCCTGGCCTGAGCCTCAGCAGTGACCAACTGGGCTTGAACTTCAGACAGTTTGGATATCAGATCTTTAATTTGAGTCTTGTAGTTGGTCTTTTCATGTTTTAAAAGAGACACAGTTTTCTCTAACTCCTCAATTTTCTTTTGATAGTCAGATTCAACTCTTTTAAAATCAGATTTTAAGATATTTAAAGACACAACATCATATCTGATTTCCGTATTGTATCCTTATAGAGTTTAACTTTACAATACAGGCAGCAGTACAAAGATGTTCATATACCTGATCATCATCTGTTCCGGCCATGAGTGCTTGAGCGGGAGTCACATCTTGTACCATGAAGCTCCAGTCAACTTCTTGAGCTATTGCAGCTGTTTCAGTTGACTTTCTTCATGCTTTGAAACTGAGGGATGTGTGGAGGCTTGTGGGGTTCCCGGGTTGTTCTTGGGAGCCTTGCATTCCCTAGCAAAGTGACCTAGTTGGTTGCAGTTGTAACACTTTGCTTTGCTCTTGTCAAACCCAAACTTGCTGTTGATAGGGTTTTGAGGGAATTGCCTTCCAGTTCTCTTGAAGAACTTCTTCGCTCTGTAAGTTAAAAGAGCCATCTGTTGGACAATGTCCACATACTCCACATCATCTGGACTGAAACACTCAAGATCATCAAAGCAATATTGAAAATCACCAGAGTGTCCACTTCCAGAGACAAAGGCACAACTATCCTAAAGGAGTTGTGTTGAACCTTTTGAGACTTTGGAGTCTCAGGTAGAGTAATGTAGGGTCCACTATGTGAGTTGTCAGAGTAACACAGCAACTGATGTTGTGGTTCTGTGATTTCCCTTTCAACCACATGAAGGGCTGAACTTAGTTGGTTATTGGAGTGACCAGAGGAGTTCTGCATGTTCATCTCCATCTGGAATGCACTTAGGATACCATACAACTCTGTGAGAGAAAGAGTCTTAAGGTCCGAAGTTCTCTTAATTACAACACAATAGTGTGTCCATAGTTTAGGAAGGGAAGACATGAACTTCCTAACTATGTCTCTATTCTCAAGAGCTACTCCAATCCACCAGAGTATCCACTATCTCAACATACCTGAAGTATTGTTGAGTCAAGGTCTCACCAGCCTTGAAAGTGAAGTTCTCAAACTGCTGCTTCAAGAGATCCTTCTTGTTCTCTTTGGTTTCCTTGGATCCTTCATACATAAGCTTCAATGCATCCCATAAATCTTTGGCTGTCTTGCACTTCTTGAAGCCTCTGTAGATGGAGTTTGGGAGAGCAGTTTGAAGAGAAGTCATAGCCCTTTGATCTAGCTCTATTCTCTTCCTATCTTCTTCTAAGTAATCATCAACATCTTTTGGAATGATGCGATTACTAGTAGCAGAAGTAGTGCTTGGTATGAAAGGACCATTGACAATGGAGTCCCACATCCTTGAGTCTTGACACTTGATGAAGCCTTCCATTCTAGTGCACCATGTGTCAAAGTCTTCAGGGGTGATCAGTGGGGGCTTGGTCATGGTACCGATCTCCATATCAGCCTTAGTGAGAGCGGCTATTTGAGTGAGTGGTTTGTAGTGAGGAGTGAAAAACTGGTTGATTTGGATGGTAAGATCTCACAATCAAGAGCCTGGATGCTCTGATACCAATTGCAGGATCGTATGTTGGTTACTCAACAAGTGGTTTTTCTCTCAAACTCACCTTGAACGACACTCAGAAAGAGTCTATGAAGAGTTGATCACAATATAACAAGTAACAAGCAGTAAATAAACACGGGATGTAAATTTTCAAGGTACTTTTATATATTGCTTCTCAACTCAAAGGATTACAAGACTCTTAGACTCAATCTCACTCCCTAATGAGTTACAAAGAGAAGATATATATAATACTACCTACAGCCGGATATACTTTGATACCAGCTGGAAACCTCTAACCAAACATCTATACTACAAGACTATAGGTGAGGTATTTGGTAGTCAGGACATGTCCCTGACTTACCTTTTGTCACCAACTAAAGTTGGTAACATGTACTATCATAAAAAGGTATACAGTAGAATAAAGTATGGTCAACAACATGGTTCTTTTAGGAAGAAGCCATGCTGTATCAGAGGTCTGCAACGGACTGTCAGAGACCATACTTATGTCTACTGGACATAGCAATGTCTTCCGAAGGATAAGTTTCTTAGGAAGACTGCTTCTTCCGAGGCTTGGAGTCTTCTTAGTCTTCGGAAGGAGACTTGGTCTTCAGTTCTTTCTTCAGACTTTGTCTTCAGAAGTCTTCAGACTTTGTCTTTGGAAGCCTTCAGACTTTGTCTTCGGAAGTCTTCAGACTTTGTCTTTGGAAGCCTTCAGACTTTGTCTTCGGAAGTTGTTCTTCAGACTTCGGAAGATCTCATACTTAGCTTCGGAAGCCTTGTGAATGTAGCACCAAAATGACTATGTGAAGTGGTTTGGTTGCACCAGCCTTATAATGACCCAACATGAGTCAGTCTTATGACTCAATCATACGTTTGGATTAATCACGTGGTTCAGTCGTGCGACTGGCCCATTCGCATGGTCTAATAGTATGACTGAATCATGAGAATTAGTTAAACATATTCCTGAACCTTTAACAATACAGAACTATGTCTAACAACTGTAGACCTATATAACAGGTTCACATAAGTGTGTAATAATCAATCATATGAATAGATATAACATTCAATAACCAATAAACATTTAACGAAGAGTTTTTCATTACATATATCAAACATTATATCAGTGTAATAAAATGAAAGTCAATTACATTTAAGCTCACTAGAACTAGAACTAGGGACATGTGTACCAACAGTTAGCTCAACTGTGATGCGCGCTAGCTACCTCAAAGGATGCACACAGGGCCAATCAATTGAGATTGGCAGACCTTTGCAGCATACCCAAGGTGACTGGGTCAGCCTTGTGTACAGTGATCATAGTCTATTGATAGACCAGAGGCCCAGCACCAGTTTCTCCACACACATAGTTTAGGGTATTGCTCATTGGTCCACATAGACAGTGAAAGATAAAGTTAAAGAGTATGAAATGAACAAAGGTATACAGTAAAGAAAGAAAGCATTACCTTGTTGTATAGTTGATGCGTGCTCACGTACAAAAGTAAAGAAAGTATTTTATTGAAAGAGTATTTTCATACATAAATTATACAAGGTATTTTAACACATTTAAAAACTAGAACTCACTCAGCAACGCTGACTTTTATACATTTTCAGTTGGCAGGTAATTATTGTTGAGGATGGCACGAGGGTGAAGCTACTCGGCGGGAAAACACTGACATCCATTCTTATGTTAAGATATTGTTGTTTTGTAATGCAATTAAACAATCTTTTATAACTTAAACGCTATTGTATTGCTTAACAACAGTATTTATTAATAATAGAGAACGGCTTTTGCTAACGTAATTCTGTTGTTTATCTTATGAAATGTATATTAATATGTATCTATGATACAATGAATGACCAACTGTGAGGTGTCCGGGAACGGGGCCTTACATATGTTAACCAAAAGCCCTAGAGTTATTTTGGTTAACAATTTCATTCTCATGTTCAATTGAGTCAATGCAAAATCTAGGTTTATATCAGATTTGGGGTTTTCTTTAAACTATCTTTGATATTTTCTTATAGGAATTAGATTGGAATTGGGCCGCTAGCCCACCAGTTTACACTCTCATCAACTCTAGAAGAGACCACGGTTCAAACCGGGCCTCCCCATATATTTTTAAAACTCAAATTTTAACATTTTTAAATTACATAAAATTGTTATTATATTTTGATATTAATATAAAAAAATTTGTTGATTAAATTTATTCTAGAAATAATGTTTGAATTTTTTTTAAAATTTTAAACAATATAATCCTCCAATTTCTTTATTTTCAAACGTTTTAATAGTATATAGCCATCACAAAAATTATTTAAAAGATTTTTTAAAACTTTATAAAATGATTCTGAATTATACCTAAATTATTTCAAATCATTTTACAAGTCATTTAAATAATTAATTATTTCATTAATTATTTTAATCAAGTTATTAAATAAGTAATTATTAAATTAATTTTTTTTCACATTTAATATTCAGATTTTATATATAGTTATACTCAATAATTCTATTTCACTATTTTCAATTTCAACTATATAAATAATTTGTTTGATTCTTATCTAATTAAGATATATTATTGCTTATATTATTTTTTAAAACTATTTATTAAAACTCAAATCCCAACTAATACCCTAATCATATTAAATCTTTGTTGTTCATTGTTATTCTAGTTTAAAATTCAATTTAAAATATGCTACGTTATTACTTACAATTCTATATGCATAGTTACATAAACTAGATGATACACAATCTATAATTCAAGCAACCATGTTAACAATGATAGATCTATTGCTTTGATAAACTCACCCCATATAGTTGTAAGGCCCCGTTCCCGGGCACCTTATAGTTGGTCATTCATCGCACGTAAATCATACATTTATTTAAAACATTACAGCGGAATAACTCAAAATCCATTTCATATATTAATGACAGCTTTTGCAAGGTAATACAATGTAGTTAACTATTATAAAATATCATAATTTGCATTACATCATAAAAACATCATTGTTATACAAATAGATGCCATCCCAAAAATTCCAAGTAGCTGCCCCCATGTCATCCTCAGCAACAATCACCTGCCAACTGGAAAATACATAAAAGTTAGCGTTACTGAGTGAGTTCTAGTTTTATAGAATATAAATTACCATTCACTCGTTAAAACATTTTCCTTACTATCGCACGTGGTCACACATCATACATTTCCTTCTTATCGCACGTTTCATTCTTATCGCATATTTCATTCATTTCGTTCATATCGCACATTTTCTACGTTTCGCACTTTTAGAACTTTTGTTATTATCTTTCACTGAACATAGATCCTGTCAAGCTTCACCCTCTTCATGGCATGCAGTCACGATTTCTAATGTCGAATGACAAGGATCTCATATCGCACGTATGGAACAGTCACTAAGACTGACTCCCCTGTGTGTGTGAACTCTCATGAGGTGGCCAAGATCCCACGCTACATAACACACACTTAATACCACATCTCATGTATGGAGCAGCCACCAAGACTTACTCCCACTGTGTGTGAACCCTCATGAGTTAGCCAAAATCGCACGCTATTCCACACACAGTTGTTCTAACAACTCAAATGGAGTTGTGAACCTTATTTCATTTTGCTTTCAAGGCTTTCATTTATTCATTAAGTTCCACTTCTCATTATCTTATTTCTTTCGCTTTGTTAGATAATACTTTACGTATATTAACATAATCACACTACGTGAAGCCACGTAAATAATACGTATTAACGAACAAAACTTACATCACACATCATCACACATCATCATGCATCATCACACATCATCTAGTCATCACACATCATCATCTAGTCATCATAAATCATCATCTAGCACCCCAATCTAATCACACATCATCCATCACCAAACACAACTTACATCACCCCGGGAACATCCCAAGTCAAAGCCTATAATTTACATTTTTCCCAAAATTCAGAAAATATTCTATGTCTTAGGCGCATGGGCACTATGCAGGCGCATGGCCTTCTAGGCCCATGGGAACACTTAGGCGCATGGGGAGGTTCTGGGCACATAGGCACTATTGGGGCGCATGGCCCAACACTTAGTCATTCTGGGCAAATTCTAGGTGCATGGGCACTATGCAGGCGCATGAGTGCCTAGACGCATGGATACTATTTGGGCGCATGGGGTTTGGGCGCATGGGGGACACTTAAGCAATTTTGACCATTGGGCGCATGGGCCAATATCAGGCGCATGGGCCAATATCGGGCGTATGGGCAGCTAACTCTTACTATCACTTATCATAATCAGTCCCAATTAATCAATTCATCATGTTCTAAGTTTATCACTATCATTCTAAGCATCATAACATAAACATAACCATAAATCAAACCCAAACATACACCCACCCACATGCCTATTCACACATACATACGGGTATACACACCCATTTTATAAAAATGTTCATACATGCATTTGCAGCCCCAAAATCAGTTAGAACATGTAAAAAGAGGGTTCTAGAGCTCACCTTTGGCAATCCTTCGGATAGACTTCTTCAAACCCGAATGCACCTATGAGTTCAAACACCTAAAAACCCACCAAAACACATAACCGAGCACACAAACACATATAAGCATAAACCCGAGACTGGAAATCTGTCAAGAACACTTAAAACAATGAATTCTTACCTTGTATTCGAATTCTTCTTCTTCTTCTCTATAGAAACCCAAACTCTCTGCTCTTTCTCTCTCTGGAACCGAAAGAAATGAAATGTGCAGAAGATTATGGGCGGCCTTACCACCTTTACGCACCAACTTTTGATACTTTTGTCCTTTTGACACTTTTAACCCTCAACTATGGGTTAAATTATATTTTCTTCTTTTATTCACGTTTATTATTTCTTTCTTGTCTATCAAAAATATCCGGGTGTTACAAGTCCACCCCGTTATATAGGTTTCACCCCAAAACCTGTTATTCCTTGAACAGATGTGGGTAATGCTATCTCATCTTTTCTTCAGTCTCCCATGTAGACTCGGATCCCTTCCTGTGCTTCCACTGTACACGCACAAGGGGAATTACTTTATTTCTTAACCTTTTCTCCTTATGATCAATGATCGCCACTGGTTGCTCTACATTATTGAGTCATTCTTCAACCTCAATATCCTCTAGCGGTACCACCATATCCTCGTCGGTTAGACACTTCCGCAGATGAGATACATGGAATGTCGGGTGAATTCCACTTAGCTCATCGGGTAGTTCCAACCTATAGGCCACCTCTCCTACTCGAGCGATGATTCGAAAAGGCCCTACGTATCTTAGGCTCAACTTTCCCCGCTTCCTAAACCGAATTATGCCCTTCCAAGGTTAGACTTTCAACATGACTATCTTCCACCTTGAACTCAATCGATCTACATTGTTTATCAGCATACGACTTTTGGCTATCTTTCGCCGCCTTCATGAAGGCTTTGATCTTTTCTAACTTCTCAGTCGTAGCCTCGATCACCTCAATACCTCCCAACTCCTTCTGACCAATATCACCCCAATAAACAGGTGTCCTATATCTCCTGCCATATAGCATCTCGTATGGTGGCATGCCAATGATGGCATGATAACTGTTGTTGTACGATAATTCTGCTAACGGTAAATGATCATCCCAACTTCTTCCAAAATCAATCATGCATGCTCGAAGCATGTCCTCGAGTGTCTGGATCATCCTCTCAGACTGACCGTCCATCTGAGGATGATAAGTCGTGCTGATGTGTAGACTCGTCCCATCGCATCATGGAATCTCTTCCAAAACTTGGATGTAAACCGAGTGACACGATCAGATAAAATAGACACCGGTACGCCATGACGAGCTACAATCTTCTTGATGAATAAATTCGCTAATCTCTCGGAGGAATACGTCATTCGGATCGATAGAAAGTGAGCACTCTTCGTCAAACGTTCAACTATCATCCATATGGCATCATACCCTCTCGGGGTACGCGATAACTTCGTGATGAAGTCCATGGTGATATGCTTCCACTTCCACTCGGGTATATCCAACGGTTGGACCTTCACGTAGGGTTTCTGGTGTTCTGCCTTCACTTGCAAGCAAGTAAGGCACTTACTCACATAATCCATGACATCACGCTTCATACCCGGCCACCAATAATTCTTCTTCATATCATGGTACATCTTGGTAGTATCGGGGATGAATGGAGTATTGAGTCTTATAAGCCTCATCCATGATCTTTTCACGTAAGTCCCCATAACGAGGAATCCACATTCGTCTGAATCAGGTTCTAATACCAAGAGTGTTCTTACCCAATTTCGCGACTAAACCTTTCACCCTTTTAGAGTTGAGATGAGCTTCTTTCAAAGCCTCCTCTTGAAACTCCTTGACCTGCGTCATCATGTCAGAGGTGAAAATCAACTGATATGCCTTAACCCGAATCGGCTCGGGTCTTTTCTTTCAACTAAGGGCATCGGCCACCACGTTGGCCTTGCCCGGATAGTAATAGATCTCGCAATAGTAATCCTTTATGAACTCAAAACCATCGCCTCTACCTCATATTCAAATCTTTCTGCTTGAAGAAGTACTTCAAGCTTTTGTGGTCAGTGAAGATTGTGCACTTCGTCCCGTATAAGTAGTGCCGCCAAATCTTCAAGGCAAAAAGCACACCTGCTAGCTCCAAGTCATGAGTAGGATAATTAACCTCATGAACTTTCAATTGTCAGGATGCGTAGGCTATAACCTTCCCTCTTGCATCAACACGCAACCCAACCCCGAGTACGAAGCATCTGAATAGACTACCAAGTCCTCGCTTCCTTCGGGTAATGATAAAACAGGAGAGTTAACCTCGCCTTTAACTCCTTAATAGCCTTCTCCTGATCCTGACCCTATATAAACTTCATATTCTTACAAGTCAGCTTAGTCAATGGAGAAGCTATCTTGGAGAAGTCTTGGATGAATCTTCAATAATATCCCGCCAATCCTAAGAAACTACGAATCTCGGATGGCGTCTTTGGAGACTTCCATTGCATCACCACCTCCACCTTTACCGGGTCTACCATAATCCCCTCGGGATTTACCACGTGACCCAAGAACTGAACTTCGTGCAACCAGAACACGCACTTGGAGAACTTGGCATACAACTTCTCCTTTCTCAATGTCTCCAACACTTCCCGAATATGACTGGCATGCTCTTCTTCGCTCCTCGAGTAAATTAGGATATCATCAATAAACACAATCACTGATTTATCCAATATCAACTGATACACTCGGTTCATCAAGTCCATAAAAGCATGTGGCGCGTTAGTTAAGCCAAAAGAAATAACGAGAAACTCGTAGTGGCCGTAACGCGTGCGAAAAGCTGTCTTAGGGATATTTTGCTCCTTCACCTTCAACTGATGGTAGCCAGATCAAAGATCTATCCTCGAGAACCAACTGACACCTTGCAGCTGATCAAACATGTCATTAATCCTCGATAATAGATACCGATTCTTCACCGTCAACTTGTCAAATTCACGGTAGTCAATACACATCCTCATACTACCGTCCTTCTTCTTCACGAATAAGATCGGAGCACCCATGGAGAGATACTCGGCCGAATGAAACGCTTATCCAGTAACCCTTACAGTTGCTCCATCAATTCCTTCATCTCTGAGGGAGCCAAATGATACGGCGCCTTAGCAACAGGCTGAGCACCTGGTACCAAGTCAATCTGAAATTCGATTTCACGATCCGGTGGCTCACCTAATAAATCCTCTGGGAACACATCGGGAAAGTCACACACTGGTGTTGACGTGTTCACATCCTTCACGTAGGCCAAATAGGCACTACATCCACGCCTCATGCACTTTCCCACCACCACCATCGAAATCACCTTCGGAATCGTCGTAACTCGATCACCGTGTATCGTCACCGAAATCCCGTCAGGCGCTGTCAGTCTAATCATCTTCTTGCGACACACAATATTCGCCTCGTAGTCTCCTAACCAATCTATTCCTAGGACTACATCAAACCCGCCTAAGGTCATCATAAACAGTTGAGCAGGAAACTTATGACCTTCTAGTTCTATATCACAACCATCAATCAAGTCAGAAATCCTGGTAGACTTACCTATGGTAGTTTCTACATCAAATGGCTCATTAATACATCTACTACTAACAGGAAAATTAGCACAGAAAGCAGCAGAAATAAAACTCCTACTAGCACCAGAATCAAATAACACAGAAGCAAGAGTTTGGTTTACTAGAAACGTACCTGACACCACATCTAGGTCGTCCTAGCCTACTCCCTGGTCATTGTGAAAGCTCTGGCACTTGCTCTCTGCCCTTCAGTTCCAGCCTTCTTCTTTCCTCCGAAACCCTCAGCCCTTGGCTTCTTGTAATCCTGGCTCATGTGACCCTCCTCATTGCAGTTATAACACCTTATAACCCCGCACTCTTTCGCCACGTGACCGGGCTGCCCACATTTGAAACACATGTTCCATCCTAACTTACACTCTCCCGAATGTTCCTTCCCGCATTTACCACATCTCTTTGACCCCGCACCAGGTGTGACCACACATCACTCATCCACCCTCGTAAACTTATTGTTTGGAGCGGCCCCGCCACGTCCAAACCATTTCCCATTCTAATTCCGGTCACCACCACCTTTTCTGCTCACTTCAACTATCACCACCTCTCGCTCATCATACACGGACCTGAACGTACCTGGCCGGGTGGTGATCATGTTCCTACGCATATCCGCCGGCAAACCCTGAACATACCTCTTAATCTTTCGTGACATAGGTGTCACCTGATCCGGCACCAGTCATGCCATCTCGTTGAATTTGGTGGTGTACTGTTGGTGTGTCATGGTTCCGGCTTCCGACTGCAAGAACTCCCTTTCAACCTTGTCAAGTTCCCTGTGAGGACAAAGTTCCTTGATCACCAACTTCTTCAATACACTCCACCTCATTCTTCTAATCACTCTACTACCCTCAGCTTGGACAATATTGTCCCACCAGCACAAAGCTGAGTCCACAACGAGTGGGTAGCAAACTTAACTTTCTGATCCTCCTGGGGCTCGCTGATATTAAGTACAGCCTCCATTTCTCTCACCCATCAGTGAGCAGCAGCAGTAGTGTCGTTACCATAAAAGGTAGGGGCTTGCACCTTTAAATGCCCCATAGTTACAGCCCCGAGCTGCTTCAGGCACAACTCCTCTTCCTCCTCATCATCGGAGACAACGTCGTCTCGGTCTCGGGTTGTTCCCCCTCCCCCGCGGTCTTCTTCTTTCCTTCCTCTCTCCTTCCCTAACTACATTAATCACCTCGGTCACCACAGATGGCAAGATCGTCTGCATGACCTGATGAACCTCCTCCACCACAGCCTCCTTTACTGAGGCTCTCAAATTAGCACTCTCATCCCCACCTTCCGGGTGAGGGGTCTCAAGCTCCTCATAAGCCACCTCTTCATCCCTAGGCCTTCCTCTCGTGATCCGTGGTCCAGCACCACGTCCGCCACGACCTCCACCTTGAGAAGCCTTCGAAGATCTACCTCCAGCCATCCTCTAACACTATAATATTCAAACACCAACATGGTCATTCAAGGTAATAGCTCAGTCTATGTCAAGTATTGTAAGTCCCTAATTACAGTGGCCAGTTATGATTAGCCACTTACTTTACTCTTCATACCCTAAGCATTTCCTATCCTGACTACATCCTTATCTAAATCTACTAAGAGAAAACAGATCAAATAACATGTGCACATAATACCGGTTATCATTAAAGAAAATACTGATGGCACATAGCTACTCGGACTGGCATCCCTTCCCTTTGTCCCACTCTCAGTTTAAGTTTAGTTTCTTTTGAAAATATTTACCCATTTCACTTAAACTTTGGCTCTGATACCAACTTGTAAGGCCCTGTTCCCGAGCACCTCATAGTTGGTCATTCATCGCACATAAATCATACATTTATTTAAAATATTGCAACGGAATAAATCAAAAATCCATTTCATATATTAATGACAGCTTTTGCAAGATAAAACAATGTAGTTAACTATTACAAATATCATAATTTGCATTACATCACAAAAACATCATTGTTATACAAATGGATGTCATCCCAAAACCAAGTAGTCGCCCCCGTGCCATCCTCAGCAACAATCACCTGCCAACTGGAAAATACATAAAAGTCAACGTTGCTGAGTGAGTTCTGGTTTTATAAAATATAAATTACCTTTCGCTCGTTAAAATATTTTCTTTACTATCGCACGTGGTCACACATCAAACATTTCGTTCTTATCGCACGTTTCATTCTTATCGCACGTTTCATTCTTATCGCACTTTTCATTCATTTCGTTCATATCACACATTTTATACGTTTCGCCCTTTTCGCACTTTATTATTATCTTTCACTGAATCTAGATCCAATCAAGCTTTACCCTCTTCATGGCACGCAGCCATGATTTCGGAGGTCGAATGACAAGGATCCCATATCGCACATTTGGAACAGTCACTAAGACTCACTCCCCTGTGTGTATGAACTCTCATGAGGTAGCCAAGATCGCACGCTACATAACACAGTTAATACCACATCGCACGTATGGAGCAGCCACCAAGACTGACTCCCACTATATGTGAACCCTCATAAGTTAGCCAAAATCGCACGCTATTCAACACACAGTTGTTCTAATACCTCACATGGAGTTGTGAACCTTTTTTATTCTGCTTGCAAGGCTTTCATTCATTCATTAAGTTCCACTTCTCATTATATTATTTCTTTCGCTTTGTTAAGATAATAATTTACGTATATTAACATAATCGCACTACATGAAGCCACGTAAATAATACATATTAAGGAACAAAACTTACATCACACATCATCACACATCATCACACATCATCATGCATCATCATACATCATCATCTAGTCATCACACATCATCATCTAGTCATCACACATCATCATCTAGTCATCACACATCATCATCTAGCACCCCTATCTAATCACACATCATCCATCACTAAAAGTCAACTTACATCACCCCGGGAACATCCCTAGTCAAAGCCTACACTTTACATTTTTCCCAAATTCAGAAAAATATTCTAAGTCTTTGGCACATGGGCACTATGCAGGCGCATGGCCTTCTGGGCGCATGGGAACACTTAGGCGCACAGGGAGGTTCTGGGCGCATAGGCACTACTGGGGCGCATGGCCCAACACTTAGTCATTCTGGGCAAAATTCTAGGCACATGGGCACTATGCAGGCACATGAGTACCTAGGCGCATGAGTGCCTAGGCGCATGGATACTATTTAGGCGCATGGGGTTTGGGCGCATGGGGGACACTTAAGCAATTTTACCATTGGGCGCATGGGCCAATATCAGGCGCATGGGCCGCCAACTCTTACTATCACTTATCATAATCAGTCCCAATTCATTAATTTATCATGTTCTAAGCTTATCACTAGCATTCTAAGCATCATAACATGAACATAACCATAAATCAAACCCAAACATACACCCACCCACATACCTATTCGCACATACATACGGGTATACACACTCATTTTATATAAATGTTCATACATGCATTTCCAACCCCAAAAGCAGTTAAAACATGTAAAAAGGGGGTTCTAGAACTCACCTTTAGCAATCCTTCGGATAGACTTCTTCAAACCTGAATGCACCTATGAGTTCAAACACCTAAAAACCCACCAAAACACATAATCGAGCACACAAACACATATAAGCATAAACCCGAGACTGAAAATCAGTCAAGAACACTTAGAACAATGAATTCTTACCTTGAATTCGAATTCTTTTTCTTCTTCTCTCTAGAAACCCGAACTCTCTACTCTTTCTCTCTCTAAAACCGAAAGAAATGAAATGTGCAGAAGATTATGGGCGGCCTTACCACCTTTATGCACTAACTTTTGATACTTTTGTCCTTTTGACACTTTTAACCCCTCAACTTTGGGTTAAATGATATTTCCTTCTTTTATTCACGTTTATTATTTCTTTCTTGTCTATCAAAAATATCCGAGTGTTACAATAGTTATTCGAGAGGTGATGACAAAATCTATTGCTTTGACAAACCCACCCCATATGAATATTTGAGTGGCGATTAGAACAAGAATCAATCAATCAATTATAAGGCTTCATCTACGGATCGAGTCAAATCAATAATTTGGTTTGATTGTGTTTGGTTTGTTTTTTATGTTACATTATTGTATTTATAAGTCTTGACATTGCCATGTGAATTTAATTGTTTACAATCAATTTAATCAATCTATATATGTATTCAAACCTTTGCTTACTTACCAGTTAATTAATTACTTGACTCGTTACTTTGTCACATGATTTTAGCAATGCTGATTAGTGGACTTCTATGCACATTTAGGGCTTGTACGTAGTCAAAATTAAAGATAATTTCCTTATGTTACTTGAGTTTTTATATTATTTTAATGTATTGTTTAATTAGTATCATTCAATGAAAATGTCATTTAATATTATTTAAACGAAATTACTACCATGTGCTATGAGCAATCAATTCATATTCGTCCGCCCCGATGATTCCGCTATCGGCTGGGTGTGACATTTGGTGTACTGTGATGCATCATTCCAAGGACTCAATTGTGTGTTGATGCAAAACGACAAGGTTAAACTTATTATGCACGAGAAAACACAACGGCCATAACTTAGAATTGGGAGCTGCCTTCTTTGAAGTTAAAGTTAGAGATACTACTTGTATGATACCAAATGTCCTATATTTACCGACTATAAAAGCCTCCAAATATCTTTGATTAGAAGGAACTAAACAAGAGTCAACATGAGTGGGTCGAGTTACTAACCGACTATGATTGCGTAGTTTGTTATCACCCTAGAAAGGCAAACGTTATAGCAGATGCCTAGACTAGGAATGAGTGAACCAAGAGTTCATGGGTGTGAGCCTTAGGAATGATAATTTACATGATTAACCACTCAAATCAGTAATGCTTAGTTAAAAGGACTTAAAGAACAGACTTTAAAAGACGAATCTCTACTTGGCATGGACAAACAATTTGAGATCAAATCTAATGAAATTTGTTACTTCGTGAATTGGATTTGGGTACCAAGTCTTGGAAACCTAAGTGATTTGGTGAAGAACAAGTCACATAAATCCAAGTGGTCCATTCACCTGGGCTTTGATAAGATGTATCAAGATCTTAAAGATTTATAATAGTTGCCTAACATGAAAGCTAACATAGCACCAATGTTAGAAAGTGTCTAGCATTTTCAAAGGTCAAGGCGGAATATCAAAGGTTCTCAGGATTACTACACCAACCAGAGATTTCATAATACAAATGAGAATAGATTCCCATGGATTTCATCACAAAGCTGCCTAGAATATCCATAGGTTGTGACATGATATGGGTATTTATGGATCGACAAAGTAAATCCACACATTTCTTGCCGATTAAAGAAACTGATAAAATAAATAGGATTGAATAGGATTTATCTCAAGGAGGTTTTCTAAGACATGGACTGCTAATCTCCATCTCAAATCAAGACAGTTGATTCACCTCTAGATTCTAGTTATCATTATAAAAAGCATTGAGTACTAGGTTAGATATGAATACTGCGTATCACCCTAAAATGGATGGTCAGAGTGAAAGGACTATCCAGAGAGTGGAGGACATGTTTATTGCTTGTCTGATAGAATTAGGAAACCATTAAGCTGAGTTTCCTTGTAATAATAGTTATCACACTATCATTAAAGCTGCACCTATCGAAGTATCATATGGACGAAAGTGTCGTCGCCACTGTGTTGGACTAAGGTAGGCGATAGCCAACTTACTAGTCTAGAAATTATACACAAGACAACAGAAATGATTGTTGAGATTCAAAACCAACTTAAATTAAGCGTGACCGTTATAAAAGCTACGCTGACATCAGATGTAAACCATTTGAAGTCCAAGTTGGAGATAAAAATTCTAATCATAGTCTTTCCTTGAGAAGAGGATATTGGTGTCAGCAAACATGATAAGCTAACCCCTAGGTACATCGGACCATTCGAAATCCTAGCGAGGGTCGGTCATGTAGCTTACAAAAATCAAGCTACCACATGAATTAAGTGGTGTTCATGACACTTTTCACATGTCAAATATATTAGTGCTTGTCCGGCAAACCTTAGTCATTCCACTTGATGAAATTCAAATCGATAACCAGCTTCATTTTGTCAAAAAACCTGTAGAGATCATGGACCAGCAGGTAGAGAGAATGAAACAAAGTCGCATCCCTATAGTAAAGGTCGAGTCGAATTCTAGACGAGGCCATGAATTTACTTAGGAATGCAAGGATTAGGTAAAACTCGAATATCCACCCTTTTGTGAAACCCCAACGGCTACAGATGACACTAACGGATTTTGGAGTTGAAATTTTGTTTAACATAGGGAGTATGTGACGCCTGGAAAGTTAAAGCCAATACCCAACCAACTTAGTCATAATTAATCATATTATATATAAATTTTAGTTGAGTTTCATTTATTTGAAGTCATTTTAAGCAAAGTAAAGTCCACGCATAACATTACATGCATGGGTGATTTAGCGTAATAACCAGTTTGCTAGTAGTACAACCGACACATAGAATGTTGGTGATAAAAATATACGTACTATATATAATTTAAAATTTTACAAAGTATTTTAGAACCCAAATTATAACGTGGTACTAGTCTAAGTTTATTAGTAAAACTAAAAGCGTAAATTGAAACTTTACCTTAAATAAATTTTTTAACGCGACTACTAGACATGACTTACTATTAGCGAACCATTAATACTACAGTATATGATTATGAATATGCTATTATAATTTTTAAAGTATTTTAAAAATTAAAATATAAAAGTATAAAAATGCGTAAAAATCTTTATACTACAATAAATATCACTCAAAACCCCAATACTATTAAAAAATGAAACAACCCCCCCCCCCCCCCCACCCCCACCTTTGGTCATCCCGTATTATCCCCCTATCCTTTCCTTTCACATAATCCTCATGGATTATGAGATTTGCCATTTTGGCGAACCAACTTTATGGAAGGATTAAAGTGAAGTATCAACATTACTCATCGTGTTTTTTCCCATGCGCCCCCCCTAATTTGAATGATGTTAGAGATCCAAAGACAAAAAAGAAAGTAAAGTTTGAAAAATGGTGATGGTTATTTTAATAAAAATCAACCCTTACACTTCACTACACAAACCACCATATTCTTTATTTCTCCCTGCTTCAAATCTCAACCACACACAAACACCACCATTCTATCATTTTTCAAACTTGTATCCTATAAATCTTATGTGTCTCAAGTGTCATTGTTGAAGATCAATTGATTTTGGAGTTTTCAAGCTTCCTACATCTTTTTGTATGTCTTTTCTTGCTTGATTTAAGTGAGAATTTTTATTTCTTGTTATTACATCTTTTATTTTATCATATATTTTCATCTAAAAGTTCATATGTAACTATCTTCATCCATTAAGTTATTTTTGTTGATAATGATGCTTTTACGAACAAATAGTTACAATGATAATATTACACCCAAAGCACACTAACAAGAACAAAATAATACCTTCTTGCCTTAAAAAGTAAATATTCATGGGTTCATATTTGACTAGGTTACTTGTTGGTGATTACAAAAGTCAAAAGATGCGTTAAAAACTCACGAAGCCTTTAAATGGCTTAGATTGTATGTATGGATTATAATAGATTTTGTTTAAGTGTTATGATGAAAATGAGTGTAATGTTGCAAGCTATATTTATATAGTAAGTTATTTTATGTTAAAAGATGGGTTATGACAAGTTGAATAAGTTGACAAATAAGAATAAAAATCTAGGCATGAGATAACAAATACAAAAACATTAGATATTATAACTTTAGGTAGTTTGTTAGCTTTAAAGATGGGTTAAAATGATTAGTAGGTGAGTAATATGACTAATATATATTTATGAGACTTGAATGAAATATAATTTATTAATATTGTTAGGGTAATATATATTTTATAGTAATCAATCATATATCACCAATGGGTCGTTGAGTCAAATGATTTATTACCATGTTGCATAGATGAAACAATTACATGCTCACATTACACGTAAGAGAAATTACTTAGAACATAAGTTGGCATAATATTTCTAGGGCAAAACTTAGGTTGGATTTCCCGAGCATTTTAGATACATATTTTTTTACTCAATCACTCACCCAACACGTGAGTTTCAAGACCTTATTTGTACTTTTTTTCTTTATAGGAAACTATATGCGAATTTACTATTTTCATAAACACAAATGCATGTCAATGATTTCATAAGTTATATAAATGGTTAATTTATCTTATAAAGTCTCCTCTAATAAGACCATTAATTTTGACTACCCCCACCCAAGATAATTACCCTAACTTTGATTGGTGGTCTAAATGATGCATATTAGCTTGTTCACCCCTATTCTAGCTGTAGGCATGGGTAAGGACAATATATTATTGTTACAGTCTAGCTTGGTTGTGGTGCGCTTATATAATATTGTAGCATTGAATGTATAACAATAAATCAAATCAGACCACTTATTATTGTTACTATTAAAACTGTAAACTCACTAACATGTTGTTGACCTATCTTTCTTGCATGTTTTCTCGAGTAATTGATAAACACATCAAGTCTAGTTACCATGGAACGCATCGCATAAAGAGCTCTTGCTTTTTGCGACATTTATTTCTTCATATGTCGTGTTTAGAAAACAATTTACATTGTTACTACTACTTCCGCAATTGACTCTAAAACAATTATGTAACTTTTGAGTTGATTCATAACGTATGGTTTTACAAAACCATGTATAGATCGACCAGTAACTATGATTCTACGATAGTCGAGCCTCACAGAAAACTACTGTGGTTAGTTTGAGACACAAAATACTATAAAATAGAACAATAGTTAATGTGAGGCTAGCTCACTTTGTAGAGGTTTTGACTCTTAGTAGAGAGGTCCTGGATTCAAACCTAAGCATTATCAAACTTGGAGTAATTTAGGAATAGTGGTAGCATGGATTTCTCATTCAAAAAGATATTGAAAACTAATTTCTTTCATTTAAACCAAACCAGTAACAAACAAAATTAGTTTAAATTCTAACGCTTTGAAAGTAATTTCTTTTGATGCCTAATTAAAATCTCCTAAAAGAGAGTAGAGTTGGGAACCTTGGGACTAAAGTTAGCGAGGGGTTAGCATCAGATACCAAAAGCCTCTCCTCTTAGGTACTAAATGACTCTCCTCTAGGGGCTGGGTTGCAAATCAGAGAACTTAATGGGTTGCATACAAAACTTTATTTAATTAAAAACCCTATACCAACCCTACTTCCCCTCTATGATCCCCACTTGTTCTCGGCAATGATCAAACCCTCCCACCCAAAAACCTCCCTACGTCCAACTCCTCCCTCATGATGGTTTTCCCTGGAGAATCTCTGACAGTCCATTCACGTGGGCCCCTACTCTAGGCGATTAACCCCATCTCGGCAGCCTCACCGGTGGATCAAAGCATCTCGGTATGGTTCTTCCCTGTTCTTTACTTGCTTTTATTACGGTTTTGTGTTGTAGGGTGTGTGATATATTCGATTATATGCATGTTTTTATGTATAGATTTAGATTATGCATTTATCAGGGTATCGTTGTATGTCATACGTGCGTGTATAGGTTTATGTTTCCCGGTGTGTAGATTGTTGGTGTTGTTAATCTCATAGGTTGGAGTGAGGGACACGGTTGCGTGTGTGTGCTACGGATATGTGGTGTGTGCGGGTGATTGTGTGCATGCGCGTGCGTTCTTTGGGGTGTGTATTAGGGTTGTTGAGTAGAGATGTTTCAATGTGTAATACCTCTCAGTTATGGGTTTCAGTTATGGTGGTTGATGTGTGTTTGATATATAAACTTTAATAATAGATTTTACACAATTAAGCTTTAAAATTTTAAAACGATTTTCACCTTATGACTAACTACACACTCACAATAGGCAAGTTTACCTATCGGATAGTAGTATAGCTTTTGGTAAGAACCAAGTATCGATCCATGAACACGAGAGCTCTTGATACTAAGTCTTTATCATTATCTACCTGATGAAAGATGATTTGTGAATATTATGATTAAATAATTTAGCTAACAATTAAACTAATTGAAGAAAGTAGACAAAGATGAAGATAACCAATCATAGGAAGATATCATTTAGACTTTGAATCCGTTTAGCAAAACAATGACAACAGCATGAACCTATGGTGAGATCATTTTCTACACATGAAACATGGATACAAACTAGACTCCTGTCAAGGTTATCTAATTATATAACTCTTTGGAAGTTAGAACAATAAACATAATAGACACCTAAAGTTATGCCATGAAGAACCAATGATAATATTATGCCAATGTTAAAGATGGTTTGGACTCCCATCAAGGATACCAAGCCCACAAATCTTTGGAAAATTAACATGATGAAACATGGTAACCACCTTAATTCGCGTAATGTAACAAGAACTATATATATCCTTCAACTTATGAATGTCCTAACATGAATACATGAACCATAATTTGTGTATTATCTATAGTTATACATAACAAAGTTAGGAGATATTTAAACAAACATAATGGTTTCATAAAACATGTATAAGGATGCACACTTGCTTAACTTCACTAGGTATTCAACCCTCATTCACCACTTCTAGTCAAATGCCATAAACTACATACTAGGTTATGCAATTCATGAATAAATGTTCCAACACACATGATTTTCCAACATAATATGGTTGTAACACCCATATGATTCAACATTTCATCAACTTAAACAAGCACACACCACCATTTAAAGCATTCATAGCTTTGTAATGAGCATTGATATAAACACCACCAAGGGTTTCATACAACATGTCAAAGTATGCTAAGCTTCATCTAATCTAAGTGATTAAGAGTATTTAGCCATGGGGCTTACAAAAACACAACCAAACTCATAGAAATGGAAGAAAACATGGTGGATCTAGAGAATTTTAAACCGAAATGAGTAGAGGGGGGTTGTGTGATGATGAATCTTCCTTGAAAGTGCTTGATCTTCAATTTTGGTCTTCAATCTTTAAAGATCTGCCCAAATCACCTAAGAGACTTGAGAGAACTGGGCCGAACAAGGTTGTGTCTTCAGAACACAGTTGTGTTGGCTGTCAGATATCATACAGACCATCAGATTAACACAGTTATGTTCAAATTGAACACAATTGTGACGTAAGTTTTTCCTCATAAGCTTCTTCAAATCTTGGTCTCTTTTCATAAAAATCACCAAGTTTCCACCCGACACTACAATATTCAATTAGAACATAAATAAGTGACTAATAAATGAGATTTTAATTAAAATTAAACAAAATATGGGGAATATGTATTATTTAACATGTAAACTATTAACATATCAGTGATTTGGCAGTGGAGTTGTTATAGGTTGTGTGGGGTGACCGCTTAGGGTTTCGGAGGTGTGATGAAAGGTTTTGGGTCTGGGTGAATGGGTACCTGCAGGGTATGTGTATTTGGTTGTGGGTGTGCTCGGTTGAGCTAAGAGATGCAAGTGATAGTGTGTGGGTGTGTGGTGGTGTGACTTGATCGGGTTTGAGATCGAGAGATTGGTCTCGGTTATGATCGGGGCAGGGTGGAGTTCGGTGGTGGAGTTCGGCGGTGGTGTTTCTCTAGGGTTTTGTTTGTGTGTTGGTGTGGGGTTATGTATTTTGCATGTGTGTATAATGTATGATGCATGTGTGTGGTTAAGTAATGCATTGTATGTATGTATGTGAATGTGTTATTCTTGACTTTAGGTTCTTAAATGCGTCTTGTGCTTGTTCACATATGGACTGTTATATTGGATATGCATGTGGGGTGTGGGTTATGCATGGGTTCTGGTTTTCATAGGCATGGTTGGGTTGGGAGTGTTGTTAATCATATTTATGTTTGTTGCATTAATGTGCGCACGTATCAAGTTAATACCTAGCATGAAACCAGGTTGAGAACACAAACCATGAAATTCAATTCCTAATAGTTAAATCCATAGTAATATTTCGTATTAATAAAAATTTAAATGTAAATCTAGGAAATCTAATTACTTGCTCTCTGCATTACTTGATTTGTTATGTTATTAAGGTGAGTTTACATCCCTACTTACGTATACTCTTTTTGAGAAGAGAACATGTTCTTTTAAACTTTTTCATTTGATCGGTATTACTGTATTATCACAAGTTTACTAGAGTTGTAACAATTTGAGTCCTCACTTTCAAACCGTTAATATATGTACTTTAACGAGGTAATTCTAAGTAGATCTACTAAGTTTGACAAACCCCACATGTGCTAGTCGTAGTGTAGCATGACGGCATGTCAAATGGGTGTTTAATTGGCCTAATTTCCATTGTTGTGATCTGGTAACCACAGTCGAGGCATACTTACATTTGTCAACTTCTGTTGCGAACTTCATACACTATGTAACTTGCTATGTAGATTATCTATCTACCGATAAACTTGTTTACTGGCTCTACTATTCTAACTTAATAATATCTATCAAAACCTGTGAATACACTAACCTGTGTTGACACTTTAACATGTTTCTTTCAGGTTCTTAATGCGTGCACGACTAGGAGTATTTTATTATTGCATACATTACTGGTTGGTTAAATGTTTAAACAATGTTTTCTGCAAATTACATTTATTGGGTGCGCGTGGTTCGTTGTTTGAAGTTATTAACTAGAACTGATTTCACTTTCACAAATGTTTTCTTAAGCTTATTATTAATTATGTTTTGGGTTTTACTCGATAAACATTAGAATTATGTTTGTAATTATCGTGTCGTTTGGTGTAACTTATCGGCTGAGATCCTGGTATGCCACACCCCCGATGGTAAAACCTCATTTTGTGAAAATGAGGGTGTGACAAAAAATAATAAAGAAGAAATAAATAAGTATTATTAATTAAAATAAGTACAAATATGGGGAATCTGATGTGGAAGGCTTTTAGAAAATAAATAACTTTTTAAGAATGATGGTTTTTAATCATGAGAGATAGAGATGAGAAGCTACTATGAATGCTCTTAGGTGTTGTTCTCTATTGACTACCCCAAAAATTTTGACCTTTGTAAATGACAATATAGTTGTTCGTGTATTAAAAAATAAAAATTATGCTATAAATATACTCACTTCACGCTTTTTAGTTTTTACACCATTTATACTAATTCTTTCTCCAAAAAAGTTTCTAAAATTAAAGTATGCCACTATTTCGTTTTTTATCATCAAGACCTCGTCATTATCAAGTTTGATGATTCCTCTTTCACGAATCAACAAAACTACTCTTTTATTATTCAATCGTATCTTCATGTTAGACCTCAGCTCAAAGATACTGTAGGTTTAAGAGCAGTAACTTCAAGAACTTCAATTAAAAGAGATTATGAGGACACACGTGCATGTCCAGTGGCTAATTGTTTTTCTATTCACCAAATCAGGTGCTGATATGTTTTGATCAAGCTTTCGGATGCCAAAGATACAATGTTTACAAATAGCTAGGTTTAGAAACAACATCAGTGTATTAAATCAATCATCTGTATTCAATTGTTAGCACGGATTGACACCTAAGGCTCCATTTATGGTCAATGGTGTTACATATAAGCATAAGTATAATTTCATGAGTGGTATATATCCCAAGCAAGAAACTTTTGTAAATGGATTTCTATTCCCATTAGCAAAAAGCAAATAGGGTTCAAGGCTGCACAAGAAGCGGCAACAATTGATGTGAAATTAGCTTTCGGTATCCTCGAATTTCATTTGGCTATAGCTTGACCAGTAGTACGGGGCATAGTGTCATTTTAAAATTAAAAAATTATATGCTTGCAATATATAATCATATTATTTTAAGGATGACAAACTATCTGTATGTCCTAAACACATTAAAGATCCTTCCGCCACTAAAAATAAAAAAATAAGAGTAAATACACTTTTCTTCCTTGGTTTATACCATTTTCAAAAATCATCCTTAAACTAAGGAAATTACAGTAAACATCCTTTTTGTTTAAAAATGTTTGCACGTTTCATCCTATCCTTTAACGCCCATTAATTTCTAACGTTAAATTAACTCATATGGCTCCCACGTGAGGGGAATATGGTCTTTTCATACCCCTTTCTTCTTACCCCCTTCCTTATCTAATAAAATCTCATTCTTTCTCCCTCATTTAATAGCAAGTGGATCAAGGTAGGGTTCTCATCACCGATCGTTCATCAAAAGAATGGTTTTTGCTCATGTGGTAAAGAAGCAGTGATCCAAACCTCATAGACACCTCGTAACCAGGTCTTCGCTTTTATGCATGTTCAAAATGCATATTCTTTAGATGGTTTGATCCTCAAATAAGTACAGATCTGTTGATATCATCCTTGGGCTGATAAAGCAAAGAATAACTTTTGATCATGTGAAAGCATCTAAAACTGAAGTAATGAAATGAAGAAGTTGTTGATTCTTAGTTGGATAGGTTTCATCCTGATTGTACTTTGTTAAGTAGCAAATAGCTTCAGTAATCTATTTTGATTGTATTTTGTAATGCTTTATGCATAAGTAATGCAATGTTTCAGTGGTAATATAAATTAGCTGTTATGGCACTGTTGGTTTATAAATGTATTGTTCAGTAGGTAATAAACATAATTGTAATGTATTGTTTCAATTGTTTCCTAAATCTTGACAGAACATGTTCAACTGCCTAAATAAAACTACAAAATACATACATATTTTCCAAGTACCTGATAAAATGCAGGATCGTATGTTGGTCACTCAACAAGTGGTTCTTCTCTCAAACTCACCTTGAACGATACTCAGTAAGAGTCTAAGAAGAGTTGATCATAATATAACAAGTAACAAGCAGTAGTAAATAAACATGATGTAAATTTCAAGGTACTTTTATATTTCTTCTCAACTCAAAGGATTACAAGATTCTTACAAGCTCAAGTTTGGCTTTAACTCTGCTCTTACTTAATAAGTCACAATGAGAAGATATATAATACTACCTACATCCGGATATACTTTGATACCAGTGGAAACCTCTAACCAAACATCTATACTACAAGACTATAGGTGAGGTATCTCAGACATTTTGCCTGAGATTTGGTAGTCAGGACATGTCCCTGACTTACCTTTTGTCACCAACTAAAGTTGGTAATATGTACTATCATAAAAAGGTATACAGTAGAATAAAGTATGGTCAACAACATGGTTCTTTAGGAAGAAGCCATGCTGTATCAGAGGTCTGCAGCGGACTGTCAGAGACCATACTTATGTCTACTAGACATAGCAGTGTCTTTCGAAGGATAAATTCTTCGGAAGAATAACTTCTTCCGAAGCCACTTATACTTCGGAAGACTGCTTCTTCGAGGCTTGGAGTCTTCTTCTGTCTTTGGAAGTAGACTTTGTCTTCAGCTCTTTCTTCAGACTTTGTCTTTGGAAGTCTTCAGACTTTGTCTTCGGAAGTCTTCAGACTGTCTTCGGAAATCTTCAGACATTTCTTCGGAAGATAGTCTTCAGCTCTTTCTTCAGCTGATGACTTCAGCTGTTGTTCTTCAGACTTTGGAAGATCTCATACTTAGCTTCGGAAGCCTTTTGAATGTAGCACCAAAATGACTATGTGAAGTGTTTTGGTTGCACCAGCCTTATAATAACCCAACAAACTCCCCTAGGCTGATGCTACCAAAACTTCATTTTCTCTTCTTCTCAAACTTTCAGCACCAAGGAAAGTAGATATTGTCTGTGTCCTTGTTCTTCCTGATGTGGTGCTGAGAAGTTTGTACAAATACCTGGAAGACAGAGCATCCAGTCTGTCACCTTGGATTATGTGTACCCTTTGTTGTGGCCCTCTGAAAAGAGTTAGTTGATGGGAACTATAGTCATATTCCCATCTAACTATCGGTTCCAATTCTAGACCCTCCACCATCTGTAGAAAGGCTGCGCTTTAGTGGTAGGTCTTTCCTTGTCTTCCTGTCTTTTCAACTTCAACTCTTCTTTGAACTTGGCCTTTGCAGTTAGCTCGGCTAGATGAAGACTGCTGAGATATTTCTGATGATAGCTGCAATCTCTGAGTTGGAGGGGTTGGAGAATGGCTTCTCTGCAAGCTCAGCAATGTCAAATCTGCTGAGAAGCAATAGAGAAGTGGCATTAAGCCTGTTGGTTTCACCATTCTCCTTTCCACAACAAAGTTGTGAGAAGGTTCATCAAACCTCCACTGGATTATAACTTTCCTAGGTCCATGAGACTGACTAGGAATCCTGTCCTCCTTCCTTGTATCCAGTAGAGTCGCCAGTTTCCTTCTTAGTCTCTTCTCTTAGCATTGAGAGTATCAGGTTGAGACCGAGAAGTCTTACAGCCTGGCCCAAACTACTTCTAGGCAACTCAAGAAATTGACCTAGAGTGAGAGAGCTTGAAGAGTTATCAACATAGGTGATGTTGATAAGGTCTCCCTCACAGGAGATGCTGCTCATAGTAGTGGTTGATGAGCCTGTCTTGATCTCCTTTATTTCCTCAAGAGAGAGATGTTTAGAAGGCTGAGGGGATGATCTTGTTTCTGTTGGATAGGTTTAGGTTCAGTGGTTCTAGGTTGTGTTTTAGGTTTAAGGATATGAAGTTTAGGTGGTTGAGGTGATGAGGTAGGTTTGGGTAGAGTTGTAGGTTCAGGGGTGTAGGTTTCATCTGAGGGTTCGGTTTTGATAGGAAATGGAATGGTCTTCTGGTGTGGGTATGGTTGAGGTGGGTTGGTTATGGTTGAGTGGCTGGGGTGAAGACCATTCCTGTCCCCTCCTATACATCTCCTTCTTTTTCCCATACGGATGTCAGCTTTTATTTCACTGACAATCCGTTGGAGTGTCCTTTCGGACATAGGTCCCACCTGCCTACCAGAGAAGCCGTGAGCCCTGAGATAGTCTTTCATCCAGGCTTTATCACTGAGCTTCTTGGTGGCAGTGACCCTCTCTACCTCCTCCTCCGCTTCTTCTCCTTCATCTTCTCCCTTGCAGCTTTCTTCCTTTCCTTCTCCATTTGATCCTGCTCTTTGTTGTGGAGCAGCAGGATCATATCATCATCATGTGGAGACAGTTCAGAAGACTGAAGCCTCTTGAGAGTAGGATTTAATCCTAGCCTCTCTCAGCTGCAGGGCTGCTTTCTTGTTCTTCTTCTTCTTTCTCCAAGGCCAACCTAGCTTCTTCTTCTTGCTTTAGCCTGGTTGTCCTCTCCAAAGTCACCAACTCCTCTAGTGGTAGCAGGAGTGTCTCCTCATTTGCAGCTCCTAGGTTGATGAGCTGATCAATAAGTTCCTCTCTCTTTTATTGTGATAGCTTCTTGATTGGCTGCAGCTGCCTTTGAACAGCAGCTACAGCTTCTCAGCGGGAATCTACCTTTCCGTTTCAGCTTTGCAATCTTCTCCTCTTCCTGAATCTCTTTCGCAGTCAATTCCTTTGCCTTTGTCTTTTGACTGCGGTGGTTCTTGGATAGAGGGTTCAGATTGAGAGAGAGGCAGAGATGGTGTTGGGATGGAGGTAGATCAGAAATGTCCTCCTGCATCTCAGATGCTATTTCAGCAATAACATCTGTGATCATCAGCTCCTCGGACATTTGAACACAACCTTCCGCAGCTTCCATCTCAGCTTCGGAAGACTTATCTTGTTCTTCCGAGGCTTCAACTTTAGCTTCGGAAGTTTCAGCCTGAGCTTCGAAGAAGAGGCTGATGCAAGTTCTGTCCCAACTGTTTCAGTTGCTGGGCCATCATTCCCATTTCCCCTTCGAAGTTAATCTCAGGTTCCATGTGGACCTTAGGTTGACCAACTTCTTCCACGTGGTAGAAGGTGCAGTCAGTCTTTGAAGCTCCTCAGCCCAAAGTATATGAGAGTGGTGTCGGGGCTGGGCTGTTCTAAGGAGGATCTCAATACAAACTTTATGAAAAGTCTGTAGAGATCATGAAGCATCTGTGAGTCAATCTTTAGAGTTGATTGAAATGACTCAGGTAGGGTGATGAGTTGGGAGGTAGAGAACTGGATCTGTGGTTCTCCGGGTGTTTGTCTGATCTTTCTCCCTTTTTTGGTAGCATCATCTTGAGAGCTAGATGAGCTAGAGGAAGAAGTCAATGAGACCTGAACAGGTACATGCCTAACAGACCTCTCCCTCTGTTTCTCAGCTAGTTGAGCCTTGAGATTGTCAATCTCAAGTTGCTGAGTGGCTGCCTTGTTCTAAGATCCTCACCTGAGATTCCAGGTTTGAGACCTTAGAGAGCAAGTACTGGAGTGTGAGTTGCATACTTCCCTCATCTTCATGTGAAGAATCACGGGGAGATGAGATAACATACCTAGTATGTTCAGTCTCACCACCAGATGTGGCTTCTTGGCACCCTGGATACCTCTGCTCAAATTCATCTCTTTCAGAGATGTCAATGGGCAAAGTTGCCATAGACTCAGTCTGATTGATGTTACCACTGTCCTGAGAGCTCAATGAGAGACTCTGAGTAGTGGCAGCTGAGCCTACATGAGTCCCCTCCACATCAGTGGGACTCACCTCAGTAGTTGGCTGCTGATGGGGGCTAAAGATAAGGGATCTCTCTTGGCTCTGTTGATCTTTGAGAGGGTGTTGTAGATCAACTTCATGGCCATGGAGAGATGTTATCTCTTCATCAGTTTGGAGTAATAGGTCAGTGAAAGATAAGAGGTTAAACCTACTGACCCGGGACCTAGATCAATGTCTACAGGCATTGAGCCTCTTGTGGGGCTGTCCCTTGAAGGCTGCACAAGGGAGTGTAAAGACTCACCCTGTGGGCTAAAGGCTTGAGGTTCGGGCTCTTGGGTTTGGACTGAGGAGGCTCAAAACCCAAATTGAGGTCAAATGAGAAGGATGGTGTGACCTCGGACTGAGTGGGAGCCCATGTTTCCACTCTAGCCCTTTTGGTTTGAACTGGAGGAGCTTGTTCAATCAGAGTAGATTGAACAAGGGTTCGTTTGGGACGTCTCTGATATGTATTTTAATGGGTGGAGAAGGTTGGGAATATTTGTGGTGGAGGTTGCTGGTGTGGGTTCATCACCTGTGGGGTTAACAGGGATGTCACCAGGAGCTATGCACTCAATCATCTCTGGAGGTAAAGGAGTGTACCGTCCAGTAAAGTTGATGGACACCTTCTTCAATGTCTTGAAGATGGTAGGCCGCACTTGGGGAACAGTAAGAGCAGCTGCACAGACAAGCTTGCTCGGTTCCAACTCGCAGTTGATAATGTGTTGAATGTATCGGGGATACATGAAGAATGTGTCCCTTCTCAGATTTCCAATCAAATTGGTCAACACAAATCTGGAGTAGTTGAAGCGCAGACCTCTCACCAACCCGTGAACTAGGCATCCTAGTTCATATGGGATTTGATCCCATCCCCAGACTTGTTGGATAGGCAGTGCAGAATGATGTGCAGCAGGAACTTCCAATGATATGAGAAGTTGAACTTGTAGACGGTTGACCTGCTCACATCCCCACCATATCCCATAAGGATGTAGGTGCTATCCAAGTCTTCTTTGGGAAACTCAGTAGGAGCCCCATCATCTGAGCTCTAGATGCTCCCTGATGAGTTGTTCAGTTATGATCAACTCCTGTCCACAATGCGGGTTCTCAGGACGCGAACCCCATTTAGGACTTCAGCTTGACCGTTACTCCAGAATTCAGTCATGTGTTGGAGTAAACGGTGGGGTTAACAGTAAGCGCCGTGAGGTAGGTTGATTCAGTAAGAAAGGTGATTATTTGGGTGAAGTCGGCATCTCTTGACGAATCAAGTAATGCGACCTGGTTGTGCTGAGGGTTAGCGCCATTGCAGAGAAAGTAAGCTTGAATTTGGGTGAAATTTCAGGTTTGACAGTGAAGGGAATAGTTAGGGCAGTAAATTGGTAAAAGAAGATGAAATTGAACAGTCTGGATTATTTAAAGGGGATGAAATGTGATAGTGGTGGTAATAGGGTAACTGTTTGGGGTAATGGTGGTTTCGGCTATGAAATGACAGTGGCGGCAAGGGATAATTTAAATAATCTGACCATCATCATCAAATTTTTACCTTTTACAGAGTGGGGCCAAAAAGATATTCGTTACACAGTAAAATCTCTATTTCCGAATATAAAACATTTCCGAAGGTAATTATCTTCCAAAGGCAATCTTTCTCTTCCGAAGCAAGGCATTGCTTCCGAAGGTAAAAATGGCTTTCCAAATGAAGAGTTTTATGAGCTTCGGAAGTAGATCTGATGCAAAATCAATCGCTTCTTCCGAGACTAAAACTCTTCGAGAAGAAAATTTCCATTGAGGAATTTGGCTTCGGAAGATATTTAAGAATATCTTCCGAGAGTTATTCCTCTTCGGAAGGAATTTACTTGGAATATAAAAAGATCTTTTGTAACAGGGCTTAAATTGTATTGACACAGACATTACACATTAAAAAGTTTTCAAAAGAGGTAGTTACTCAATGTTTATCATCCCAATAGCTGATATGAGATACTTAAATCTTTGTTCATCAAAGCTTTTGTGAACAAATCAGCATATTGTTCATTTGAGTCAACTTTGATTAACTTTATCAGATTTTTCTCATGAATATCTCTAATGAAATGGTACCTGATATCAATGTGCTTTGTCTTGGAGTGCTTCATGGATTTTCAGTAATGGAGATAGCACTGTTGTTGTCAATATGGATAGGAGTAGTCATGAAGTTGAATCCATAGTCCAACATCTGATTTTGAATCCATAGCAGTTGAGCACAGCAGCTGCAGCAGCAATGTATTCAGCTTCAGCAGTTGATGTAGAGACAGGATTGTTTCTTGCATTGCCATGAGATAATCCTTCCACCAAGAAATTGACATCCTCCTGATGTTGATTCTTGTCAATGTTGCAGCCACCATAGTCACTGTCAGAGTATCCATAGAGATTGAAATCACTATTTCTTGGATACCAGAGACCTAGTTTAGGTGCTCCTTTGAGGTATCTGAGGATTCTCTTAACAGCAGCTAGGTGAGACACCTTTGGAGCAGCCTGATATCTTGCACAAATGCATGTGGCAAACATGATATCAGGTCTACTAGCAGTGAGATACATTAGAGAACCAATAATTGCTCTATACTGATGTTGATCAGTATCCTCCCCCTCAAGGTCAGGGCAAAGATTATGGTTTCTGGGTATGGGTGTCTTGGCTGGTTTACAGTCCTTCATTTCAAATCTATCTAAGATGTCTGAGACATACTTAGATTGATTTATGAAGAACCCTTCCTTCATCTGTTTCACCTGAATTCCAAGGAAAAAGTCCATTTTTCCCATGGAACTCATCTCAAATTTCTGCTTCATAATGCTCTCAAAGTCCTTACACATTTGGTCATTTGAAGAACCAAATATGATGTCATCAACATAGACTTGAACAAGCAAAATGTCCTCTCCATCTTCCTGATGAAGAGAGTCTTGTCAATGGTACCTCTGGTGTAGCCATTCTTCAGGAGAAACTGAGACAATGTCTCATACCACAGCCTAGGTGCTTGGTGTAGCCCATATAGAGCTTTATCCAGTTTGCACACATAGTTGGGGTGCTGTGGGTCTTCAAATCCTGGAGGTTGACATACATAGATTTCCTATCTATATCCCCATATAGAAAAGCACACTTGACATCAAGTTGGTAGACTGTGAAGTTCTTGGATGCAGCATAAGCAAGGAAGATCCTAACTGCCTCAAGTCTTGCAACTGGTGCAAAGACATCAGTATAATCGATTCCTTCCTTTGGGTGTATCCTTGAACTACTAATCTTGCCTTGTTCTTGATAATCAAGCCTCTGTCATCTTTCTTGTTTCTGAATACCCTTAGTGCCTATGGGTACTTGACCAGAAGGTAGTGGCATAGATTCCACCTTTTGTTTTGAATTGAAGCAGCTCCTCCTGCATCGATTCAACCCAACTACTATCTTTCAAGGCATCTTCCACCTTCTTGGGTTCTATCTGAGATAAGAAGCATGAGTACAAGCAGACATTCCCATGATGAGTTTGCCCTCTTGTTCTCACACCTTCAGAGACATTCCCTATGATGTTCTCAGTTGGATGAGTGTTGTGAATCCTAAGACGAGGAATCACTTCCAGTTGCAGAGATAAGTCCAGGTTGGACATATTCTGATCAGGAACTAGATCACTCTGTCCAGCTGCTGTTTCAAAATCATTCAATGAGGACTGATTGAATGATTGAGAAACATCATCAATGGTTGGTTGTGAGGTAGTATTAACAGTTTCCTGTTCCTTCAGAATACTACTTCCTTCAACCTGGTGTTGTAATGGATCACCTGAAGAACTTTGAGGTTGATCAAGTGATTCACTTGTTGAAGCTTCACTATTCCTGGAGATAGTTACACTATCAGATCTGTGGATGGTTGAAGCTTGTTGTCTTTCAGCTCTTGGAGAATTTGGAAGAGGTCTGGGTAGCTCAAATAGTTGATCAGCATCAGCATCATCTTGAGTACCTGTTCCAGCTGAAACATTCTCACAAGATGGTTTAGAATAGTTTGGAAACAATTCTAAGTCAAAAATATAATTAGGTCCATTCCCCCTAACACAAGGAGTGTGCTCATTAACAACTATATTGGATGACTCCCAAATTGTTGATTCTTGATGTTGTATACCCTATAAGCTTTGGAGCTAGAAGAGTATCCAACAAAGATAGCATCATCCGACTTCTCAGCAAACTTTGCTAAGTTGTCTTTTGTGTTAAGTATGGTACACCTGCAGCCAAAGGACCTTAGAAAGCCAATGAACGGTGGCCTCTTGTTCCATAACTCATAAGGGGTTTTTTCATGGGGCTTAACTACAAGAACCCTGTTCTGCACATAGCATGCAGTGCTAACTGCCTCTGCCTAGAATGTTAGAGGTAGTTTTGAATCAGCTAACATGGTTCGAGCAGCCTCAATAAGTGTCATGTTCCTCCTCTCAGTAACACCGTTTTGTTGAGGAGTTCTGGGAGCACTATATTGTCTGGCAATCCCTTTTGAGTCACAGAATGAGTCAAGAACAAAGTTCTTAAACTCAGTCCCTTGATCACTTCTAATGATCTTAACCTTGTGATCAATTTGATTTTCTATTTTAAAATAAAAGATTTTAATGTTTCAGCAGTTTCATCTTTACTTCTTAAAAAGAATACCCATGTAAATCTTGTAAAATCATCAACAATCACAAGGCAGTATGATTTCCTTCCAATGCTCATTATACTTGGGGACCAAAGAGATCCATGTGCAATAAGTGTAATGGAGTAGTGATAGAGTTAACACATTTGGACTTATGAGATGTCCTGTGTTGTTTCCTTTCAGGCATGCAACACAGTTATCTTTGCAGAAAAATTCCTTTTTAGGCAAACCATGTACCAAGTTATTTTTAGTCAATTTATTCATTGTCTTAAAATTTACATGACACATTCTTTTATGCCATAGTGTTGACTCATCACTATCAGCTTTGGAAAGAAAGCATGATACTTCACCCATAGGAGAAGCGTTGTTCATATCTAGCTTGTACATATCCCCTTTCCTGGGAGATCTAAGAAGCACCAATTCCGGAGGAATTGTCATCCCTGGTTTGAGGATAATGCACTCATGTTCTGTGAAAAGCATTTGATGCTTTTGATCATAGAACTGAGAAACACTTAACAGATTATGTTCAAGCTGTTTGACAAAGTGAACTTTGTCAATGTTTATTCTGCCATTGGATATATTTCCTCTGCCTGAAATATATCCTCCGGTCTCACCTCCAAATTGGACAGGCCCTCCATCAAAGTTCTGGAATTGTTGAAGGAGAGATCTGTTCCCTGTTGTGTGCCTGGAGCATCCACTATCTACAATCCAGACATTGTTGTTCTTGTCAAATGGATGTCCCTGCACATAAGATGAGATGGTTAGTTTTGTTTGGAAGCCCAAGCCTTGCTGGTCTTGGGCTCTTCCAAAGATAATGACATAATTGAACCAAAAGATATGCATTGGGGTTCAATAAGGTTGTTGAAGAAGAGGTTTGGGCTGCAGCGTCTTTCTTGATCTTCCAATCCATCCCTTGGTTGATCTTTGAGGATAAGCTTGTCGAAACTTTTGCAGCATGGTCTTCTTCCGAAGCTTCTTCCTTTTCGGAAGAAGCCTTCACCACCTTTTCTTCTGAAGTAGTCTTCTTCTGGGATGGTTTCAAGGGAGCTTTCTTGTTCTTCCGAACTTTAGAAGCTTTGGCTTCCGAAGCCATTTTCCCTTCGGAAGAAGTACTTTCTTTTGAAAGCAACTTGGCTTCCGAGACCAATTTTCCTTTTTTCATCATTTGGACTGTTTGAAATGGTCCAAATGAGAAACCTTCCCTGACTCCTTCTTTTCTAACATTATTTGCATAATGTGTGCTTGCTGGATTGTAATAACAATCCTTAGCCATGTGGTTGTGCAGACCACACATTATGCATGCAATGTTAGTCTTTTGGGAATTTGCAGGTTGCTGTTTCTTGGATTTCTTCTCTTCATCAGCAACTTTCCCTTTCAACTTCTGATCCTTTGGTAGGACAGGAGTGCTGGTACTACACTCCTTTCCTGAATCAGAAGTACCTACCACTTGGAATCCAGCAGAGATGAAGACACCCTTTTGCTTTGGGTCAATCTTCAGCTTGGACTCTGCAACCTTCTTGGCAGTCCTTCTTACAGCTTTAGCTCTGCTTCTTCTTGCCTTGGTGGTTAGGATTTGTTCTTCACAGTTGGAGATGAGTGTATCTTCCTGTTTCTCCCCTATGTTGGTCCACTATTTTTTCCTCATCCTCTAGTTCCAATGGAGAAGGGTCAGCAGTTGGAACCTCTTGCTCTTCAGTACCACATCTAGGTAGTCTAATAGACTCATAAGAGTGTGGTGGAGCTATTTCATTGGTTCCCAACCCCTCTTTGTTTTGATAAAACATTTTGGGATGAGAGGATGATGCAAGAATAGCTTGGAAGTTTTGCTCAGCAATAGCTTGCTTCCTGGCCTGAACCTCAGCAGTGACCAACTGGGCTTGAACTTAGACAGTTTGGATATCAGATCTTTAATTTGAGTCTTGTAGTTGGTCTTTTCATATTTTAAAAGAGACACAGTTTTCTCTAACTCCTCAATTTTCTTTTGATAGTCAGATTCAGCTCTTTTAAAATCAGATTTTAAGATATTTAAAGACTCAACATCAGATCTGATTTAAGTATTGTAATCCTTATAGAGTTTAACTTTAGCAATAAAGGCAGCAGTACAAAGATGTTCATATACCTGATCATCATCTGTTTCGGCCATGAGTGCTTGAGCGGGAGTCACATCCTGTACCATGAAGCTCCAGTCAACTTCTTGAGCTCCTGCAGCTATTTCAGTTGACTTTTCTTCATGCTTTGAGGTTGAGGGATGTGTGGAGGCCTGTGGGTTCCCGGATTGTTCTTGGGAGCCTTGCATTCCCTAGCAAAGTGACCTAGTTGGTTGCAGTTGTAACACTTTGATTTGCTCTTGTCAAACCCAAACTTGCTGTTGACTGGGTTTTGAGGGAATTGCCTTCCCGTTCTCTTGAAGAACTTCTTCGCTCTGTAAGTTAAAAGAGCCATCTGTTGGACAATGTCCACATACTCCACATCATCTGGACTGAAACACTCAAGATCATCAAAGCAATATTGAAAATCACCAGAGTGTCCACTTCCAGAGACAAAGGCACAACTATCCTGAAAGGAGTTGTGTTGAACCTTTTGAGACTTTGGAGTCTCAGGTAGATTAATGTAGGGTCCACTATGTGAGTTGTCAGGGTAACACAGCAACTGATGTTGTGGTTTTGTGATTTCCCTTTCAACCACATGAAGGGCTGAACTCAGTTGGTTATTGGAGTGACCAGAGGAGTTCTACATGTTCATCTCCATCTGGAATGCACTTAGGATACCATACAACTCTGTGAGAGAAAGATTCTTAAGGTCTGAAGTCCTCTTGATTACGACACAATAGTGTGTTCATAGTTTAGGAAGGGAAGACATGAACTTCCTAACTATGTCTCTATTCTTAAGAGCTACTCCAATATCCACCAGAGTATCCACTATCTCAACATACCTAAAGTATTGTTGAGTCAAGGTCTCACCAGCCTTGAAAGTGAAGTTCTCAAACTGCTGCTTCAAGAGATCCTTCTTGTTCTCTTTGGTTTCCTTGGATTCTTCATACATAAGCTTCAATGCATCCCATAAATCTTTGGCTGTCTTGCACTTCTTGAAGCCTCTGTAGATGGAGTTTGGGAGAGCAGTTTGAAGAGAAGTCATAGCCCTTTGATCTAGATCTATTCTCTTCCTATCTTCTTCTGAGTAATCATCAACATCTTTTGGAATGATGCGATTACCAGTAGCAGAAGTAGTGCTTGGTATGAAAGGACCATTAACAATGGAGTCCCACATCCTTGAGTCTTAACACTTGATGAAGCCTTCTATTCTAGTGCACCATGTGTCAAAGTCTTCAGGGTTGATCAGTGGGGACTTGGTCATGGTACCGGTCTCCATATCAGCCTTAGTGAGAGCGGCCATTTGAGTGAGTGGTTTGTAGTGAGGAGTGAAAAACTGGTTGATTTGGATGGTAAGATCTCACAATCAAAAGCCTGGATGCTCTGATACCAATTGCAGGATCGTATGTTATCACTCAACAAGTGGTTCTTCTCTCAAACTCACCTTGAACGATACTCAGTAAGAGTCTAAGAAGAGTTGATCATAATATAACAAGTAACAAGCAGTAAATAAACACAGGATGTAAATTTTCAAGGTACTTTTATATATTGCTTCTCAACTCAAAGGATTACAAGATTCTTACAAGCTCAAGTTTTGGCTCTAACTCTTGCTCTCTACTTAATAAGTTACAATGAGAAGATAAATATAATACTACCTACAGCCGGATACACTTTGATACCAGCTGGAAACCTCTAACCAAACATCTATACTACAAGACTATAGGTGAGGTATCTCAGACATTTTGCCTGAGATTTAGTAGTCAGGACATGTCCCTGACTTACCTTTTGTCACCAACTAAAGTTGGTAATATGTACTATCATAAAAAGGTATACAGTAGAATAAAGTATGGTCAACAACATGGTTCTTTAGGAAGAAGCCATACTGTATCAGAGGTCTGCAGCGGACTGTCAGAGACCATACTTATGTCTACTGGACATAGCAGTGTCTTCCGAAGGATAAATTTCTTTTGAAGAATAACTTCTTCCGAAGCCACTTATACTTCGGAAGACTGCTTCTTCCGAGGCTTGGAGTCTTCTTCTGTCTTTGGAAGTAGACTTTGTCTTCAGCTCTTTCTTCAAACTTTGTCTTCGGAAGTCTTCAGACTTTGTCTTTGGAAGTCTTCAGACTGTCTTTGGAAATCTTCAGACTTTGTCTTCGGAAGATAGTCTTCAGCTCTTTCTTCAGCTGATGACTTCAGCTGTTGTTCTTCAGACTTCGGAAGATCTCATACTTAGCTTCGGAAGCCTTTTGAATGTAGCACCAAAATGACTATGTGAAGTGGTTTTCATTGCACCAGCCTTATAATGACCCAACATAAACCAAGGTTTTAAAATACAGTACATCAAAATTGTTCTAAATACATACTTAAAGAAAGACCAAAAGCAATTGTTGTTGCCAATGTTCCAAACACATTCTATGGGTAACCTCTGCCCCTTGCATGACCTAGAATTATGGCCCTTGTTTCCACACTTGCTGCATGTAACTGTAGTATTCTTCTTTAATAGCCTTCCACCCTTGGTGATGTCTTCCATCTCAATTGCTGACCTCTTCCTTTCTTTTTTCGGTCTTCCTACTTGTTTGTGATGATTTGGTGGTGTAATGGTTATAGGAACTTTAGACTTTGCCCAGAAAAACCTGCCATTCAAAGGATTGATCTTGTAACCATAAAATTGCTTCCATCTTTCCATTATGTAGACTGGATGAACCCAACTCTCCAAAATCCTAAGATCTTGTCCATTGGTAGCCATGAACCAAATTGTTGCCACGACATGTTTGCAGGGCATTCCAGTGATTTCCTATCTCCTGCAAAAGCAACACATTCTACCCATATCGACCACATATTGATCATTGCTTGGACCACTAACTTGATATTTATCATCTCCATTCCGAACATTGTATCTAGTTTCTTCTTTCCTAATTGATTCAAACATTTTGGTAGCATTTGGTGTAAGGATCCCTTCACATCTATCAACAAGCTTCAAAACTGTCACAATCTTCCTCATATGGTACTCCCTTATGTATTCAAGTGCTGATATTATAGGCTTGTCTCTACCTTTAACTATCTTGCTATTGTAAACCTCACTCATGTTATTCAATAACACATTTGATAATGCCCTACCTACTTACATATAAATAAATCAGATATTAGGCTCCCTAATCATATTTTGAAACTGAATATCAATATTATATCATACCTGAGAAGTGTGATCTAGACCAGCATTTTGGAGGTATGTTTGACAACCAAGAGAAGGCATTCTTGTTAAATTTGCTCAAATCATCCATTGCCTTTTGAAACTGGATAATTATGGTTGATGATGCATATTCCAAAGCATATATTTATAAAGTTTTCATTTAAAATTTGCCTTCATATTCTCATGAGTATGCCTGAGACAGAATCTATGCTCAGCACATGGGAACACCCTTCTTATACAGGAAGAATGCCCTATTCAGTTCAAGCCAATATAAAGAGTTTATAAATTTTAAATGTGTAAATTAAAGTAATCTACAAAATAAAACACAAACCTTTTGTCTATCACTACTGAAAAAAAGTTTGAGTTTCTTTCTAATTCTAAATCAGCACCCAAGAGTTAAAGAAACCAAGTCCAAGAATTGACATTTTTTGCCTCCATAATTACAAAACAAACAGGGTATATCCCATTTTTAGGTCAACACCTACTGCAGTTAGAATTTGACCTGGGAATGGACCTTTCATGAAAGCCCCATCTAAGCCTAATAGATCCCTCCCTAATGCCTTAAACCCCTGTTTCAAAGCTCCATAGCAAACATACATTCTTTTGAATTTTCTGGTTGTATCACTTGGATTAATTGTTGGCTCAACCGCAATCTTGATATTTGTACATGGATTTGCATACATAAGTTCATTTACATAATCCCTCAATAGCGCATGCAATGAAATGTAATCCCCCTCAACCTGTTTCTTGGCTGTAGCCCTGGCCCTATATGCTTTTTTTTTAGAAACCCCCAACTTTAAACTGTCTTTGAAACTGTTCTTGAACTGCTTTCATAGGTATTTCTAGGTTTCCTTCAACTTGATCTAACATCCTTTGAGATAAGAAAGTGGAGGTGCAAGCACTAATGTTTCTTGTTTGAAGACATTTATGTTTAGTAACTAAAGTCTTCACCATCCAAGATTTTGATCCACTTTCTTTTGATAGTAACAATACCCAAAGGCATTGATATTAGTGAGGATTTGTCCTTTTCCCTCTTCCACTAACATTTTTCACTTTTGGTACATCTATCCCTTTTCCTTTGTCTTTAGTCACCACTAATCCCTTACCTTTAGGTGACTACTACTGCATGACACATGGGTTTCAACTTGTCTAATTTCAAATTTTGGTAAAGAACCATGACACACTGCCCTAACCCTTATTTTATCATCCTTCATAATTTTAATTAGCCTTCTAGTTTCAACCGAATGTGTTTTAATCAACCTTTTCTCTTCTTCTTTACTGCCAAACAGTTTACCAAGATAAAAGTTTGCATTCTTTTCATTTGACCTCCTAAGATAGTTTAACTTGTATCTTCTTATGCTTCTAGCATTCTTATCGGAATCTGACCCATTCTCAAATAAGTCATTGCTTAACACATCTACTTCAACATCGTCCTGATCATCCCTAACATTATCCTCTACATCTAAATCGACATTCAACTCATAATCCCTCATATCAACTTCAACATCTCCCATACTATTACTTTCATCAACTATAAAATCACTATCATCCTCATCACTATCATCACCTGTTGCATCCTTTTGAAATTGATCATATTCATTATCATCCCATATTGTATTGTCTTCAAATTAATCAACTATAATGTCATCCCACATTGCATTGTCTTGAAAGGAATCACCTAGAATATCATATTACATGGCATCTACATTTGCATTCTGTTCCAGTTGATCATCTACATGGTCATCTCTATTCTGGCCTTGAACAACTTCATCATCTATATGGTCATCCTTGTTCTTATCTTGTTCAACTTCAGCACCTACATTCTCATTCACATTCTCATCCTCTTCAATTTGACTATTTACATTGAAATTTGCATTCTGATCCTGTCCAGGTTGATCATCTACATGGTCATCCCCATTCTGATTTTGTTCAGCTTCATCACCTACATTGTCATTCTTATTGTCATTATGATCCTGATCAATTTGATCATCTATGTTGACATTCCTATCTTGATCATGTTTAGCTTGATCAAACACAACACTACCTTCCCCAACACCACTAGATTGTCCAACTTCATTCCATCCCAGTGCCAATCTTCTTAAAGTTTTTCTTTTCACCAAACATCAGTGGCGCCTTGATCACTAATCTCTTCAATAGTAAGCTTTTCCGGTGAGCGAAAATATATATCTAGGTTTGTTATTCTAATTTCGTTGTACACACTAATCAACTTATGCACAAACACTAATTTTAATAAGTTTATATAATCAAAGTCACTACCTATGGCATGAAGACTAAAATCTAAATCACCTCTTGGAAGTAAGAAATGATAATACATGGGCTCTACCCAACTGGATAGTCTAACTCACCCATTATCAAATCCATCTCGTGCGCTGAGGAGAAGTCAATATCAATCAAATCCATGAAGTTAATCATACCTCCTATGTAGGTACGCCCTGGAAATCGAGTAAAGGAACCACCATGATGCCACTTGATAGAACTAAGATTAGGGAATCCAACTGCATTTTGAACAAAATTATGATTTAGTAACAACTCGAACTAACAATTCTATGGATATAGTGAAGAATCGTACCATATAGTTTATCAACCTCATTTGAGTCATTTGCTTTCGTATGAGGAAACTTGGGGTTGCCATGATAGCATATGACAATGAAGCTATGGAGAAGAAGATGAAAATGGACAGATGCAATAAGGTTAGGAGGAATCTAGAGAGGTTTTATTATAAGAGGAGTAAGGAGAAAGGGGGTACGGAGAAAGGGGATATAAAAAGACCATATTGCCCTTACATGGGAGCCACGTGGGTTAATTTAACGTCAGAAATTAACGGGCTTTAAAGGATAGGATGAAACGTGCAATATTTTTAAACATAAAGGATGTGCACTGTAATTTCCTAAGTTTAAGGATGATTTTTGAAAAATGGTATAAACTTAAAGGACGGAAAGTGTAATTTACTCAAAAACTAAATATGTTTACGTGGAGTTGTGATTCCAAGATACCCATAACAACATTTCATCCTTAGACATGTAGGTATTTTCTTTTAATATTTGTCTAGTTGTATGTTTTTAAGTTTTTCTAAATTTTATATAGTATTATACTTTTCTTAATGAATGAAATATTAGTTTAAATTTAAAATTTCTATTTATTTCTCTTTCTCCCCGCATGCGGCTCACGCCATTCGAGGTAAAAAACTAAAGTAAACTAGCTTATAATTAATTGAAATAATTAAATATTAAAATCATTAGAGAAAGAGAAATATGCATTCTCCTCTTTTAGAGAACGATAGGAAAGAAATGAAAAAAGAAATTGAAAATTTGACGTGACATACGTGTGAAAAAGAAATAATTTAGAGAAGGCTAGGGAAGGAAACACTGTAGCTCACAATTTTTATGCTTTATTATATAAAAATTGATTATCTTATTTCATGAAAAAAATAAGTTTTTAAAGGTAATATTACATTCACATCATCTTAGGAGACTGAAGTGAAAATAGGGGTTAGGTTTCCCCGGGTTTTCACATTTCTTTAAAAATGACACTAGTGTTTTAGGTTTTCCTTAGTTTTAATTCCTTGGTCACAATCTTTTCTCTTTTTGTGTCTTCTTCCAACTCGGTGAATACTATCCGGGTCCAAACCATCTCCCTTGATCCACAGTCATACATCATCATCTTCACTACCAGTCACCGCCCTCACATGAACTTCCCTTTTTCCCCCAATATCCCAATCGGGACAACTCCATGTCTCCTAACTAGAGATTATTGTATCATTTACATAATAATTATATTTTATAAAAGGCTATCATCAATAGGACATTTAAGGAGCTATCAAACATACACGACGAATAGAGGAGACTAAACTTGTGATCCTTAATATGAACTTCAAACTACACATGACCTAATGGTTTAATGGTATGATATTTCACTCTCTCACCCTAAAAAATGATGTGGTATAAATCCTTACAAGTAAAAGGTTATAATTTTAAAGTGAGAACAATGAAGAAACAAACTACAAACTAAAAGCATTCACATTTCTTCCCCATCCTCATCTCCATCTTTGTAATTATACTAAAAATCATTATTTTTCTATTTTACTTTTCAAATAAAATACTTTGTTATACGTTTTTCATTACTTTTTCTCTCTTTTCCACTCATGACCATTTTCAAAAACTATTAAAAGATTAATAACATTGGATAATGTTTTACCAAATAAATAGATGAACAATAACATTTTATTACTCCTCTACTCACAAGACAACACTTTTTACTCAACCAAGTGATGAGACAACACTTTTTACTCAACCAAACCCCAAATCAAACTTCATAACATATACCTTAATATAAAAATACACACTAAAATATTATGAGTAATAAGATATGATGAGCGGGTTAAACCAAGGCTGAGATAAACACATGTTATTATTGCTTGAAGCAGAGTGCATGCAAGGCCGGCGACAATGACGAATAGCCTATTCCCGTCGGCAGAGAACAAGATTTAATGAATGTATGGTTAGAAAAATAGGAACCATAATAACCACGGCATTGTAGACTGCAACAACATCATTGTCGTCTAGAGTTTGCAAAACAAAGGAGGCCGACCACCCTATACACTGACCCAACGGCGACGACAGAGTCGTCTCTTGCAACAAAAGACTAAAAACGACATCGACAATATCTAGAAAATCACATACAAGAGAAAGATTGATTAGAGGGGTGACTGGTAACCAGGCGCGACAGTCGACGTTGACTCAGTTGGAAATGGAAGGACGGTAATCTGAACTCTAAAACTCTTAAACCATGTTATATCGTAAAATACAAAATTGATATTTACGAACAAAACACTACAATAATAGAAAATAAAATAGACCCATGATCACATATTAATAAATCTACTTTTAGCACGTATTAATATATCTAATATCTAGTAGTCCGTGAGCCCATATAAATAGATCCGTGATCACATATTAATAAATCTAATTTTAGTTCTAGAGATATTATATGAAATAGATTTGTTAAAATGAAATGGCTAGCATGTTTGTTGCGTACGTGCATGAAACTCATTCTTTTACACATGTCCATGCATTCTCCATCCATCAATCACCAATTATGAGAAGATGCTAGACTCTGAAGCACTATTCATTTAATCAACTGAATAGATTCATTCTTCTTTACTGCCAAACAGTTTACCAAATAGATTCATCCTTCATAATTTTAATTAGCCTTCTAGTTTCAACCGAATGTGTTTTAATCAACCTTTTCTCTTCTTCTTTACTGCCAAACAGTTTACCAAGATAAAAGTTTGCATTCTTTTCATTTGACCTCCTAAGATAGTTTAACTTGTATCTTCTTATGCTTCTAGCATTCTTATCGGAATCTGACCCATTCTCAAATAAGTCATTGCTTAACACATCTACTTCAACATCGTCCTGATCATCCCTAACATTATCCTCTACATCTAAATCGACATTCAACTCATAATCCCTCATATCAACTTCAACATATCCCTTACTATTACTTTCATCAACTATAAAATCACTATCATCCTCATCACTATCATCACCTGTTGCATCCTTTTGAAATTGATCATATTCATTATCATCCCATATTGTATTGTCTTCAAATTAATCAACTATAATGTCATCCCACATTGCATTGTCTTGAAAGGAATCACCTAGAATATCATATTACATGGCATCTACATTTGCATTCTGTTCCAGTTGATCATCTACATGGTCATCTCTATTCTGACCTTGAACAACTTCATCATCTATATGGTCATCCTTGTTCTTATCTTGTTCAACTTCAGCACCTACAATCTCATTCACATTCTCATCCTCTTCAATTTGACTATTTACATTGAAATTTGCATTCTGATCCTGTCCAGGTTGATCATCTACATGGTCATCCCCATTCTGATTTTGTTCAGCTTCATCACCTACATTGTCATTCTTATTGTCATTATGATCCTGATCAATTTGATCATCTATGTTGACATTCCTATCTTGATCATGTTTAGCTTGATCAAACACAACACTACCTTCCCCAACACCACTAGATTGTCCCACTTCATTCCATCCCAGTGCCAATCTTCTTAAAGTTTTTCTTTTCACCAAACATCAGTGGCACCTTCATCACTAATCTCTTCAATAGTAAGCTTTGCCGGTGAGCGAAAATATATATCTAGGTTTGTTATTCTAATTTCGTTGTACACACTAATCAACTTATGCACAAACACTATTTTTAGTAAGTTTATATAATCAAAGTCACTACCTATGGCATGAAGACTAAAATCTAAATCACCTCTTGGAAGTAAGAAATGATAATACATGGGCTCTACACCAACTGGATAGTCTAACTCACCCATTATCAAATCCATCTCGTGCGCTGAGAAGAAGTCAATATCAATCAAATCCATGAAGTTAATCATACCTCCTATGTAGGTACGCCCTGGAAATCGAGTAAAGGAACCACCATGATGCCACTTGATAGAACTAAGATTAGGGAATCCAACTGCATTTTGAACAAAATTATGATTTAGTAACAACTCGAACTAACAATTCTATGGATATAGTGAAGAATCGTACCATATAGTTTATCAACCTCATTTGAGTCATTTGCTTTCGTATGAGGAAACTTGGGGTTGCCATGATAGCATATGACAATGAAGCTATGGAGAAGAAGATGAAAATGGACAGATGCAATAAGGTTAGGAGGAAATCTAGAGAGGTTTTATTATAAGAGGGGTAAGGAGAAAGGGGGTACGGAGAAAGGGGATATAAAAAGACCATATTGCCCTTACATGGGAGCCACGTGGGTTAATTTAACGTCAGAAATTAACGGGCTTTAAAGGATAGGATGAAACGTGCAATATTTTTAAACATAAAGGATGTGCACTGTAATTTCCTAAGTTTAAGGATGATTTTTGAAAAATGGTATAAACTTAAAGGACGGAAAGTGTAATTTACTCAAAAACTAAATATGTTTACGTGGAGTTGTGATTCCAAGATACCCATAACAACATTTCATCCTTAGACATGTAGGTATTTTCTTTTAATATTTGTCTAGTTGTATGTTTTTAAGTTTTTCTAAATTTTATATAGTATTATACTTTTCTTAATGAATGAAATATTAGTTTAAATTTAAAATTTCTATTTATTTTTACTTTAATATTTTCTTTCTTATTAAAAAACTAAAGTAAACTAGCTTATAATTAATTGAAATAATTAAATATTAAAATCATTAGAGAAAGAGAAATATGCATTCTCCTCTTTTAGAGAACGATAGGAAAGAAATGAAAAAAGAAATTGAAAATTTGACGTGACATACGTGTGAAAAAGAAATAATTTAGAGAAGGCTAGGGAAGGAAACACTGTAGCTCACAATTTTTATGCTTTATTATATAAAAATTGATTATCTTATTTCATGAAAAAAATAAGTTTTTAAAGGTAATATTACATTCACATCATCTTAGGAGACTGAAGTGAAAATAGGGGTTAGGTTTCCCTGGGTTTTCACATTTCTTTAAAAATGACACTAGTGTTTTAGGTTTTCCTTAGTTTTAATTCCTTGGTCACAATCTTTTCTCTTTTTTGTGTCTTCTTCCAACTCGGTGAATACTATCCGGGTCCAAACCATCTCCCTTGAGCCACAGTCATACATCATCATCTTCACTACCAGTCACCGCCCTCACATGAACTTCCCTTTTTCCCCCAATATCCTAATCGGGACAACTCCATGTCTCCTAACTAGAGATTATTGTATCATTTACATAATAATTATATTTTATAAAAGGCTATCATCAATAGGACATTTAAGGAGCTATCAAACATACACGACGAATAGAGGAGACTAAACTTGTGATCCTTAATATGAACTTCAAACTACACATGACCTAATGGTTTAATGGTATGATATTTCACTCTCTCACCCTAAAAAATGATGTGGTATAAATCCTTACAAGTAAAAGGTTATAATTTTAAAGTGAGAACAATGAAGAAACAAACTACAAACTAAGAGCATTCACATTTCTTCCCCATCCTCATCTCCATCTTTGTAATTATACTAAAAATCATTATTTTTCTATTTTACTTTTCAAATAAACAATACTTTGTTATACGTTTTTCATTACTTTTTCTCTCTTTTCCACTCATGACCATTTTCAAAAACTATTAAAAGATTAATAACATTGGATAATGTTTTACCAAATAAATAGATGAACAATAACATTTTATTACTCCTCTACTCACAAGACAACACTTTTTACTCAACCAAGTGATGAGACAACACTTTTTACTCAACCAAACCCCAAATCAAACTTCATAACATATACCTTAATATAAAAATACACACTAAAATATTATGAGTAATAAGATATGATGAGCGGGTTAAACCAAGGCTGAGATAAACACATGTTATTATTGCTTGAAGCAGAGTGCATGCAAGGCCGGCGACAATGACGAATAGCCTATTCCCGTCGGCAGAGAACAAGATTAATGAATGTATGGTTAGAAAAATAGGAACCATAATAACCACGGCATTGTAGACTGCAACAACATCATTGTCGTCTAGAGTTTGCAAAACAAAGGAGGCCGACCACCCTATACACTGACCCAACGGCGACGACAGAGTCGTCTCTTGCAACAAAAGACTAAAAACGACATCGACAATATCTAGAAAATCACATACAAGAGAAAGATTGATTAGAGGGGTGACTGGTAACCAGGCGCGACAGTCGACGTTGACTCAGTTGGAAATGGAAGGACGGTAATCTGAACTCTAAAACTCTTAAACCATGTTATATCGTAAAATACAAAATTGATATTTACGAACAAAACACTACAATAATAGAAAATAAAATAGACCCATGATCACATATTAATAAATCTACTTTTAGCACGTATTAATATATCTAATATCTAGTAGTCCGTGAGCCCATATAAATAGATCCGTGATCACATATTAATAAATCTAATTTTAGTTCTAGAGATATTATATGAAATAGATTTGTTAAAATGAAATGGCTAGCATGTTTGTTGCGTACGTGCATGAAACTCATTCTTTTACACATGTCCATGCATTCTCCATCCATCAATCACCAATTATGAGAAGATGCTAGACTCTGAAGCACTATTCATTTAATCAACCGAATAGATTCATTCTTCTTTACTGCCAAACAGTTTACCAAATAGATTCATCCTTCATAATTTTAATTAGCCTTCTAGTTTCAACCGAATGTGTTTTAATCAACCTTTTCTCTTCTTCTTTACTGCCAAACAGTTTACCAAGATAAAAGTTTGCATTCTTTTCATTTGACCTCCTAAGATAGTTTAACTTGTATCTTCTTATGCTTCTAGCATTCTTATCGGAATCTGACCCATTCTCAAATAGGTCATTGCTTAACACATCTACTTCAACATCGTCCTGATCATCCCTAACATTATCCTCTACATCTAAATCGACATTCAACTCATAATCCCTCATATCAACTTCAACATATCCCTTACTATTACTTTCATCAACTATAAATCACTATCATCCTCATCACTATCATCACCTGTTGCATCCTTTTGAAATTGATCATATTCATTATCATCCCATATTGTATTGTCTTCAAATTAATCAACTATAATGTCGTCCCACATTGCATTGTCTTGAAAGGAATCACCTAGAATATCATATTACATGGCATCTACATTTGCATTCTGTTCCAGTTGATCATCTACATGGTCATCTCTATTCTGACCTTGAACAACTTCATCATCTATATGGTCATCCTTGTTCTTATCTTGTTCAACTTCAGCACCTACAATCTCATTCACATTCTCATCCTCTTCAATTTGACTATTTACATTGAAATTTGCATTCTGATCCTGTCCAGGTTGATCATCTACATGGTCATCCCCATTCTGATTTTGTTCAGCTTCATCACCTACATTGTCATTCTTATTGTCATTATGATCCTGATCAATTTGATCATCTATGTTGACATTCCTATCTTGATCATGTTTAGCTTGATCAAACACAACACTACCTTCCCCAACACCACTAGATTGTCCCACTTCATTCCATCCCAGTGCCAATCTTCTTAAAGTTTTTCTTTTCACCAAACATCAGTGGCACCTTCATCACTAATCTCTTCAATAGTAAGCTTTGCCGGTGAGCGAAAATATATATCTAGGTTTGTTATTCTAATTTCGTTGTACACACTAATCAACTTATGCACAAACACTAATTTTAATAAGTTTATATAATCAAAGTCACTACCTATGGCATGAAGACTAAAATCTAAATCACCTCTTGGAAGTAAGAAATGATAATACATGGGCTCTACACCAACTGGATAGTCTAACTCACCCATTATCAAATCCATCTCGTGCGCTGAGAAGAAGTCAATATCAATCAAATCCATGAAGTTAATCATACCTCCTATGTAGGTACGCCCTGAAAATCGAGTAAGGAACCACCATGATGCCACTTGATAGAAAAAAGATTAGGGAATCCAACTGCATTTTGAACAAAATTATGATTTAGTAACAACTCGAACTAACAATTCTATGAATATAGTGAAGAATCGTACCATATAGTTTATCAACCTCATCTGAGTCATTTGCTTTCGTATGAGGAAACTTGGGGTTGCCATGATAGCATATGACAATGAAGCTATGGAGAAGAAGATGAAAATGGACAGATGCAATAAGGTTAGGAGGAAATCTAGAGAGGTTTTATTATAAGAGGGGTAAGGAGAAAGGGGGTACGGAGAAAGGGGATATAAAAAGACCATATTGCCCTTAAATGGGAGCCACGTGGGTTAATTTAACGTCAGAAATTAAGGGGCTTTAAAGGATAGGATGAAACGTGCAATATTTTTAAACATAAAGGATGTGCACTGTAATTTCCTAAGTTTAAGGATGATTTTTGAAAAATGGTATAAACTTAAAGGACGGAAAGTGTAATTTACTCAAAAACTAAATATGTTTACGTGGAGTTGTGATTCCATGATACCCATAACAACATTTCATCCTTAGACATGTAGGTATTTTCTTTTATATTTGTCTAGTTGTATGTTTTTAAGTTTTTCTAAATTTTATATAGTATTATACTTTTCTTAATGAATAAAATATTAGTTTAAATTTAAAATTTCTATTTATTTTACTTTAATATTTTATTTCTTATTAAAAAACTAAAGTAAACTAGCTTATAATTAATTGAAATAATTAAATATTAAAATCATTAGAGAAAGAGAAATATGCATTCTCCTCTTTTAGAGAACGATAGGAAAGAAATGAAAAAAGATATTGAAAATTTGACGTGACATACGTGTGAAAAAGAAATAATTTAGAGAATGCTAGGGAAGGAAACACTGTAGCTCACAATTTTTATGCTTTATTATATAAAAATTGATTATCTTATTTCATGAAAAAAATAAGTTTTTAAAAGTAATATTACATTCACATCATCTTAGGAGACAGAAGTGAAAATAGGGGTTAGGTTTCCCCGGGTTTTCACATTTCTTTAAAAATGACACTAGTGTTTTAGGTTTTCCTTAGTTTTAATTCCTTGGTCACAATCTTTTCTCTTTTTTGTGTCTTCTTCCAACTCGGTGAATACTATCCGGGTCCAACCCATCTCCCTTGATCCACAGTCATACATCATCATCTTCACTACCAGTCACCGCCCTCACATGAACTTCCCTTTTTTCCCCCAATATCCCAATCGGGACAACTCCATGTCTCCTAACTAGAGATTATTGTATCATTTACATAATAATTATATTTATAAAAGGCTATCATCAATAGGACATTTAAGGAGCTATCAAACATGCACGACGAATAGAGGAGACTAAACTTGTGATCCTTAATATGAACTTCAAACTACACATGACCTAATGGTTTAATGGTATGATATTTCACTCTCTCACCCTAAAAAATGATGTGGTATAAATCCTTACAAGTAAAAGGTTATAATTTTAAAGTGAGAACAATGAAGAAACAAACTACAAACTAAGAGCATTCACATTTCTTTCCCATCCTCATCTCCATCTTTGTAATTATACTAAAAATCATTATTTTTCTATTTTACTTTTCAAATAAACAATACTTTGTTATACGTTTTTCATTACTTTTTCTCTCTTTTCCACTCATGACCATTTTCAAAAACTATTAAAAGATTAATAACATTGGATAATGTTTTACCAAATAAATAGATGAACAATAACATTTTATTACTCCTCTACTCACAAGGCAACACTTTTTACTCAACCAAGTGATGAGACAACACTTTTTACTCAACCAAACCCCAAATCAAACTTCATAACATATACCTTAATATAAAAATACGCACTAAAATATTATGAGTAATAAGATATGATGAGCGGGTTAAACCAAGGCTGAGATAAACACATGTTATTATTGCTTGAAGCAGAGTGCATGCAAGGCCGGCGACAATGACGAATAGCCTATTCCCGTCAGCAGAGAACAAGATTTAATGAATGTATGGTTAGAAAAATAGGAACCATAATAACCACGGCATTGTAGACTGCAACAACATCATTGTCGTCTAGAGTTTGCAAAACAAAGGAGGCCGACCACCCTATACACTGACCCAACGGCGACGACAGAGTCGTCTCTTGCAACAAAAGACTAAAAACGACATCGACAATATCTAGAAAATCACATACAAGAGAAAGATTGATTAGAGGGGTGACTGGTAACCAGGCGCGACAGTCGACGTTGACTCAGTTGGAAATGGAAGGACGGTAATCTGAACTCTAAAACTCTTAAACCATGTTATATCGTAAAATACAAAATTGATATTTACGAACAAAACACTACAATAATAGAAAATAAAATAGACCCATGATCACATATTAATAAATCTACTTTTAGCACGTATTAATATCTAATATCTAGTAGTCCGTGAGCCCATATAAATAGATCCGTGATCACATATTAATAAATCTAATTTTAGTTCTAGAGATATTATATGAAATAGATTTGTTAAAATGAAATGGCTAGCATGTTTGTTGCGTACGTGCATGAAACTCATTCTTTTACACATGTCCATGCATTCTCCATCCATCAATCACCAATTATGAGAAGATGCTAGACTCTGAAGCACTATTCATTTAATCAACCGAATAGATTCATTCTTCTTTACTGCCAAACAGTTTACCAAATAGATTCATCCTTCATAATTTTAATTAGCCTTCTAGTTTCAACCGAATGTGTTTTAATCAACCTTTTCTCTTCTTCTTTACTGCCAAACAGTTTACCAAGATAAAAGTTTGCATTCTTTTCATTTGACCTCCTAAGATAGTTTAACTTGTATCTTCTTATGCTTCTAGCATTCTTATCGGAATCTGACCCATTCTCAAATAGGTCATTGCTTAACACATCTACTTCAACATCGTCCTGATCATCCCTAACATTATCCTCTACATCTAAATCGACATTCAACTCATAATCCCTCATATCAACTTCAACATATCCCTTACTATTACTTTCATCAACTATAAAATCACTATCATCCTCATCACTATCATCACCTGTTGCATCCTTTTGAAATTGATCATATTCATTATCATCCCATATTGTATTGTCTTCAAATTAATCAACTATAATGTCGTCCCACATTGCATTGTCTTGAAAGGAATCACCTAGAATATCATATTACATGGCATCTACATTTGCATTCTGTTCCAGTTGATCATCTACATGGTCATCTCTATTCTGACCTTGAACAACTTCATCATCTATATGGTCATCCTTGTTCTTATCTTGTTCAACTTCAGCACCTACAATCTCATTCACATTCTCATCCTCTTCAATTTGACTATTTACATTGAAATTTGCATTCTGATCCTGTCCAGGTTGATCATCTACATGGTCATCCCCATTCTGATTTTGTTCAGCTTCATCACCTACATTGTCATTCTTATTGTCATTATGATCCTGATCAATTGATCATCTATGTTGACATTCCTATCTTGATCATGTTTAGCTTGATCAAACACAACACTACCTTCCCCAACACCACTAGATTGTCCCACTTCATTCCATCCCAGTGCCAATCTTCTTAAAGTTTTTCTTTTCACCAAACATCAGTGGCACCTTCATCACTAATCTCTTCAATAGTAAGCTTTGCCGGTGAGCGAAAATATATATCTAGGTTTGTTATTCTAATTTCGTTGTACACACTAATCAACTTATGCACAAACACTAATTTTAATAAGTTTATATAATCAAAGTCACTACCTATGGCATGAAGACTAAAATCTAAATCACCTCTTGGAAGTAAGAAATGATAATACATGGGCTCTACACCAACTGGATAGTCTAACTCACCCATTATCAAATCCATCTCGTGCGCTGAGAAGAAGTCAATATCAATCAAATCCATGAAGTTAATCATACCTCCTATGTAGGTACACCCTGAAAATCGAGTAAAGGAACCACCATGATGCCACTTGATAGAAAAAGATTAGGGAATCCAACTGCATTTTGAACAAAATTATGATTTAGTAACAACTCGAACTAACAATTCTATGAATATAGTGAAGAATCGTACCATATAGTTTATCAACCTCATCTGAGTCATTTGCTTTCGTATGAGGAAACTTGGGGTTGCCATGATAGCATATGACAATGAAGCTATGGAGAAGAAGATGAAAATGGACAGATGCAATAAGGTTAGGAGGAAATCTAGAGAGGTTTTATTATAAGAGGGTAAGGAGAAAGGGGGTACGGAGAAAGGGATATAAAAAGACCATATTGCCCTTAAATGGGAGCCAAGTGGGTTAATTTAACGTCAGAAATTAAGGGGCTTTAAAGGATAGGATGAAACGTGCAATATTTTTAAACATAAAGGATGTGCACTGTAATTTCCTAAGTTTAAGGATGATTTTTGAAAAATGGTATAAACTTAAAGGACGGAAAGTGTAATTTACTCAAAAACTAAATATGTTTACGTGGAGTTGTGATTCCATGATACCCATAACAACATTTCATCCTTAGACATGTAGGTATTTTCTTTTAATATTTGTCTAGTTGTATGTTTTTAAGTTTTTCTAAATTTTATATAGTATTATACTTTTCTTAATGAATGAAATATTAGTTTAAATTTAAATTTCTATTTATTTTTACTTTAATATTTTATTTCTTATTAAAAACTAAAGTAAACTAGCTTATAATTAATTGAAATAATTAAATATTAAAATCATTAGAGAAAGAGAAATATGCATTCTCCTCTTTAGAGAACGATAGGAAAGAAATGAAAAAGATATTGAAAATTTGACGTGACATACATGTGAAAAAGAAATAATTTAGAGAATGCTAGGGAAGGAAACACTGTAGCTCACAATTTTTATGCTTTATTATATAAAAATTGATTATCTTATTTCATGAAAAAAATAAGTTTTTAAAAGTAATATTACATTCACATCATCTTAGGAGACAGAAGTGAAAATAGGGGTTAGGTTTCCCCGGTTTTCACATTTCTTTAAAAATGACACTAGTGTTTTAGGTTTTCCTTAGTTTTAATTCCTTGGTCACAATCTTTTCTCTTTTTTGTGTCTTCTTCCAACTCGGTGAATACTATCCGGGTCCAACCCATCTCCCTTGATCCACAGTCATACATCATCATCTTCACTACCAGTCACCGCCCTCACATGAACTTCCCTTTTTTCCCCCAATATCCCAATCGGGACAACTCCATGTCTCCTAACTAGAGATTATTGTATCATTTACATAATAATTATATTTATAAAAGGCTATCATCAATAGGACATTTAAGGAGCTATCAAACATGCACGACGAATAGAGGAGACTAACTTGTGATCCTTAATATGAACTTCAAACTACACATGACCTAATGGTTTAATGGTATGATATTTCACTCTCTCACCCTAAAAAATGATGTGGTATAATCCTTACAAGTAAAAGGTTATAATTTTAAAGTGAGAACAATGAAGAAACAAACTACAAACTAAGAGCATTCACATTTCTTTCCCATCCTCATCTCCATCTTTGTAATTATACTAAAAATCATTATTTTTCTATTTTACTTTTCAAATAAACAATACTTTGTTATACGTTTTTTCATTACTTTTTCTCTCTTTTCCACTCATGACCATTTTCAAAAACTATTAAAAGATTAATAACATTGGATAATGTTTTACCAAATAAATAGATGAACAATAACATTTTTTACTCCTCTACTCACAAGGCAACACTTTTTACTCAACCAAGTGATGAGACAACACTTTTTACTCAACCAAACCCCAAATCAAACTTCATAACATATACCTTAATATAAAAATACGCACTAAAATATTATGAGTAATAAGATATGATGAGCGGGTTAAACCAAGGCTGAGATAAACACATGTTATTATTGCTTGAAGCAGAGTGCATGCAAGGCCGGCGACAATGACGAATAGCCTATTCCCGTCAGCAGAGAACAAGATTTAATGAATGTATGGTTAGAAAAATAGGAACCATAATAACCACGGCATTGTAGACTGCAACAACATCATTGTCGTCTAGAGTTTGCAAAACAAAGGAGGCCGACCACCCTATACACTGACCCAACGGCGACGACAGAGTCGTCTCTTGCAACAAAAGACTAAAAACGACATCGACAATATCTAGAAAATCACATACAAGAGAAAGATTGATTAGAGGGGTGACTGGTAACCAGGCGCGACAGTCGACGTTGACCCAGTTGGAAATGGAAGGACGGTAATCTGAACTCTAAAAACTCTTAACCATGTTATATCGTAAAATACAAAATTGATATTTACGAACAAAACACTACAATAATAGAAAATAAAATAGACCCATGATCACATATTAATAAATCTACTTTTAGCACGTATTAATATATCTAATATCTAGTAGTCCGTGAGCCCATATAAATAGATCCGTGATCACATATTAATAAATCTAATTTTAGTTCTAGAGATATTATATGAAATAGATTTGTTAAAATGAAATGGCTAGCATGTTTGTTGCGTACGTGCATGAAACTCATTCTTTTACACATGTCCATGCATTCTCCATCCATCAATCACCAATTATGAGAAGATGCTAGACTCTGAAGCACTATTCATTTACTTACAAAATTAACATATAGGTTAATAAGGGTAAGGGTTTATAAGCGTTTTTTTTATAATTTTAAAACAAAAATAATAGAACATTTAACGTCCGTGAGACTAAACGATGTAAGTGTTCCATACCATTTACATATAGAACAAGTAATGTAATTAGTCTATTAAGGAAGAATGTTGAAATCTACACTATATAATAAAAAAATATTTTTAATGATATTTGTCAACATCTGGTGAGATCTAAACTTTTGTACCTCTTTTGTATTAAATAAATATGATTTTAACTAAATAATCTAAATAATTAAATATCCAAATATAAATCTTCTTATTTAAAAATATTTGAGAACATACTAAATTATAAGATTTTAATTATATTTTATCTTGATATAATTTTTTTTATAATTCTTGAAATTTATTATGTTATTTATAATTTCTTTATTTCTTTTATCGTCTTATTAATGATCGTCTTATTATGACATGTAACCTATAAAATAATAATAAACGTAATAACTTATAGTGAATTTCTTTACCCGTAACCTAACGGGTAGATATGTAAATGACGAAAAATAAAATTACCCTTTAAAGTTTGATTATTTTATACTTTTTATACTCGTTTAAAGTAAACAACTATTATAAAGTATAAATAAATTATAAATTACAGAATACAAAATATCAAGAATAAAAGTTTTTTCGAGCGAATAAAGAAACGAACTATAAGTTGACCCGAATTACCACAAGTTTTACTTCAGAGCTCTACTTTTTATCCATTGTACTTTTTACAATACATGATTTTTTTTAAGTAATATCCCGTAACATTTAGGTTTGTTTTAGAAACACATAACATTTAGTTGATAGGAAAAAAAGCTTTAAATCATATATATATTTTTTTTTAATTGACTCAATATTAGCACAAATTCTTTACCTCAAAGGAAACTTTATTATTTTAACTACAAATGACTTTGTCATTAGACCTGACTAGCATTAAAACATCGCGTTATAGGGAGGCGAACCTTGCCAAGTAACATCAATGTTATACCACTATCAGTGACCACCAACACCAGAAGAGTTTGCATTAAAAAATAAATAAAATTCGAATGAAAAGTAGACGTAAAAATATTGACCTATATACGAAAAACGCAAAACACTAAAAAACAATAACTAAGTCGATCGAGGACCCGCACGTTGCGACGGAGCTGCTAAATGAAAAAACAGGCATTTCAACGTTGAACCACAAGTACGCGTTACGACGTATTAACTCTCAAAATGTACACTGAAATGTAAAAAAAAAATAAAAAATAAACTATAGAAGATGAAAAGTATAGATGAGCAAAGTTGCAAATAAAAATTTATAAGGGTTAAAAAGTAAAACATGTAAAAGTATTAGGCTTAAAATAAAAAATTTAAAGAAAGATAAAGAAGCATGTACAATCGTCGACGCTTATTTTACAACAATTATTCAATTTTAAGTTGGTAATCTAATTATTTTAATAAAAAAGATTTTAAGTTGTCATTTGTTATAATATTAGATCACTTAAGCCTAATTTTCCATTTTTCTCTCATATTAAATATTTATATCAACTACTAATTATATTATTTAAAATCTTTTTAAGACTAAAATAAGTTTTATTCAATTAAAAAAGAGTTCTTTTTATAAATTTAATTTCTAAAGAAACAATTTTATATAACATAAGTAATTTTTTAAAATATCAAACTTTTTTATAAACACAAAATATTTAAAATTAATGATTTTAGAAATTAATTTTTTTATGAACTATACAAAATTAATATTCAAAGTTACAATAAGAAATTTTAAAATGACATTTTTTAAAACGTTTGATTTAAAATGAACTTTTAATACGTAATTTCAATTATTCATATTTCAAAACATCATTTTATAATTAATAATTATTTATTACTAATTATTTAATATTTTATTTATTAAACTCGTATAATACACGGGGTACTAACCTCAACAGAAATAATAAAGTCATTAGAACCAAATACCAATGTTTTCAGAACCGAATCGGACGTCGAACCGGACGCCTTACAGGTTTGTTGTCGGACCGGTCAGACCGGTCGGACTAGATGGACCGGATTTAACTATATTTTAGTTACATTTATGTATGTAATTAAATATAAGTAATTTATATATGATTTATACATATATTTTATAGTTATATATAAAACTTAACTATATTTGTATATCCTACGTACTAATTTATGGTTTAATACCCCGTTTTTGCCCACTAAAATCAAAAAAAAAAAAATCAGAAAACAGGTCGGAACCGGGCCGGTTCGCCGGTCCAACCGCCGGTTCGGTTCAGACCGGCCGGTTCAATTGATCAAAAACGAATCACCCTCGACCGGACCGGCCCAGCCACCGATTCGCGGTCGAACCGGTCGGACCGGCCGGTCCGATCCGGTCTCAACAACAATGCCAAATACACAACCAACCATTTCATTAAGTTTATTTATCACCAAGTGATTAATTGATATGTCACATAACATTTTAAATTCTATACGGAGTAAGTTGTGGTATGTTTATTTCAGAAAATTTAAAAATTGTAAGTTAAAAATATTAAGTTGTATTATGTGCATTGGTAGTTGCGCATGTCAGTTGATATTAATTTGTCTTGATAAAGTAGTGAAAATGGAGATCATATGCAACTGAGAAGAGGGGCCAGAATCTGAGGGTTGTAAGAAAAAGCTAGGGGGGCTCGAGGAAGGATGTGGATTTTAGCTTCTTGGTGTTTGCTGCTTTGGAGAACATTTAATAAACCTTATTTTTTTTTTTTAATTTTGTTTAGGATATGAACATATTTTCCTTTTTAAAGTATTTTAATATAGATACCCACCTATATAAATCGACATCCCATATATGTCGCGTATGGGTCCATACGTGTGTGTAGGTCGAATACACTGAAAATGAGTGTCACACCCTCAAATTCCGGGTCTGGAATCTATCACGGAGGGTGTGAACAAACCAGGATCACAGTCAATAGTTACTTGGAACGACTCTATATGCAACGTTTAACATAACAAACCAAAGTTCAAACTTTGTAATACATGCGGAAGCGTTTAAACACAAAAAACAACCCAAAGTATAAAGATGAACATATATATATCATTGTTTAAGCGTTAGGATGCATGCTTGACCCGTGTAGTGCTCCTAACAGCAGTCCAGATTTAATGACCTGAGAATAGCATACTAAAAGTCAACACACGGTTGGTGAGTTCAAGAGTTTACGTTTAAACATAACAGTTTAACAAAAGTGTATATCAACCCAATGGTTGGTAAGTTCAAGAGTTTGAGTTTAATCATAACAGTTTAACAAAAGTGTAATCAACCCAATGGTTGATTAGTTCGAGAGCTTGCGTTTAAACATCCCAGTTTAACAATAGCGTGTATCAACCCAACGTTGATCAGTTTAAGAGTGTGCAGTTAAACATCCCAGTTTAACAATAGCGTGTATCAACCCAACGGTTGATCAGTTCAAGAGTTTACAGTTAAACGTCACAGTTTAACAATAGCGTATATTTAAGCATGTGCATTGTAATGGCTAGCTAGCCCATTCCCAAACGATATTAAATAGTGATTTCGACATTGAAGCTGACTATGTTATGTTTGCCTCCAGCCACGACGTCTCCATATCGTGACTAATGTTCATAGGACAAATTGCACCCGGTTGACCTCAAGTCACACAGGTGGGGCTCGTCACACCCAGTAGTACTACCCAACTTTCCCCGCTATCCAATATTAACAATTCGAAAGTGTGAGGACTTTTATAATGATAAACAGCACTATATTAATATCATACACATCTTAAATATATAATGAAAACGTTTGTAACATTACCAGTATGCTATCTCCCCCAAAAGAGTTTTGATAAAATGAACTTACCCAAAAGAGATTTAGTAAAATAGTGGGGCCTGAACTCACCCAAAAGAGATTTAGTAAAACAGTGGGGCATGAACTCACCTCAATATTCTCGTGTGATGTTGATAAGCTAGTGAATTGCTCCTAAGGAATTATAATTCACATAAGTAAATAAATACAAATTTATAACCTAAATAAGTTAGATCTTTGAACTTGGTGTTCAATTGATCTAGTATTTGGTTCTCGGAATTGGTTATAAACATATAATTAATCATTTAGTTATTTTGTTTTAATAACTAAAGATTTATATTTCATAAAATTTGATTATCATAATAATGATTTTAACATATCATTATATTCTAATTAAATTATACACATTATTTATTATGTAAGTTTATATTTAATTTTGTAAGATTTTATAAATATTTATAAAATCAAATTTTTGCATTTATATTATCAGAATTATTCCATAAATAATATTATATCCATTAATAATTTAATGATTTAAATTATTATAAATAAATCCATTTTTATAAAGATAACAATTTTAAATAATTATTTACATAAATAAATAAATAAGATTTAAAGAAATAAATTTCCAGAAATTAACTATATAATTTCTAAAATTACCAAAGTTTGTAAAAACTATTTTTATAATTTTTAATAATTTTTCTGTATTTTTAAGAGACTTAAAAAGGCTTTTAAAAAAAATGTGTTGGGGGCAGGGTTCGGACCCCTGACCTCCTGTTCACAAGCATAACACACAAACCAGTAAACCAAGGCTCTAAGCCGCGGTTAAAACCCCACATTTAATACTTTAAACTCAACTCCAAAACCCCAATTCCACCAAGAACCCTAGTTCGCAGATCGACCAAATTGAACCCCCATCGAATCTGTAAACGATTAGATTCATGGGGTTTTGATCCCCATGTAAAAACGAATTCAATGGTATATTCAATTACCTGAATTGATTCGAGGTGATGCTCAGATTACACGAAGAACAAGCCGCGACAGGGTGATGATCAATCTGTGTGTGGTGTGTTTTCAGATGGGTTTGAGTGTATAGAAAGATTAGGAACGATTATATAGCCGACCTTGTTTGATTAATTTGAATATTAAAGTGTTTAGTGCTCGATTATGGAGTTGGTCGGCCGAAGTGGGTTAGGTTCAGTGGAAATCGCACCTAATCGACACTAATATTCAAATTGATGTGGCCCCCGAGTTCGAATCATTCATTAGAAGATGTCGGGACGATTTAATCGAGTTAAAAACGAGTGGTTTGGCCGTGGTGGCTCGCCGGAGCCGCGGCCGGCGGCGAAGTCCGGTGACCGGGATCGGGGAGAGAGAAAAGAGAATTTTAAGTAAATTTACACAATTGGTCCCTGAAGTTTGTTGTGTTTATTATTTTATGTTCAAACTATTTGTTTGAAGTTTCAAATATTACAAAATCAGTCCCTGGACTTATTTAATCAATTAAATTAATTTTGTGAATAATAATATTTTCATTATTATTATTATTTTCATTATTAACATTATTATTTTTAATAATAATATTATTATTATTATCATTGTCATTATTTTTATTATTATTAATACCATTATTAAATACTAAAAATAACAATAATTGTAAATTCACATAAAGTTTATATTAAATCACGAAAAATATTCGGGTTGTCACATTATCCCCCTGTTAGAGGAATTTTCGTCCCGAAAATTAAGATGTACTGGCAACATCCTTGAAATGGCTAGGATACTTACGCATCATTTCGTCCTCTCGTTCCCAAGTGAACTCAGGACCACGCCGGGAGTTCCACCGAACTCTTACGATCGGAATCTTACTATGTTTTAGTTGTTTAACTTTCCGATCCATAATTTCCAGAATATAATTTCGTGGTAAGGTGATATCTAGAAATCAAGATAAGACCAACAATGATAAGAAAGGTTATCCGTCGGAATTTAAGAATCCCAAACGTCACCATATGAAACGATCTTAACGCATGTCCTGTGAATAGGTATTTCTCCTTTGACCAAACATCGGTCTAAAGAAATAATAAACTATGCGAAGATCTTGGAATGAGTTCACGAAAATGGTTAAGAATATTATTAAAACAGAAAACGAATCAATCATTCAGAATAACGATTGATGTTTTATCGTCATACCACAGTGTACGAATATTTGAAACGGATGCAGGTTAATTTCTCGACGTTATGAGATAATGGGTTTGCTTTTATTAAAGATTACTCTGAACCTTTCCTTGGTGAGTAAACTCGATAGCATTGCTGATCAAGTGGGTGAGAATTTGTCTAATCCGTAAAACATCACCATTAACCTCCACTGGGACATCACCTCTTCTTGGCCTAAATTTTGTGGCCTCCATCCTCAGAACTCCTGACTCAACTTAGGAAAGTCGAGGATGTCACTAATAAGTTGAAGGACTAGATCATCAGAAGACAACATGACACTCAAAGTTGTTTCTGATTTTTATCAAGTTTTGTTGTTGATAGAATTTCTACTATGCTAACGACCCCTGATAATGGAGATCTCATCTCGTGTGACATGGTTGCTAGCATTTGTTTTGCTCTCATCGTTACCTCTGTAACATGAACAGTTTTATTAAGTTCTGTCTCCTTGGCCTTCTGTACAGCTATTTCTTCTCTTAGTTTTGCCATCTTTTCTCTCTTTTTCACCTGATCAGTGATTTCCATGCCCATTTAATTAACACCAACTTCCTCCCCATCTTTGCTGAACACGGGTTCAACATATATTAAGAATGTTTTGGCTCCAAATAACACAGTCTCAAAAGTAATTCCTCTCTTTACTGGTAACTCTCTCCAGAACTTCTCCTTTAAAGTCTTGTTGTTCAAATAGAAATTTAATGATTTTCAAGCTTAAGGATTCAAAAGCGATTCAAGAAGTGATTTGAACAATAGGAAAGGTATTTGTAAACATGTTTTGCAAGGTAGCAATATCTAAGTAAGTTTACATACGTAGTTCAACAACCATAAGCATAGTTTGAGAACATTTGTATGACTAGAAAGTCATGAACATAAGTTGACAATATCTTCAGCAGAGAGAGTGTTTAGGAAGGCTACCATCACGCAATCACGTTTTGATGATAGCTCAAAATGAAAGTCGATAGATAAGGAATAAATGATTCCATATAGCTAGGTCAAATAAGGATAAATGAAGATAAATCAGTTTAAGAAGTTAAGTGCTCCAAGCTTAGAATAAAAATCAACCTAAAACGATTGGGTCTCCTTTCATGTTCCGAGATCATGCTTTGGTTTGATAGGTCGAACCACCTTCTCCTGACAGACTATCTTGGTTTCCTTCTTTGATAACCAATTCCTACAGTATTAAGTCTATGTCAAAGACATGACCTTCTTGTACTAATTTCTACCATTGGTTATTTCTACTAAGTAAAATGATTTCAACTAGGGTTGATGCTAAGTTAAAGAATAATTCAAGAAGAATCAAAGCTATTATCAACCCTGGTATCAAATAGATGCGTAGCTATTGATGATAAGGTACATACATGTAACAACACTTAGTCTTGTCAAATGTGGCTTGCTTCAGTCGTAAATGTATGACCGCGTGATGTATTACCTTGACTGATATGACCTTTATTTCCATAATTGAACTGTTCTTACTTTCTAGCTATAGCCATCTCCTAATTCTGATTGTTTCTAACTCGTCCTGGGGTCCTAATCGACCTAGGGCACACTTATAGTAATGGTCGGAACTCCAACCTCTTAATGTCCCCGTTTAACTCACGTTAGCTTAATCATATTAACCAACATAGCTAGGTTCACAACATTGGCATTCTTGTCTACCTTACCGCTAGATTGCTTGTTTGACCCTCCAACTTCTTTCTACTACTCATTAGATTTTTCCAGTGTCCTTAATTCTATTTGGTCTAATGTTATAAAGTATGACATCAGCTTTGTCAATTTATGGAGTTTGTCAGTATAAAAAGCACAACCTAATCCTACCATTGCACGATTTTAGAATTACAATTCTAACTTTTGCTTTTCATTCCTTAATCACCAAGGCTTTGAACTCACCTTAATAACCCTATATATAAGCATCACCGGTATACTAAGAATGTGCTTAAACAGGTTACACGACATCCTAATTTTCCTTAGCATCATCCCAAAGAATATGTACAATGAGTTTCATCACTCTTCTATATTTCCTGTAGTCCACTTCCATTCTAAGTATTTAATCAGTTCCTCAGTTACCGAAATACTAAGTGGAGGAATGTCTCTTAAAATGATTGGAAATACCATGAAGGCTCTAAGTAAGACAAGACTTAAGTAATAGCAAGTGTCAGTAATGTTTTGTTACCCTTTACAAGGTCTTACTAAAATTATGATCCTAGCACCCTAGGGTATAGAATAGAAACTTGTAATACTCATGATCGTTACTTCTCCCCGTCCACGTCCTCTTCCAGGCATTCTTTAAATTACCAAATATCAAAGCTATCAGTCGTATGAAGATAGACCTTTTGTCTTGAAATGAAAAGGAAGAGAAATTCAAGGATTTAAAGAAACAGACAAGCTAGAGAATCAGTCCGAATCCGTGGGATTAACACAAATGTCATGGTTTGAATTTCGTCCAAATTCAAGGTAAGGGTGAGCATTCCTACAAGTAGAACTGATAGATAGTTTCCACATCAGTGGCTATGTTCTATGAAGACCGAGACTTTCTTGCTCAAGGTGTAGGAATGATGACTTATACTGACTACAATGTTACCACCCGGCCAGACTCACCGGACTTAGCATGCACGACAAATTACAATTACGTGTGCACCCGTAATGGTAACTTGCTTTGCATGATCACCCCGGTTCCTCCTATCAGGTTAACATATCTTGTCAAGTATAGTGGTCATCAATGGTTAAAGTACCAAATATGTATGTATTGTATCGGGGTCGATCAATCGAGGTATACGAAAGGATCAGTAAAGTTTGGGAATCATTGACACGCCAAGGTAATTTGACCCATTTGCCTTAGAGACCTGTGTATTGACCATACTTTATCACTCATCCCAGAAATCCCCAGGTAAGCATACCAGTCTCGCAATGAGATATATGCGATATGCTAGCCTTAGCTCGAGGGCCTTTTGCCAGGAAATCCAGAATACAGGTGTCTATGTGTCACACAAGTTCATTTGGTTTATGGAATTCAAAACCTCGATAAGATTTTCATAGGTTAGACATAAAGTCTAAGGAGTTGAACCTACGATGATAGTTAAGTTTAGGAAGTCTAGAAACAAGTAACTAACTAACTGTGTGCGGTTATAGTCTAGTGTGTATGCAACCTAGTTCTCTATAACCAATGGCTCTGATACCAATCTGTCACACCCTCAAATTCCGGGTCTGGAATCTATCACAGAGGGGTGTGAACAAACCAGGATCACAGTCAATAGTTACTTGGAACGACTCTATATGCAACGTTTAACATAACAAACCAAAGTTCAAACTTTGTAATACATGCGGAAGCGTTTAAACAAATAAAACAAACCCAAAGTATAAAGATGAACAATATATATCATTGTTTAAGCGTTAGGATGCATGCTTGACCCGTGTAGTGCTCCTAACAGCAGTCCAGATTTAATGACCTGAGAATAGCATACTAAAAGTCAACACACGTTGGTGAGTTCAAGAGTTTACGTTTAAACATAACAGTTTAACAAAAGTGTATATCAACCCAATGGTTGGTAAGTTCAAGAGTTTGAGTTTAATCATAACAGTTTAACAAAAGTGTAATCAACCCAATGGTTGATTAGTTCGAGAGCTTGCGTTTAAACATCCCAGTTTAACAATAGCGTGTATCAACCCAACGGTTGATCAGTTTAAGAGTGTGCAGTTAAACATCCCAGTTTAACAATAGCGTGTATCAGCCCAACGGTTGATCAGTTCAAGAGTTTACAGTTAAACGTCACAGTTTAACAATAGCGTATATTTAAGCATGTGCATTGTAATGGCTAGCTAGCCCATTCCCAAACGATATTAAATAGTGATTTCGACATTGAAGCTGACTATGTTATGTTTGCCTCCAGCCACGACGTCTCCATATCGTGACTAATGTTCATAGGACAAATTGCACCCGGTTGACCTCAAGTCACACAGGTGGGCTCGTCACACCCGTAGTACTACCCAACTTTCCCCGCTATCCAATATTAACAATTCGAAAGTGTGAGGACTTTTATAATGATAAACAGCACTATATTAATATCATACACATCTTAAATATATAATGAAAACGTTTGTAACATTACCAGTATGCTATCTCCCCCAAACGAGTTTTGATAAAATGAACTTACCCAAAAGAGATTTAGTAAAATAGTGGGCCTGAACTCACCCAAAAGATTTAGTAAAACAGTGGGGCATGAACTCACCTTAATATCTCGTGTGATGTTGATAAGCTAGTGAATTGCTCCTAAGGAATTATAATTCACATAAGTAAATAAATACAATTTATAACCTAAATAAGTTAGATCTTTGAACTTGGTGTTCAATTGATCTAGGATTTGGTTCTTGGGAATTGGTTATAAACATATAATTAAATCATTTAGTTATTTTGTTTTAATAACTAAAGATTTATATTTCATAAAATTTGATTATCTTAATAATGATTTTAACATATCATTATATTCTAATTAAATTATACACATTATTTAATTATGTAAGTTTATATTTAATTTTGTAAGATTTTATAAATATTTATAAAATCAAATTTTTGCATTTATATTATCAGAATTATTCCATAAATAATATTATATCCATTAATAATTTAATGATTTAAATTATTATAATAAATCCATTTTTATAAAGATAACAATTTTAAATAATTATTTACATAAATAATAAATAAGATTTAAAGAAATAAATTTCCAGAAATTAACTATATAATTTCTAAAATTACCAAAGTTTGTAAAAACTATTTTTATAATTTTTAATAATTTTTCTGTATTTTTAAGAGACTTAAAAGGCTTTTAAAAAAAATGTGTTGGGGGCAGGGTTCGAACCCCTGACCTCCTGTTCACAAGCATAACACACAAACCAGTAACCAAGGCTCTAAGCCGCGTTAAAACCCCACATTTAATACTTTTAAACTCAACTCCAAAACCCCAATTCCACCAAGAACCCTAGTTCGCAGATCGACCAAATTGAACCCCCAATCGAATCTGTAAACGATTAGATTCATGGGGTTTTGATCCCATGTAAAAACGAATTCAATGGTATATTCAATTACCTGAATTGATTCGAGGTGATGCTCAGATTACACGAAGAACAAGCCGCGACAGGGTGATGATCAATCTGTGTGTGGGTGTGTTTTCAGATGGGTTTGAGTGTATAGAAAGATTAGAACGATTATATAGCCGACCTTGTTTGATTAATTTGAATATTAAAGTGTTTAGTGCTCGATTATGGAGTTGGTCGGCCGAGTGGTTAGGTTCAGTGAAATCGCACCTAATCGACACTAATATTCAAATTGATGTGGCCCCCGAGTTCGAATCATTCATTAGAAGATGTCGGGACGATTTAATCGAGTTAAAAACGAGTGGTTTGGCCATGGTGGCTCGCCGGAGCCGCGGCCGGTGGCGAAGTCCGTGACCGGGATCGGGAGAGAGAGAAAGAGAATTTTAAGTAATTTACACAATTGTCCCTGAAGTTTGTTGTGTTTATTATTTTATGTTCAAACTATTTGTTTGAAGTTTCAAATATTACAAAATCAGTCCCTGACTTATTTAATCATTAAATTAATTTTGTAAATAATAATATTTTCATTATTATTATTATTTTCATTATTAACATTATTATTTTTAATAATAATATTATTATATTATCATTGTCATTATTTTTATTATTATTAATACCATTATAAATACTAAAAATATAACAATAAATTGTAAATTCCACATAAGTTTATATTAAATCACGAAAAATTTTCGGGTTGTCACATTGAGGAAAAATTCAGGGGGCTATACGACCCCCCGTATACGACGCGTATGAGGCTATACGAACCGTATAGAAATTTTTGAATGTTAATTTATAATTTTAGGGTGTCTATATATCCATACCCTTTTTAAACTCAATGAGATCCAAGTTAAGCATGCGATGACAAATCGACCATTAAAGTACAATGATGAAAGAAGTGAATCGGAACAAACCTAAGAGCAAGATGTTTGATTGCTTATTATAGTCATTAAAAACTATCCTTTAATAGTTAATAAACTTTTAATAGTTAAAAGGTAATTTTAAGTTTGAATGGTTAATATGTAACATTTAATGGTTACTTTTTAACAATTCAAACTTAAGGTTACCTTTTAATTATTAAAAAGCTATGAATTATTAAGACATAACTTTTTAATGACTATTAAAAGGTTATCAACAGCTCCTAAAAAGTTAAGTTTTAGTAAGCTTACTTGATATAAATCGGTACAAGCTTTTGGTGGGAGCTTATACATCAAACTTAATTAATCATCCAATATTTATGAATGTGTTACATTTTTTTTTGAACAGTAAGTCAATGGTTAGTAAGTTAGTAATAACAAGTTAATAATTATTCGCTTATGTTAGGAATTAAACCCATGATCTCCGAGAGAAACAAAACTTCTCACCTCCTCCTTGTACCCTTAGACCAAGAGAATCATTAGCAAATGAACTTATTACATACATATACACACATACATATACACACACATATATAATTATCACAAGTGTTAAAAAATGCGTAAATAAATAAAGAGTAAATTACACGAATCATCCCGAAGGTTTGCTCAAATTTCATATTTTTCCCCGGTGCTTAAAAAATATAGATTTAATCCTAAGATTTGTATAATCCTAAGATTTGAAAAAGCACAACACTTAGTCCCTGCCATCAACATCAGTTAAAATTTTCTTTTAAATTTTTTTAAATGACCATTATACCCTTAGACAAAATATTTTGACGCCACCTATTTTTTTATTTAATAACAAATGAATAAACAAACACAAACATACATACTCAGTATGTCCCACTGAGAGTAGCGTCTGGGAGGTGAAGGTGGGTTACCAATGTTAGGTTCATTCTTTATCGTTTTTCTTCTTCCAGAGGTTGTATTAGCATTTGGTAGAGTGGTTGGAGGTGCCTTCAGACGAGAAGGTTGGTTCAGGTGGTGGTGGTAGTGGCTGCTGTTGGATTGGGGTGTATTAGTGGAGGTGGCTGAGAGGTGTATGGTGGTGGTCTTTTGTTAAAGAGAGGAAGAAAGAAAGGTGAAACGGGGTGATTGGGGTGTATATTGTTTTAAAGTTTTTTGAATTGTATTTTTATTATATTTATCCATTTTTAAAACGAGGGGTAGAAGGGTAATTTCACACTCACGTAACGGAAAATTTTATCGGTAGTTTGGCTTAGAGAATAAAAATGTTACGTTTTTACAAACCTTAGGAGTATACTTGTAATTTCACGCTCATGAGAAGAAGATATGTACGCTCTTGACTAAATTTACGGTATGTTAATGGGTTTATTATTTACTTTATTGTTAATTTCATCTAGTAGGGTTTTAATCTTTGAGTTTGAATAATTGAAGATGCAGTTACGTATCCATCTCTTTTCACACTTAATGTGCATCACAGTGGTTATTCCACCCAATTTCTAAGTTGTAGGTTGTTAGTACCATATTAGTAAAAGGGCTGAAGTTGTAATATTGTCTAGTATCAGGGACTAGTTTGTAATTGTGTTTTGTTGTTACAACTAACGGTCAGTTAGTTGTTTGTTAAACCGGTAGTTAAATACCGTTGATCTCAATAAGAATGGTAGCTTGATTATGTGATTTCCTTCTTCTCTAGTCTCTTTACCAGTTGAGCTAACAGTGGTATCAGAGCTAGTTCATTCCTCGGAACTAGCTTTGGCCGGCACTCCGCGACCACGAACTTCCGGGCAACTTCGCAACCATCAATGGCCACTACGCGTAATCAGGATCTTGAAAAAACGATCAAGTACATGAGAAATCGTTGTTAAGATTGGAATCGGCAGCAGAAAGGAATGAAAAGGCATTCGAAGAACTTAGATTGACAGCGAGAGAGAATGCAGCAGCGGCGGAGAAGAATGTCGTAGAAATGGCGGGTTTGAAAGCTTCATTCGACAGTGTAATTCGATCATTGCAATCACTTGCACGGTCTTGGGGCAAGCATAGAGTTGATTCGTATATTGATGATTTTGCCGATTCAGCGATTGAAAGCAGAGTCAGAAGAACAATAATCGAATCACGAAAACTGAATTCCCTAAGTTCAATGGTGACGATGTGGAAGGGTGGATGTACAGATGTAATCACTTCTTTTTGATTGACGAAACGCCTGAGAATTTAAAGGTTCGATATGTAGCTGCACATATTGAAGGTAGAGCTCAGCAATGGCATCAAGGATTCATTCAATCTAAGAATGTACCAATGTCAGACATCAAATGGGATGACTACAGTCTTCTATCATGGCACGGTTTGCTAGGGATGGAGGATGCGATGGGAGCGATTAAGGCGTTGACTCAAACTGGTACTCTTGAGAATATTATGATGCTTTCGATGCACTTCTCAACAAATTACATTGTGTGAAGAGTATACTGTAAGTCTTTTTATGCAAGGTTTGAGTAAAGAATTGGCTGGTCCAGTTCGCATGTTCAAACCTAAAACTCTTTATGATGCTTACATGTATGCAAAGATGCAAGATCAGAATAATAAAAACTTCCTACAATCATTTAAGCCTACCACCAAACCATCTACTCCCATAACAAAACCATTTTCACTATCATATTCCTTATCCAACAGCAGTAAACCTTCACTTCTACCCACCCCTACATCCACTACCATTCCTAAAAATACTACCAAAGACTCAACAGTAAAGAATTTAATGAGAAGAGGTCGAAGGGGAGTGTTTTTGGTGCTCAGAGAAGCTTACTCCTGGGCATAAATGTACCACTAAACAATTGTATTTGTTTGAAGTAGTGGAAGATGAATGTGTAGAACCAATAAACCAACCTTATCCTGATTACACTGATTCTAATATACCTCTTTCATCTGCTAACCCCACTATTTCATTGCATGCCATGAATGGCATTCCATCTTATGCAACCATGAGAATTACTGGATATCTGGGCACTAAACCCTTACACATCCTGGTAGACTCAGGATCCACACATAACTTCATGAATAAAGCATTAGCCGAAAGACTTGAGGGTCTTGTAACAGCAGTAGATGATATGAAAGTTACCATTGCTAATGGTAATAAGATGGTGTGTCCCCAAATGTGTTGCAATTTTCAATGGTTGATGCAGGGTACTTGGTTCAAAGCTGATATGCTCATTATTCCATTGAGAAACTAAAACATTGTACTTGGTATACAATGGCTACAAACCTTGAATGACATTACTTGGAATTTTAAGTTGCTCACAATGAAGTTTTCAGTTAGGGGCAGAACTTTTGAGTTGAAAGGGATTGATTCTCATGAGTTCACTTGTGCTCCTTGGAGAAAATGAATTCTTACGTGAACCAGCAGGATACATTACCACAAGCATAACTATTGAGCATGAGGTGGATGATACTAAGCAATTTCAACATTCAGCATCTATAGAATTGCATACTGATGCGGCTCTCAAACAGTTGTTGGATAAGTATGAAGATGTCTTTCAAATCCCTGTTGTTTGCCTCCTAAGCGAGATTGTGACCATCGAATCCAACTGAAGATGATAATATGGTTTTGAACCAAAGGCCTTATCGTTACATGGGGATCCAAAAGGAGTGATAGAAAAAATTACTCAAGAATTGTTAGATGTTGGAGTCATTCGTGACAGCACTAGTTCTTTTGCATCTCCAGTAGTATTAGTTAAAAAGAAAGATGGTTCTTGGTGAATGTGTATTGGCTATAGACGTCTCATGAATCCACAATGAAGAATTGATTTCCTATACCTTTTATAGAAGAATTATTAGATGAATTAGGAGGAGCTGCCATCTTGTCTAAGCTTGATCTTAGATCTGGATATCATCAAGTTCGTATGTTTGAAGATGATATCCATATGTAACACCCGGAAGTTTGATATTTTGGAGTGATATGCGACTGAGTCTCAGTCGCATGGAATTCATGCGACTGGAGGCCCAATCGCATGATGCTCGGATGATTGAAGGGTCGACCGCATGGGACCCATGCGACTGAAGGTCTAGTCGCATGGTGTTCATGCGACTGAAGGTCCAGTCGCCCCTGGACTTCGGGCGACTGAGCTGTAACTATAAAAGAGCAGCAGCTCTCTTCTCTTCCCCAACACTTACACTTTTCAGTCGGGAGAAAGAGCAGAGCGAGAGAACAGAGAAAGAAGAGAAAGAAAGGGAGAACGTGGTGATTCGGGCTCGAGACTCGTCAAGTGGCTAGTCAAATTGAAGCTCTTCATCTTCTCCGTGATAATGTGAGTTCTAGAACCCCACATTTTCATGTTTTCATACGATTTTGGGGCTGGATCACATATAAACCCTATTTTTGTAAAGTGTATGTTTGACCTATTGGGTGAAATCGGGTTTAGTAAGTTAATGTATGAAATTGGACTTGTATAAGCTTGTATGATGTTCTAGTATGAATCCCTGAGACTTAGGAGGGCTAATTTGGGTGGAATTGAGTTTAGAGGAGTTTGAATGTCGTAGACGCGACTGCGGTTCGTGATGAACTCCAGTCGCAGCCCAGCTAGGGCTAGGTGACTGAAGGGCTAGTCGCCCGACTGAGGAAAGACTGATGTTAAATCGTACGATTGAGGCTCAGCTGCCCGACTAGGGTTCAGTCGCACGATAGGCCATGCGACTGAGGGTTCAGTCGCATAGGTCCATTCGTATAGCAGTTCAGACGCACGACTGAGGGTTAGTCGTATAGAAGCCCATTCGCATGGTGTTATTCGTACGATAGGAGGTCCATTCGCACGACTGTGTGCCCATTCGCATGACTCAGTCGCATGTAGGTCATGCGACTGCAGTATGCTCAATCGCCCAAATAGGTCCGATATGAATGAGTAGAGAAGTGTATGTGCGATGTATGTAGGCTAAGTATGATGTAGCCATATATGATGGTAATGACTGATGACTTGTAAATATCTATGTTCCTTGTGTCAATGCGTGTTTATCTTTTAGTGACTTTGCGTGAATGAATGAATGAATGAAACGATGTAGTAAGAATGTAAAGTGAAAGATAATGAAAGAGGAACATGATGAATGAATGCATGCATTAATGAATGAACGAATGAATGTAAGAAAGGCTTGCAAGCAAATGAATGGAGGCGCACACCCCTGCAGGTGTAGCTCAACTGTGATACGGGTTAGCTACCCCGAAGGATGCACACAGGGTCATTTTTGAGATTGATAATGAGGTGAGCAACTTCGTGTTGCAACAGACTTGGTTAGCAGGCAATCGTGAGATTTGCCACTGAGGTAAGCAGCCGTGTGCTGCAACAGACTTGGCTAACGTATGATAGAATGAAAAGTGGAAGATAAATGGTGCATGTACTTACCCCGGGTGACTGGATCAGCATTTGTGCAAAACGTTCATGGTTGATCACCACAGGTCCAGCACCAGCAGTATGGTATGATATTTGGGGTACCGTACATGTCACCGAATGTAATGAACGTTCGAACGAATGTAATGAATGTAAGAATGAAAGTACGGAACGTACGAATGAAAGTAAAGAATGTATGTACGAACGTGAACGAGAACGATGAATGGTACACGAATGAAAGATAATGAACGAATGATGAAGATAATAATAATATTATCCAAGTGTACGTATGTTGTATGATCGCATGTATGTAAGGACAGTAAAACAAATGAAAGTATGTTTTATTATAAAACTAGAACTCACTCAGCAACGCTGACTTTTTATGGTTTTCCAGTTGGCAGGTAGCGTTGCTGGGATGGCACGAGGCGGCTACTCAGCTCTTTTGGGATGGCATTCTCCTTTTGATAATGCTGCCACGCAGTGTGTTGTGGGCCCATAATGCGCGCAACACATTATGTTGCATGCGAGTGCAAGATTTCTTGAAGATCCTGATAAACAGGATTATTTAAGAAATCTTCTTTATGATGAAGAATTTTTATGTTTTATACTAGAGGTCACTGTTTATGACCATATGATTGTTGAGGATTCACATAAACGGGATTACTTAAGAAATCCTCGGTTTCATATGCTTCAGCAACAATCATAGTAAAGTTAGGCATTGTAAGATGTAATAGAAATGATGAAATCTTTTGTATAATGCTTTTGTAATGTAATGCAACATTAGATTGACGTACGTTGTATTAAATGGCAAAGTATTTATAGTAAAAGAAAAGTTTATCTTGTATGTTTCCGCTGCAATGTTTTTATTTAAATGTATGCGATGAATGACCAACTGTAAGCGTCCCGGAACGGGGCCTTACAAGTTGGTATCAGAGCCAAAGTTTAAGTGAAATGGGTAAATTTTCAAATAAACCTAAACTTGAACTGAAAATGGGACAGAAAGGAAGAGAATGCCATCTGAGTAGTTGCGTGCCATCAGGTATTTTTATTAAAAGTTAACCGTATTACGTGCGCATGTTATGTGATGTATATGTTACTGTTAGAGTTAGATACTAACGTAGTCAGACAGGTAATGCTCGGGGTATGAAGAGTAAAGTAAGCGGCTAATCACAACTGGCCACTGTAATTAGGAACTTACTATACTTGACATAAACTGAGCTATTTCCTTGAATGACCGTGTTGGTGTTTGAATCTTTCAGTGTGTGATAGAGAATGGCTGGTGGTAGATCTTCTAAGCTTCCCGGGGTGGAGGCGGTGGCGACGTGGTGCTGAACCACGAGCCACAAGAGGAAGACCTAGGGTGGAGAAAGTGGTTCATGAAGAACCCATACTCCTCATCAGGAAGGGGTAGATGAGAGCGCTAACTTGAGGGCCTCGGTAAAAGAGGCAGTGGTTGAGGAGGTACATCAGGTCATGCAGACGATCTTACCGTCTGTGGTGACCGAAGTAATTAAGGCTGTCAGGGAAGGTGAGAGAAAGGAGAGGAACCGGTCCTCAGGAAGACAGGAACAATCGGGGTCGGGAACAGTTATTTCTGATGATGAAGAAGAAGAGGAAGAGGAGCCTGTGCAGGAGCAAGCACGAGGCTGTAATTATGGGGCATTCATGAGGTGCAAGCCCCCTACTTTTGACGGTAATGGTACTTCGGCCGATGCTCATCGATGGGTGAGAGAGATGGAGGGTGTCCTCGATATCAGTGAGTGCCAAGAGGACCAAAAGTGAAGTTCGCTACCCACTCCTTCACGGATTCGGCTTTATGCTGGTGGGACAATATCGTCCAAGCCGAGGGTAGCAGAGCCATTGGGAAAATGAAGTGGTCCGAATTGAAGAGGTTAGTGATCGAGGAGTTCTGTCCTCATCAGGAAATGGATAAAGTTGAGAGAGTTCCTGCAGCTAGAGGCGGGAAGATGACCACGAATAGTATACCACGAAATTCAATGAAATGGCACATCTGGTGCCGGACCAGGTGACACCTCTGTCACGAAAGATAAAGAGGTATATACAGGGTTTGCCCGCGGATGTTCGCAGGCATATGATCGTCGCCCGACCACTACCTTTAGGTCGGCGGTGGACCTGGCTAGGAGGTTGTATGATGAACGGGCGGTGTGGTGGTGACGGATGGTAATAGGAAGGGTGGTGACCGAATTGGAACGGGAAGAGGTTTGGTCGGGTGATACTTCGACGAGCAACAGAAGGCCCGGGTGGACGATCGTCGTGTGGCCATACCGGGTACGAGACTGAGGAGGTGTGGTAAATGTGGAAGGGAGCATGGTGGGGAGTGTAGACTGGGGCTGAATGTTTGTTTCAAGTGTGGAAAGCCCGGTCATACGGCTAGGGAGTGTAAGGGCATGAGGTGCTTCAATTGTGGGGAAAGCGGCCATATGAGTAAAGATTGCAAGAAGCCGAGGTCTGAAAGTTCCGGCGTGAAGAAGACGGGAATGAGGGTCGAAGGCAAGTGCCAGGGCGTTCACGATGACGCAGGAAGAGGCTAGGACGGACCCTGATGTAGTGTCAGGTACTTTCTGGTGAACCAAACTTTAGCCTCCGTATTATTTGATTCGGGTACCAGTAGGATTTTATTTCTGCTACTTTCTGTGCCAAACTGCCTGTTAGTCGTAGACGTGTGGATGTACCGTTTGACGTAGAGACTGCTATAGGTAAAACTACCAAGATTTCCGAGGTGATAGAGGGTTGTGACGTAGAATTAGAGGGCCATAAATTTCCGGTTAGACCGTTTGCGATGACTTTGGGTGGTTTTGATTTGGTGCTTGGGATGGATTGGTTGGCGGACTTTGAGGCAAATATAGTGTGTCGAAAGAAGATGATTTGTTTGACAGCGCCTGATGGAAGTTCGGTAACTATTTATAGGGATCGGTTCATGACAATTTCGAAGGTGATCTCAATGGTGGTGGCGGGAAAATGTATAAGGCGTGGATGTAGCGCCTTCTTATGTTATGTAAAAGATGTAGAAACGCCAACACCACAACTATCCGATGTTCCGTGGTGTGTGATTTCCCAGATGTGTTTCCCGAAGACTTATCGGGGGTGCCACCTGACAGAGAGGTCGAGTTCCAGATTGACCTGATACCGGGCGCCCAACCTGTGCCAAAGCACCGTATCGATTGGCTCCGACGGAAATGAAAGAGTTGATGGATCAGTTGCAAGAGTTGTTGGATAAGGGTTTTATTAGACCGAGTATCTCACCTTGGGGTGCTCCGGTCCTGTTCGTGAAGAAGAAAGACGGTAGCATGAGAATGTGTATAGATTACCGTGAGTTAAACAAGCTGACGGTAAAGAACAGATACCCCTTGCCGAGGATCGATGACTTGTTTGATCAACTTCAGGGTGCCAGTTGGTTTTCAAGGATAGACCTTCGATCGGGCTACCATCAACTGAAAGTGAAGGAACAAGACATCCCTAAAACAGCTTTTCGTACGCGTTACGGTCACTACGAGTTTCTTGTCATATCTTTTGGTTTGACCAATGCGCCGGCTGCTTTATGGATTTGATGAACAGAGTGTGTCGGCCAAGGTTGGATAAGTCAGTTATTGTATTCATCGATGGTATCTTGATTTATTCGAAGAGTGAGACTGAGCATGCCGGTCACATTCGAGAAGTTCTGGAGACGTTGAGAAGGGAGAAGTTGTATGCTAAATTCTCCAAGTGCGCATTCTGGTTGCGTGAAGTTCAATTCTTGGGTCACGTGGTGAATCCGGATGGGATTATGGTTGATCCGGCAAAGGTGGAAGCAGTAATGCAATGGAAGTCTCCAAGGATGCCATCGAGATCCGTAGTTTCTTGGGTTTGGCGGGTTATTACAGACGATCATTCAAGACTTATCCAAGATTGCTTGTCCACTGACCAAGTTGACCCGGAAGGATGTGAAGTTTGTAGGGGGTCGGCTCAGGAAAAGGCGTTTGAAGAATTGAAGACGAGGTTGACCCAAGCTCCTGTGTTGGCATTACCCGATGGAAGCGAGGACTTGGTAGTTTATTCTGATGCTTCCTATTCGGGGTTGGGGTGCGTACTAATGCAAAGGGGGAAGGTGATAGCCTATGCATCCCGACAGCTGAAAGTTCATGAGGTTAATTACCCTACCCATGACTTGGAGCTAGCAGTCGTGGTCTTTGCATTGAAGATTTGGAGGCACTATCTCTACGGGACGAAGTGCACCATCTTTACCGACCACAAGAGCTTGAAGTACTTCTTCGAGCAAAAAGATTTGAATATGCGACAGAGGCGATGGTTGGAACTTATAAAGGATTATGATTGTGAAATCCACTACCATCCGGGCAAAGCCAACGTGGTGGCGGATGCCCTTAGCCGAAAGGAGAGGCCCGAACCAATACGGGTGAAGGCCTACCAACTGATCATGACCTCTGACGTGATGAAGCAAGTGAAAGAGTTCTAAGAGGAGGCATTGAAAGAAGATCATCTTAACTCAGAAAAAATGAGAGGTCTGGTTGAGGAGTTGGGTGAAAACACGATGGGTGTTAGAACCCGGTTGGGCGTACGTGGATTCCTCGTCTTGGGGATCTACGAATGAGGATTATGGACGAAGCTCACAAGACTCGGTACTCTATTCATCCCGGTGCTACCAAGATGTATCAAGACATGAAGAAAGATTATTGGTGGCCGGGTATGAACACGATGTGGTGGAGTATGTGAGTAAATGCCTTACTTGTTTGCAAGTGAAGGCCAAGCACCAATGGAAAGATTCAACCTCTGGATATACCGGAATGGAAGTGGGAGCACATCACCATGGATTTCATTACAAAGCTGCCACGTACCCTGAAAGGGTATGATACTATATGGGTGATTGTGGATCGTCTGACGAAGAGTGCTCACTTCCTGCCGATGCGCGAGACATATTCATCCGAGAGGTTGGCCGATCTTTTCATCAAAGAGATTGTGACTCGTCATGGTGTACCGGTGTCGATTGTGTCTGATCGCGACACCCGATTTACATCCAAATTCTGGAAGAAATTCCACGATGCTATGGGGACGAGGTTGCATATTAGCACGGCTTATCATCCTCAACTGATGGTCAGTCGGAGAGGACCATTCAGACTTTGGAGGACATGCTTCGGGCATGTGTTATCGATTTCGGGGGAAGTTGGGATGACCACTTACCGTTAGCTGAATTCTCATACAACAACAGCTATCATGCTAGTATTGGCATGCCACCCTATGAGATGCTATACGGTAGGAGATGCAGAACACCTGTCTGTTGGGTGATATTGGTCAGAAGGAATTGGGAAGCGTCGAAATGATAGAGGCTATGACTGAAAAGCTTGGAAGGATCAAAGCCTATATGAAGGCAGCCAAAGATAGACAGAAGTCGTATGCTGACAAGCGACGCAGGCCGATTGAGTTCCAGGTGGGAGATCGGGTTATGTTGAAGGTCTCGCCTTGGAATGGAATCATCTGGTTCCGGAAGCGGGGTAAGTTGAGTCCGCGGTATATAGGCCCTTTCCGAATCATTGCTCGAGTAGGAGAGGTGGCCTATAGGTTGGATCTACCAGATGAGTTAAGTGGAATTCACCCGACCTTCCACGTGTCTCACCTGAGGAAGTGTTTGCGGACGAGGATATGATCGTCCTGTAACAAGCAGGAAACCGCATCAGATATTGTCCGCTACTTGGGGAGAATAGCCCCATCACGGTTTTAAAACGCGTCCAATGAGGAAGGTATCCAACCCCTTATAAAGAGACTTTCGTTCCCCTTCCCAACCGATGTGGGATGTTACATCCTCCCCCACTTGGGAGACCAGCGTCCTCGCTGGCACAACGACCCGGCCCTGGCTCTGATACCAACTGTAACAAGCAGGAAACCGCATCAGATATTGTCCGCTACTTGGGGAGAATAGCCCCATCACGGTTTTAAAACGCGTCCAATGAGGAAGGTATCCAACCCCTTATAAAGAGACTTTCGTTCCCCTTCCCAACCGATGTGGGATGTTACACGTCCCACTGGGGGATATCGAGGTAGACGAACGACTCAACTATGTAAAGCAACCAGTGGCGATCATCGATCGCAAGGAGAAGAGGTTAAGGAATAAAGTGGTTCCTCTGGTGCGTGTACAGTGGTGGCACCGGAAGGGATCCGAGTCAACGTGGGAAACTGAAGAAGAAATGAGGCAGCATTACCCACGATTGTTTGGGGAATAACAGGTTTCGGGGACGAAACCTAAATAAGGGGGGTGGACTTGTAACACCCGGAAGTTTGACATTTTGGAGTGATGCGACTGAGTCTCAGTCGCATGGAACTCATGCGACTGGAGGCCCAATCGCATGATGCTCGAACGATTGAAGGGTCGACCGCATGGGACCCATGCGACTGAAGGTCTAGTCGCATGGTGTTCATGCGACTGAAGGTCCAGTCGCCCCTGGACTTCGGGCGACTGAGCTGTAACTATAAAAGAGCAGCAGCTCTCTTCTCTTCCCCAACACTTACACATTTCAGTCGGGAGAAAGAGCAGAGAGCGAGAGAACAGAGAAAGAAGAGAAAGAAAGGGAGAACGCGGTGATTCGGGCTCGAGACTCGTCAAGTGGCTAGTCAAATTGAAGCTCTTCATCTTCTCTGTGATAATCTGAGTTCTAGAACCCCACATTTTCATGTTTTCATATGATTTTGGGGCTGGATCACATATAAACCCTATTTTTGTAAAGTGTATGTTTGACCCATTTGGGTGAAATCGGGTTTAGTAAGTTTAATGTATGAAATTGGACTTGTATAAGCTTGTATGATGTTCTAGTATGAATCCCTGAGACTTAGGAGGGCTAATTTGGGGCGGAATTGAGTTTAGAGGAGTTTGAATGCCGTAGGACGCGACTGCGGTTCGTGATGAACTCTAGTCGCAGCCCAGCTAGGGCTAGGCGACTGAAGGGCTAGTCGCCCGACTGAGGAAAGACTGATGTTAAATCATACGATTGAGGCTCAGCCGCCCGACTGGGGTTCAGTCGCACGATAGGCCATGCGACTGAGGGTTCAGTCGCATAGGTCCATTCGTATAGCAGTTCATGTAACATCGCGTATTTCGTAAAAAAAAAATTTTAGTTTATAAACAATCAAGTTTATTACGTTGATTTTTAATTCAAATAATAATAATAATAATAATAATAATAATAATAATAATAATAATAATAATAATAATAATAATAATAATAATGAAAATATAAAGTTGAATTAAAGCCATAACTAATATTTTTACATGAAATGTTAACATTACTAATCACAAGGGCTAAAAATGTAACTTACGTTAACACTAAAACATAAAATTTGGATTAAAATGGAACAAAGGTATACTTCAGGGACCATTCTTGTAAAATTAGGAAACATCCCAACCCCACCCCCATCTTCCCCGTATTGCCTTTCTCCTCCATTATCGGCCGAGTGGAGCAAATTCGGTCACTTCGGACTTTAATAATTGAAAGCAAACACCACTAACGAATTTGGAACCATTTATAAATCTTCCTTGAGTTTGGATTTCGTTCAAAACAATCGAAAACAACCCGTTCGAACCCCACCCGAACCGTTGACCTGCAACTCCTTGAAACCCCATCTTCGAACGATTTTAATCGAAATTGGCAAAAGGATTTGCTTCCAGATCATCATTCAAAGCTTTCCTAAAGTTTAATTTGATTATAATCACGGTTTGGGCATCAATCAATCATCACGAGTGCCGCGACCTGTTCTTCGTTGGGATCAACTTCAAATCGACACCATATAGGTAATTCTACACACCCACATACTCGGTTTTTCATGGGGAATAAAAGCCCCATGATTTCAGTTGCAATCGAAATCAAATTTGGGTTCAATTGGGGCTTCGATCGATCTAGGGCTCATTTGGGAAGAGAGGGTTGATGCAGACTGCGTATAAAACAATTAGAACCCATGAACTCTCGCAGCTTAGGCCCTCTGGTTTACTGGTTCCTGCGCTCTTTCCCATTCCTGAGGTCGCGGGTTCGAAACCCGGCCACCTCAAACATTTTTTAAGGCTTTTTAACCCTCTAAAAATTCCGGAAAAGTTGTAAAAATTATAAAAATGATTTTTCAAACATTAAAATTTTTAAAACAATTTAATTATCTTCTGAAATTTATTTTTAACATTTTATCTATTTTAATAAATGTTTTAAATAAATAAATTACAAATAATACAAAATTATTTATACTAAAGTGGACTCTTAATAATAACTTAATTTATTATATTATTATTCGAAACTAAATTACTTTTATTTTATTTAAATAATATTTATTATTGTTTAAATCATGATTAAATATAAAAATTTTATATTTAAATCATTCCAAAAACATTTTCATTTTTTTAATAATTTAAATAATTAAATATATTAATTAATTATCATATAATTAATTAATAAAATTAATTATTTATTTTCCCACACTTTCACAATAAACAAACGGTTACGTGTATTGATCCATATATTTTTATTAAAATTCTAAACATAATCATTTTCAATAAATTCATTTTATTTATTTCAAAACATTTCAACTAAATAAATTATTTAATTTAAACTATCATTCAAATCAAATGGAAATCCTAATAAATTTTCAAATTCTCAAATCACTATTATTCTAATTCAAGGCACCGTTCCTTAGGTTAATCATAAGGAAATCGTAGGTGTCTAACCTATCACGTTCAAAATCCAATCTCATCAATCAGGTGAGTATTCATATCCCCTTTTATATCATTTCCCATTTGGGGGAAATCATGTGATACAATATATTCAATCATGATATTCTATTATTATTTCATTCTAAATTCAATTCAAGACAGGTTATGTTATTACTTGCAATTATGTGAACATACTGTGATAAACTGGACGACAGTAAAACCCTAATTCAATCAATCAATCCTGGTATCAATGGTAGATCTACTGGTTTGGGATAATCCACCCCACATGGCTTACGAGTGGTGATTATACAAACCCACCCCATATGGCTTACGAGTGGTGATTGTGCCAGAGACAAGTAGTCAATCTATGGTGTTTGTGTGCAAGTCTATTATATGCAAGTATCAAGTCAAGGGGTTTATATTGTGACGGTTTATCTATATGCTTTACTATTGCAACATAAGTCTTAATATTACCTTGTGAATTGAATTATTCTCAATCAAACAATCAATCTATATGTATACTCAAAACTGTGATTACTCACCAGCTAATTCGTTAGCTGACTTTATTTTCTCACATGATTTCAGGTTAAGCAAGCTAGTGGACTTCTACTTGATCATATAAGACCTGGACTTAGTCAAAACAAAATACAATTACTATTTGTGACTTTAACTGTTGTATTTGTATCTGTTAAATTCATGTTATCCTGTAATCTGATTTTAATATTATTATCACTATTAGACAATCATGAGTTATGAACAATCAATCATTCCCTCGTCCGCTCCGATGATTCCGCCGTCGGTCGGGGTGTGACAGATTGGTATCAGAGCCATGGTTATAGGGAATTAGGTTATTAGAAATGGAATGACCTAGACTATAACTAAGTACCTTTACACATGAGTCCTCTCATGTATTTTATATGCTTAGATAGGATTTTATGTGCCTTACATGTTTATACTTGATTATGTGATTATCTGCCTTATGTGATTCTTCTTATACCTTGAATCTTATCAATGTACACACGAATCTAAAATCATATTCTAAGGCATTGTGTGCCTAATTCAAGTGATTTCAAACTCCAAAACTCGATTGTTATTCATGGTTTTCAAATCTCGTCAAAGTCCGTGTCACATGACCAAGAACATGCAATGCTGGAAGAGTGGGGTACCTGTATCTTAAGGTGTTCTGTCTAGGCAAGGTATTCATACAACTTGATTACCTTACCTGGGAACCCTCGAGATGAGTATTCGCTTATAGGTACGCATGTCCTCGTTAAGGTTGTGGTGGACACAAATACTTTGATTAGTCAACGTACTCGCTTTGATTTACGAATCAAACGATTACACTCGGAACATATCATCGTTATTATGCCAAATTCCCGATTTTCGTTTACAAATTGTATAACTCATATTACCCAATTCTCATAAAATATCTTAATGATATTCCAGAATGTCTTCTCGTCGAATCCGTTCACGATCTAGAAACTCTGGCCGTAAGATTTCTGCTATTGTAGCATGTGAAGTTACTGCGGTCATCCCAACTCTACTTACCCATTTGAACCAAGGCAATAATACTGTCCAAAACCCAATTGCACCAAACCCTCCCCGAACTTGTACTTACAAACATTTCAGTTCTTGCAACCCCACTAAGTTCAGTGGAACTGAAGGTGCTACCGGATTACTACAGTGGTTCGAAAGCATCGAGAACACTTTCCTAAACAGCGAATGCCCTGAAAATCTAAAAGTCCGGTATGCCACAAGTGTTCTTCAGAAACGTGCACTTACTTGGTGGAACGGAGAGAAACGAACCCGTGGAACTGAAACTGCTCTAGCCTTAACATGGACTGAAGTTAAGGAGCTCATGACTAAAGAGTTCTGCCCAAGAAATGAAGTCCGAAAACTGGAAGCTGAGTTCTGGGAGTTAACCCAAGACAGTGGCGAGAACCTCGCATACACTAACCGATTCCACGAACTGAGCCTTTTGGTACCGCATCTTGCTACCCCTACCTCCCGAGCCATCGAGAAATACATTGGTGGTCTACCCTTGTAGATTCAGGATACGGTGCTAGGAAGGAATCCTTCAACACTAGAAGATGCTATCAGGCTGGCTGCACAGTTAACCGATAATCATGTGAAAGCTGGTTCCTTAACCAGGAAAGGATCGAAGAAAAATACCGATAAACTTCCTAACGAAACCGTCAAAACCGACCAACCCGAGCCTTCCAGGAACAAGAAGAGGAAGGCTCAATCTCAAAATTTTGTTGTGATTTCCCCTGCTGTGCCAATTACTCAAGTCCCCCCAACACATCAACAAGCGGTAAACAACCAATCGCTGATGAGAAAGCCATACACCGGACCCCATCCACTGTGTAACATTTGCAATTACCATCATCCCGCTAACACTCAGTGTCGTCAATGCACAAACTGTGGTCGTTTGGGTCATACATTCAACGTGTGCAGGAGTGCTGCTAAAGCTCCGACCAATGCACCAGTTCACCAACATCTTCCTGCAAATACCCAGGGTCGTGCATGCTATCAATGTGGTGATCCGAACCATTTTCGCAATCGATGCCCTCAACTTGTCATCCCAGTTCCTACGGCTCAAGGACGTGCTTTCAACATTAATCCTCAACAAGCTCAAGCCACCAATGATGTGGTGTTGAATAATTCTTGTCCTTGATTTCGTCTTCATGATGTAATTCAAGATTTGTAATCGTGATTTTCCTTTTGTTACATTGATGTAATTTGAAAATTTCTAAATTTCTAATTGAGATATTTTTCCTTTCGTTGTTAAGTCAACTTTGAACCGTTTGCATCGTGGGGGATGCAAGAGTTTGCAAGTCAACCTATGACTAAGGACACTCGAATCTCCTAAATGATTCTAACTCATCAAAACAGGGGTGATTCCCTTACTTTGGTGATGAATCTTTATTCATTTCAATAAATGTTTTTCAATGATGTGTTTTATGAAATTTTATCCTCTGGATTAGGGTGATTTCCTTATCTCGAGGACTAACTTCAATTATTCACTTTGGAACTTGCATTTCACAAATGACATGATCTCACCAAAATAGGATTGAAACCCTTACTTTGGTGACAAATGTCAATCTTCGATTGTTTTCTTGTTATTATCAAGCTCAATCATCAAGATACGCGTGAAATTCATACCTTGATGATAATTTCATTTTTATGGATTGTATTTTTTCAAATGAAACACCTCATCAAAGTAGGAGTGAATTCTGGATTTTGATGAAGAAGTTCATCTTGTTATATTTTGTTTTTGTAAAAAAATCATCGTTAAGATAGGAGTGATTTCCCTTACCTTAATGGTGAGTTATCTCGTCTTATTTCTGTAGATCCTCAGATCAAACTTTTTAGATTGGTAAGCTAGTGGTCATACTTTGAAAGTACACCATCAAGTTAGGGGTGAAAACCATACCTTGATGACTATTCTCATTTCTTGATCTCCAACTTACCATGGTTGTAATCAAGTGACGAGACGCATGTAGTAACTTGAAGGGTGAAATAATGTTAGTGTTTCGACCTATCCAGCCAAAGCATGATCTCTGAACTTGAAAAGAGACCCGATCGCTTTAAGCTGATTTTGATTCCAAGCTTGGAACATTTAAATTCTTAAATCGATTTCTTTCCTTTTATTCTCATGTTTTGATTTGATCTAGCTACATCGGACCATTTATTCCTTATTTATCGACTTTTATTGTGAGTTATCATCAAAACCTAATTACATGATGGTAGTCTTCCTAAACAATCATTTGTCAAGTAAAGATATTATCTTTGATCGCGATGGTCGCTTCATCTCTCGTTTCTAGAAAAGTCTCCAATCAGCTCTCAAAACTCAACTGAATCTTAGCACAGCCTATCACCCACAAATCGACGGTCAGACTGAAAGAACGATACAAACCCTCGAGGATATGCTCCGGGCTTGTGTCATTAATTTCAGTGGATCGTGGGATTCCCATCTTCCGTTGATTGAATTCTCTTACAATAAACAGTTACCAGACCAACAGATGGCACCATTTGAGGCCTTGTATGGTCTGAAGTTGGTGAATCACAGATTACTGGTCCGGAATTGATACAAGAAACAACCGACAAAATTCATAAGATCCGTGATAACTTGGTCGCTGCTAGAAATCGTCAAAAGCATTATGCTGACAAAAGACGTAAGCCCATGGAATACAATGTCGGTGATCTCGTACTTCTTAAGGTATCACCTTGGAAGAGAGTGATTCGCTTTGGAAAGAAAGGGAAACTAGCACCTCGTTACGCGAGTCCATTCAAAGTACACGAACGAATTGGGAAAGTAGCCTACAAGCTTGAGCTACCCCAAGAGCACAACAATATACATCCGACGTTTCATGTTTCAAACCTCAAGAAATGTCTTGCCGATGAAAATTTCCACATTCCACTCGACGAAGTCCAGATTGATGAATCTATGCACTTTATTGAGAAAACTGTGGAAATTATGGATCGGGAAGTCAAACAGCTCAAACGTAGTAGGATACCCATTGTCAAGGTCCGCTGGGAATCTAAACGTGGCCCAGAATTAACCTGAGAACGGGAGGACCAAATGAAATCCCGATATCCTCATCTTTTCATTTCAGACTCCTCATGATTAAAATTTCGGGACGAAATTTCTTAAAGCAGGGGAGACTGTAACATCGCGTATTTTCGTAAAAAAAAATTTTTTAGTTTATAAACAATCAAGTTTATTACGTTGATTTTTAATTCAAATAATAATATAATAATAATAATAATAATAATAATAATAATAATAATAATAATAATAATAATAATATAATAATAATAATAATAATAATACTAATAATAATAATAATAATAATAATAATAATAATGAAAATATAAAGTTGAATTAAAGCCTATAACTAATATTTTTACATGAAATGTTAACATTACTAATCACAAGGGCTAAAAATGCAACTTACGTTAACACTAAAACATAAACTTTGGATTAAAATGGAACAAAGGTATACTTCAGGGACCATTCTTGTAAAATTAGGAAACATCCCAACCCCACCCCCATCTTCCCCGTATTGCCTTTCTCCTCCATTATCGGCCGAGTGGAGTAAATTCGGTCACTTCGGACTTTAATAATTGAAAGCAAACACCACTAACGAATTTGGAACCATTTATAATCTTCCTTGAGTTTGGATTTCGTTCAAAACAATCGAAAACAACCCGTTCGAACCCCACCCGAACCGTCGACCTGCAACTCCTTGAAACCCCATCTTCGAACGATTTTAATCGAAATTGGCAAAAGGATTTGCTTCCAGATCATCATTCAAAGCTTTCCTAAAGTTTAATTTGATTATAATCACGGTTTGGGCATCAATCAATCATCACGAGTGCCGCGACCTGTTCTTCGTTGGGATCAACTTCAAATCAACACCATATAGGTAATTCTACACACCCACATACTCGGTTTTTCATGGGGAATAAAAGCCCCATGATTTCAGTTGCAATCGAAATCAAATTTGGGTTCAATTGGGGCTTCGATCGATCTAGGGCTCATTCGGGAAGAGAGGGTTGATGCAGACTGCGTATAAAACAATTAGAACCCATGAACTCTCGCGGCTTAGGCCCTCTGGTTCACTGGTTCCTGCGCTCTTTCCCATTCCTGAGGTCGCGGGTTCGAAACCTGGCCACCTCAAACATTTTTTTAAGGCTTTTTAAGCCTCTAAAAATTCCGGAAAAATTTGTAAAAATTATAAAAATGATTTTTCAAACATTAAAATTTTTAAAACAATTTAATTATCTTCTGAAATTTATTTTTAACATTTTATCTATTTTAATAAATGTTTTAAATAAATAAATTACAAATAATACAAAATTATTTATACAAAAGTGGACTCTTAATAATAACTTAATTTATTAAATTATTATTCGAAACTAAATTACTTTTATTTTATTTGAATAATATTTATTATTGTTTAAATCATGATTAAATATAAAAATTTTATATTTAAATCATTCCAAAAACATTTTCATTTTTTTAATAATTTAAATAATTAAATATATTAATTAATTATCATATAATTAATTAATAAAATTAATTATTTATTTTCCCACACTTTCACAATAAAACAAACGGTTACGTGTATTGATCCATATATTTTTATTAAAATTCTAAACATAATCATTTTCAATAAATTCATTTTATTTATTTCAAAACATTTCAACTAAATAAATTATTTAATTTAAACTACCATTCAAAATCAAATGGAAATCCTAATAAATTTTCAAATTCTCAAATCACTATTATTCTAATTCAAGGCACCGTTCCTTAGGTTAATCATAAGGAAATCGTAGGTGTCTAACCTATCACGTTCAAAATCCAATCTCATCAATCAGGTGAGTATTCATATCCCCTTTTTATATCATTTCCCATTTGGGGGAAATCATGTGATACAATATATTCAATCATGATATTCTATTGTTATTTCATTCTAAATTCAATTCAAGACAGGTTATGTTATTACTTGCAATTATGTGAACATACTGTGATAAACTGGACGACAGTAAAACCCTAATTCAATCAATCAATCCTGGTATCAATGGTAGATCTACTGGTTTGGGATAATCCACCCCACATGGCTTACGAGTGGTGATTATACAAACCCACCCCATATGGCTTACGAGTGGTGATTATGCCAGAGACAAGTAGTCAATCTATGGTGTTTGTGTGCAAGTCTATTATATGCAAGTATCAAGTCAAGGGGTTTATATTGTGACGGTTTATCTATATGCTTTACTATTGCAACATAAGTCTTAATATTACCTTGTGAATTGAATTATTCTCAATCAAACAATCAATCTATATGTATACTCAAAACTGTGATTACTCACCAGCTAATTCGTTAGCTGACTTTATTTTCTCACATGATTTCAGGTTAAGCAAGCTAGTGGACTTCTACTTGATCATATAAGACCTGGACTTAGTCAAAACAAAATACAATTACTATTTGTGACTTTAACTGTTGTATTTGTATCTGTTAAATTCATGTTATCCTGTAATCTGATTTTAATATTATTATCACTATTAGACAATCATGAGTTATGAACAATCAATCATTCCCTCGTCCGCTCCGATGATTCCGCCGTCGGTCGGGGTGTGACAGATTGGTATCAGAGCCATGGTTATAGGGAATTAGGTTATTAGAAATGGAATGACCTAGACTATAACTAAGTACCTTTACACATGAGTCCTCTCATGTATTTTATATGCTTAGATAGGATTTTATGTGCCTTACATGTTTATACTTGATTATGTGATTATCTGCCTTATGTGATTCTTCTTATACCTTGAATCTTATCAATGTACACACGAATCTAAAATCATATTCTAAGGCATTGTGTGCCTAATCAAGTGATTTCAAACTCCAAAACTCGATTGTTATTCATGGTTTTCAAATCTCGTCAAAGTCCGTGTCACATGACCGAGAACATGCAATGCTGGAAGAGTGGGGTACCTGTATCTTAAGGTGTTCTGTCTAGGCAAGGTATTCATACAACTTGATTACCTTACCTGGGAACCCTCGAGATGAGTATTCGCTTATAGGTACGCATGTCCTCGTTAAGGTTGTGGTGGACACAAATACTTTGATTAGTCAACGTACTCGCTTTGATTTACGAATCAAACGATTACACTCGGAACATATCATCGTTATTATGCTAAATTCCCGATTTTCGTTTACAAATTGTATAACTCATATTACCCAATTCTCATAAAATATCTTAATGATATTCCAGAATGTCTTCTCGTCAAATCCGTTCACGATCTAGAAACTCTGGCCGTAAGATTTCTGCTATTGTAGCACGTGAAGTTACTGCGGTCATCCCAACTCTACTTACCCATTTGAACCAAGGCAATAATACTGTCCAAAACCCAATTGCACCAAACCCTCCCCGAACTTGTACTTACAAACATTTCAGTTCTTGCAACCCCACTAAGTTCAGTGGAACTGAAGGTGCTACCAGATTACTACAGTGGTTCGAAAGCATCGAGAACACTTTCCTAAATAGCGAATGCCCTGAAAATCTAAAAGTCCGGTATGCCACAAGTGTTCTTCAGAAACGTGCACTTACTTGGTGGAACGGAGAGAAACGAACCCGTGGAACTGAAACTGCTCTAGCCTTACATGGACTGAAGTTAAGGAGCTCATGACTAAAGAGTTCTGCCCAAGAAATGAAGTCCGAAAACTGGAAGCTGAGTTCTGGGAGTTAACCCAAGACAGTGGCGAGAACCTCGCATACACTAACCGATTCCACGAACTGAGCCTTTTGGTACCGCATCTTGCTACCCCTACCTCCCGAGCCATCGAGAAATACATTGGTGGTCTACCCTTGTAGATTCAGGATACGGTGCTAGGAAGGAATCCTTCAACACTAGAAGATGCTATCAGGCTGGCTGCACAGTTAACCGATAATCATGTGAAAGCTGGTTCCTTAACCAGGAAAGGATCGAAGAAAATACCGATAAACTTCCTAACGAAACCGTCAAAACCGACCAACCCGAGCCTTCCAGGAACAAGAAGAGGAAGGCTCAATCTCAAAATTTTGTTGTGATTTCCCCTGCTGTGCCAATTACTCAAGTCCCCCCAACACATCAACAAGCGGTAAACAACCAATCGCTGATGAGAAAGCCATACACCGGACCCCATCCACTGTGTAACATCTGCAATTACCATCATCCCGCTAATACTCAGTGTCGTCAATGCACAAACTGTGGTCGTTTGGGTCATACATTCAACGTGTGCAGGAGTGCTGCTAAAGCTCCGACCAATGCACCAGTTCACCAACATCTTCCTGCAAATACCCAGGGTCATGCATGCTATCAATGTGGTGATCCGAACCATTTTCGCAATCGATGCCCTCAACTTGTCATCCCAGTTCCTACGGCTCAAGGACGTGCTTTCAACATTAATGCTCAACAAGCTCAAGCCACCAATGATGTGGTGTTGAATAATTCTTGTCCTTGATTTCGTCTTCATGATGTAATTCAAGATTTGTAATCGTGATTTTCCTTTTGTTACATTGATGTAATTTGAAAATTTCTAAATTTCTAATTGACTAAGGACACTCGAATCTCCTAAATGATTCTAACTAATCAAAACAGGGGTGATTCCCTTACTTTGGTGATGAATCTTTATTCATTTCAATAAATGTTTTTCAATAATGTGTTTTATGAATTTTATCCTCTGGATTAGGGTGATTTCCTTATCTCGAGGACTAACTTCAATTATTCACTTTGGAACTTGCATTTCACAAATGACATGATCTCACCAAAATAGGATTGAAACCCTTACTTTGGTGACAAATGTCAATCTTCGATTGTTTTCTTGTTATTATCAAGCTCAATCATCAAGATACGCGTGAAATTCATACTTGATGATAATTTCATTTTTATGGATTGTATTTTTTCAAATGAAACAACCTCATCAAAGTAGGAGTGAATTCTGGATTTTGATGAAGAAGTTCATCTTGTTATATTTTGTTTTTGTAAAAAAATTCATCGTTAAGATAGGAGTGATTTCCCTTACCTTAATGGTGAGTTATCTCGTCTTATTTCTGTAGATCCTCAGATCAAACTTTTTTAGATTGGTAAGCTAGTGGTCATACTTTGAAAGTACACCATCAAGTTAGGGGTGAAAACCATACCTGATGACTATTCTCATTTCTTGATCTCCAACTTACCATGGTTGTAATCAAGTGACGAGACGCATGTAGTAACTTGAAGGGTGAAATAAGGGTACTATAGATGTTTTATTAGAGGATTTGGAGTAATAGCCAAACTGTAACTGAACTCCTTAAAAAGAATGCTTTCCAGTGGTCTTCATCTACCCAAGCTTCCTTTGAAGCTCTTAAAACTGCACTCGGTTCTCCTCCAGTTTTAGCCATGCCTGACTTTTCAAAACCCTTCATTATGGAAACTGATGCTTCAGCAAAAGGGCTAGGTGCAGTACTTATGCAAGATGGTCATCCTTTGGCTTTTATCAGTAAAGCCTTATCAGTCAGGCAGCTGGCATTATCGGTTTATGAAAAAGAGTTGTTGGCAATTATCATGGCCGTGAAGCACTGGCATCATTACCTGATTCCTGCCCATTTTATCGTTCGCACAGATCAGAGGAGTCTTAAACATCTACTTGATCAAAAGATTATTACCCCTCTCCAACAAACTTGGCTCTCTAAGATGTTGGGTTATGATTATGAAATACGATACAAGAAAGTCAATGATAATCTTGCAGCTGATGCCTTATCAAGAGTCCAAGGTATGGCCTTGTTTACTCTCTCATTATCTGGTATTGATCCCTTATTGTGGGATAGCATCAAGAATCTTTGGTCTACTGATGTTACTTCCTTAGATATCATTGCCAAAATTAAGGAAGGAAAACAATTTAAGAATCTCACATGGGATGGACAATGTTTAAAGAGAAAAAATAAGTTGCTTATTGGTCATGATCCTGAGTTAAAACAGGATATACTTCATCTTTGTCATTCTTCCCCAATGGGTGGTCATTCGGGGTTCAAACCCACACTATACAAGCTTAAACAGTTGTTCTATTGGAAAGGGTGTTCTAATGATGTTAGGCAGTTTATTAAAGAATGCTCTACATGCCAAAGAGTCAAGTATGAAACAGTTGCAAGTCCTGGACTATTACAACCTCTCCCTATTCCAAATGCCATTTCTCTGACATTTCCATGGACTTTATTTCTGGGCTGCCTAAAGTTCAGGGAAAAGATACCATATGGGTCATTATGGATCGGCTTACCAAATATGCCCACTTCATTATTTATCTCACCCATATACGATTGCCCAATTAGCTTAACTGTTTTTGGATCATATATTCAAATTACATTGTTGCCCAACCTCAATTGTATCTGACAGAGATCCATTATTCGTCAGTAATTTTTGCCAAGAGTTCATGCGCCTGCAAGGAGTGACTTTAGCCTTTCATCTGCCTACCACCCTAAATCGGATGGTCAGATAGAAGTATTAAATAGGTGCTTAGAATCTTATTTGTGTTGCATGGTTATGGATACTCCAGCTCAGTGGGTAAAGTGGGTATCCCTTGCTGAATGGTGGTACAATACATCCTACCACTCTGCCATACGTATGTCCCCTTTTAAGGCATTATATGGTTATAAACCTCCTATTCACATTCCTTATATTCCGTCGGATACTAATGTGGCAGCTGCGGAAGATTTATTCAGGGATCGTGAGGCTTTGCTAGTTCAGTTGAAGACTCATTTAGCCCATGCTCAATCTCAAATGAAGTTTTTTGCTGATAAGAAACGATCTGAGCGAACATTTGAAGTTGGTGATTGGGTTTATGTCAAGCTACAACCCTATGTCTGAACTTCTCTCAAGCTACATCACCATAACAAGCTTGCTCCTCATTTTTATGGCCCCTTTTTAGTGGTGGAGAAAGTCGGTCGTACTGCTTATAGGCTTGATTTGCCTCCTGAAGCCTATATCCTCACACCTTCTGTGTTTCTCTACTCAAAGCAGCTCATGGGGCTCATGCTCCAGTGTTTCCCTTGGCGACTACCCCACGCTTTCATCTACAACCACGAGCTATTATGATTGCAGGATGGTTAAGCGAGGTTCTAAACCGGATGTACAAGTCTTGGTCCACTGGCAAGGTCTTCCAACTTCGGAAGCGACATGGGAATCATTACAAGAACTTAAACTTCATTTTCCCTTGTTTGTTGAAGATTCTTGAGGACAAGAATCATTTTGGGGGGAAAGTATTGTTAGTACCATATTAGTAAAAGGGCTGAAGTTGTAATATTGTCTAGTATCAGGGACTAGTTTGTAATTGTGTTTTGTTGTTACAACTAACGGTCAGTTAGTTGGTTTGTTAAACCGGTAGTTAAATACCGTTGATCTCAATAAGAATGGTAGCTTGATTGTGTGAATTTCCTTCTTCTCTAGTCTCTTTACCAATTGAGCTAACATAGGTATGAACACGGCCATGTAAATGTTGTGGATTTATTTGATGCAGATAGGTTTTATAGGAAAATTTGAATGTTAGATAAGAGATTCGTTTTGTAACGACTAATTGCCATTTTTCATTACCGATGGTGATTTAGATACTAGAATTCAGAGTTTGAATAGTGATGCGGAAACTCACAAATCATGTATCTAAAGGTACTAGGGAATTTGATGTTTTTATTGAACATGAAAGAGAAGAGGAAAATGATGATGATGAAAGTGAGTTTTATGTAAATGATGAAAATGAGGTAGATGATCAAGAAGCTGACATTTTGGCCTACAAGTTAAATGTTGATCTAGAAGATGAACTAGATGGTGATTTGAAGAAGCAGATAACTTAAGAGGTAATAGCCAATGAGGAATTTGCTAGTGGGTGTGAGTCCGCTAAAAATATTGGGTGCATAAGAAAAAGGAAATTGAAATACATTCAAATCAAAGGACTAATGGTGATGATAAAAAGTTTTGATGGGAAAAAATGTTTGGAAGTAAGAAATAAGTGAGACTTTTTGAGGCAACATACAGTGAAAGTAGAAAGCTGGTGAAGGATGACAACATTTGGGTGAGGGTACAGTGTGCTAGAGACTTTAGAAATAGGAGAAGGTGAATTTAAAAGTGGTGGTTAAAGTAAGTGTACCAAGAAAGTGAAGGTTTAACAAAAGAAAGTGAAACATTTACAAAAAGAATAAATAAATGAGGTAGGAGAAAAAGACAAACCCTAACTAGTTTATGCCCTTGAACTTTGTTAGTTTTAAAAACTGAAATTTCAAACACAGGATTGTGAAGACATTTAATTCTACTCATAAATGTCTTCGAAGTAGGAAAAAAGTTTGTTGCACATCCACTTTTCTTCGTAAACAAGTAATAGATCAAATGGAGGAAAGTCCCATACTAGTAAAAGCTATTCAAGAACAATACTAGAGAAATATAAGGTAGAAGTTTCAAAGATGCAAGCTTACAGGGACAGATCCAAAGTACTTCAACAACTCCATGGAGATTTCACTTCATAATATGGATTGCTTAGAGAATTGTTGGTGAGCTCATGAGCAAGAACTCAGGTACTACTATAAAACTAGATGTTGAACCACCCGTAGAACCAACTTTATAGATACAAAATTTAGAGTAATATACATTTGTTTAGGTCCTTGAAAAAAGGGTTTAAAGATATTGGAAGATATTTGCTTGGAAGTGTGTTTTAGAGTATCTTAGGAATGACTTGAATATTAACATCAACTCAAACTTCTCATTTATATTTGACAAGAAAAAGGTAACGCCTTATTGTTAGTCTATTACATCTTTTTTTTTGTTAATTTCTAATATTTTCTATTATATTAAATTTGGTTTATGCTAACTAGGGTCTACATCAAGCCATTTTAACACTATTTCTATGTGCCTAGCATAGTTATTGTGTAAGGCACATTCATGAGAATATTAAACTATCTTTTAAGGGTAAGGCATATAAAGAGAAATATTATGGAAGTTTGCAACATGCACAAATGTTGTATAATTTCATTAAAGCATGGATGATTAGGAAAAAAACTAATTCTGATGCACATTTATGGTTATCAAAGATCAATCCCAAACTCTAGTCAAGATCTCATTTTTCTTGTAAACATATATTAGTGTTGGTATATTCTAGGTATTTTCTAATTATGCTTTACTAACTATGCTTTTGATTTACACTAACATTCTGATGTGTTATTATATAACATGGGTGAATATTTAATTCTTAATTGTTGGATGGTCGAGATAAGCCAATCATCGCTGCATTAGAGTACTATAGGAATTTTGATGAGAAAAATTGTCAATTAGCTACAAGTGATTGATAAACTAATGTCCAACTAACACCCATTGTGAAAAAGTTATTTGAAAACACCAAGAAGGATGCCATAAAGTACAATGTCACTTGGAATGGGGAGTAGTTTCAGGTTGCAACACTGGGCATTTCATGATTAGTGTGTGGTTTACATCTCTCATAAGACATGCACTTGTATAAGATGGGAACTCATAGGAATGCCTTGCAAATATATAGTGACAACTTTGTGAAATATGGCAAGCTTTGGTCAATAGGTTAGGGTTCCAGAAAGTTAAGTGCGTTTAGTGTACACATTGGCAACTTGGAAGAATGTATACAGCTATAAGTTTTCCCATTAATAAAATGCATTTGTGGGAAAGAACACAACTACCATCACGATCACCCCACCAACACATCATACTCTAGTGGGAAGACCTAAGAAAAAAAGAAGAAATCTATTGTTGAAGACATGACAAGGGGTGGAAACTTTCCAAAAAATAGCATCGTTTAGTGTGGTAAGTGTAAGAACCAGGACATAATAGTAGAACTTGCAAAGGCAAGAAGAAGAATTGAGTTGGGTTGAATGTTTAGGGATGAAGCTAGAGGTCTAGTTTAGTAATTTACATGTTTCTTTTGAAAACTTAGTCAAGTTTAGAAGTTTATTTTGAATTTATGTATAGTATTTGCTATCAAGCATTGTTCTTTGAAATTTGGACCTTGTAATTCCTTGTAACAACTATTATGTATGGCATTTGGTAGTATGAATTTGATGTCATTTGGAATTAGTATTTCATGGATTTTATGTCATTTGTTGTATGGTATTTAAGATTTGGTAATTGGTTCAATATCTGCAATATCAAAACCATAGTTATGCATTGCAAGTTTCCTTTGGTCATTAGTGCAATATTTGTCATAGCAATAAAACATAATTCCTGACAAGTTTGGCAAAACCCTACAATCCAGTAGTTGGTGGATCTGTAAAGCCTCAAGTAGTACAAGAATTGCAATGCCCTTTTTAGATCCGTAGTTCTTAGATAAACTACTACAGCCACCATTACATGAAGTTGATGCATTAAATGCTAGAATAGGGCCCTTTGGATATATTGCAAATCGGTTTCGAAAAAATTAGATCTCATGACTTCATTACGCTTTGTTCCCGAGTTTACTTAACGAAAGAAAAGAAAAAAAACATTTTCTTTTCTTTTCCTTTCTCTTCTTTTCTTTTCTCTTTTTTTCTCTTCTTTTCTTTCTTTCCTTCTTTCCTTTCTCTCCATTTTCTTTCATTTTGGAAGGATTGTTTTTAGTCTTCTTTTTCCTTCCATTTCCTTCCATTTCTTTCCATTTCTTTTCTTTTCTCTCCTTAAGTAAACTCGGGAACATAAATTTGTAACAATCCTTTCATTTTCTTCCATTAAAAAAAACTCTGGAACGCAACTATTTATTCTTTCCTTCAATTTCTTTTCTTTTCTCTCCTTAAATGAGACTCGGGAACACAGTGTTAACATGATAGAATATTTTACATAATCAATTTCAACCACCATTACATGAAGATCAAATATTCAAAAAAAAAAAAAAAACCCAACTACATATTTGCAGCTTTCTTTGTCACTTTGAATGTTCTCACTTTTTTTTAAATTATTGAAATTCCTCCGTTAATCTAAGAAGGCCCGGTATAACCACCTTGCATCTTTTACTCGCATCAAGGTCATACCATAGAAATAACCTACATTCTAAACCCTAGTTCAAAATTTAAAGAAAAATAATAACGTATCATATAGGAAAGAACTCGTCGTGTAATTCAAAGGTGAAAACACCTTTTTCGCTGGACAACAAAAGAAGTGTCAACCTGAATTTCGGGTGGTCCATGATGTTCTAAGCGCTACTTATTTCCCACAGTTGCAGTAAACCCTCTTTTAAGCGTGATTGAACATTGTAGAACTCGATTAACAACCGATTGAGATTCTTGAAGTCTATCTACACGACATTAGACATTCTCGATTGTCATTCTTGATTTACAAGGCGATCTGGATTTCTGGTTCCTCCTATGATTTTGATTCAAGTAAGAAAAGGGGGATAACGTTGTGTTCTCGAGTCTCACTAAGGAGAGAAAAGAAAGGAAATGAAAGGAAAGAAGAAATAGTTGTGTTTCAGAGTTTTTTTAATGGAAGAAAAATGAAAGGATTGTTAGAAATTCGTGTTCCCGAGTTTACTTAAGGAAGGAAATGGAAGGAAATGAAGAAGCTAAAATCAATCATTTCAAAATGGAAGGAAATGGAAAGAAAGGAAAAGAAAGAAAAGAAGAGAAAGAGAAGTGAAAAGAAGAGAAAGGAAAAGAAAGTGTTTCCTTTCTTTTCTTTTGTTAAGTAAACTCGGGGAACACGGCGTAAGTGGGTGTTGGGAGTATTTTTTTACTTACTTTTTAACTTATTAACTTTTAAAAGTTAAAATGTTATTTTATAGTGTTTGATAATGTGATAGTTGTGAGGGAAATAAGTTAATAAGTTTGGTGACACCCGTAATTCAGGTTACATTTTTCAAAACCATTGTCGTTAACATTGACCCGTACTCGCTAATACTCGAAACGTATAAAACACCGCCACCGACATCGTTTAAACAAATTATGATAAAATACTAACGCGGGTGTTTGTAGAGGATTCACAATAAACGAGATTACCTAAGGAATCCTCTTAATTTATATAGCACGCCAATCACGTCGTTATCAACCGGAACGGATTCGGGAACACGGGCCTAAGTACAGGGACCAAACCTGACAATTGCAAACTGGGGCTGGGTATAAATACCCATCCACAGCCAAAACACCCCATTCTGCTCTCTTTCACTCCTATGCTCTCTACACCTCCATTCTTCATCCTAGCACCAAATTCCACCCGATTGAGCTCGTTTTCGTCGGATGGACCACCACAACAGCTGAGAAATCACGTTCCCAGCAGGTAGGCGACCTCATTCATCCGTTTTATGCTCGTTTCACTGCTGCAAGTATGGGGTTCGGGTGTTAGGGTTCAACCCGAATGCATGTGGTCGTGGGTGGTGTAGGCCAATCAGCGTGTGCTTTCCACTTAGACATGTTAGGAAAGTGTTCCTGGAAGTCCTAATTGTGTGAAAATCGAGCACGGGACACGAAGGCTGTTCAGCCCGTCCAGCAGTCGCGACCTACTGCAGTACGCGATGGGCCAGCCATGCGACTGAACCATGCGACTGGGTCCATCGTACGACTGAGTGGTGCGACTGGGTGGATCGTGCGATTGAGTCCATACGTGTGTGCGTGACGTACGAATGAATGCATGCGACTGAGAGTGTGTGCGATTGAGTCAACGGATGAAATGTGTGCGACTGAGTACCACCCGACTGAAGGTCCAATCGTACAAAGAAGGTTCAGTCATGCGATTGGTTGTTGAGTCGGGTGAATAGGTGATGTGTGGTACGATTGAATGCTAGTCGTACGAATGAGGGTTCAATCGTACGAATGAGATTGATTCGTACGAATGAAGGCCCATTCGTGCGAATGAAGTGTCCAGTCGTGCGTCTGGCCTTGATATGCGATTGGAGTCATTTTGAGTAAATTCTCCTTGTGTGCGGTGTGCCTATCGTGTGATGATATGGTAACAATCAATAAGGTGTCATTTCTTGACACAAAGAATTAAAGTCAACGCAATCAACAAGCACATACTTTTACGATCTAAAAACAACTTAACTGTTGCAACAAAACAACAACCCGTTTGGGAACTACATAAGGTTGATATGTGTATGCCTGCTTGTGTGTGTGTCACCCACGACCGAGCCCATGCGACCCGACCCGACTAAAAACATGCCTATTAACGCTGAACACAACATTAACGCTTAACATGACTGTCAATAGGTGTTTGACAGCGCATTGTAAAACAACACTTGGGAGACCTTCATCCTACATACTTATTACATCATCTGTGAGTTCACGGCCCCTATTTTACTCTCTTTCCGTTTGGGAGAGAAAACATGCAAAACAGATTACTTAATGGTTGTAGTATTATTGATATCGCTTGTTACGTTAGTGCAAAACACAACATGTCCTGACACACTCGAACCGTTAGTAATGGGATTAGCGAGGTATTTTGGGTAGTACTACTGGGTCTGACAAAACCCCGCCAGAGCTAGTCGCGTAGCTTGATTGGAGGTCAAACGGGTGCTTGATTGACTAACACATTTGTCACGGTCTTGCGAGACGTGACGGGATACAACAAAAACATATAGGACGTAAACAGTCAGCTTCGGTTCGAAACGCTAAGTAACAAGAACATAGGCTAGCTACCTAACGATATGCTCTATATACTAAACCATTGAAACGCAAACTACCGAACGCTTACGAACACATTTATTGTTGAATAAAAACCTGTGAACTCACAACTTTATGTTGACACATTAGCATGTTTTCTCAGGTCACAGGAATGCATAAGCTCAAGATGCACGCTAGAAAACGCACTCAGGACATGCATTCATCTATTATATTTCAGCGTTGAACATTTTGTCTAAACATGGCTATTGTACTGTATGTAATGGAATTTACTAATTATGTACTCGCTCCGCACTATTGTAAACTTGTTTATGTCTTTTGAATGAAGTCAAATTGTCTATTTTAAATTCATATAGTGTCGTTCGATATGACTGTGTCTGAGATCCTGGTATGTCACACGCTAACGGTTAAAACCCGTTCGTGGAAATTGAGGGTGTGACAAAGTTACTCCATACTAACTTATTAACTTATTGGAAAAATCAATAAGTCAATAACTTGTTTTGAGAAACAATCTCAAACACGCCCTAAGAACTAAAGGATGGGAGGGATCGATTTGAGAAAAAAGGGACGTGGAAAGACATTTTTCCCCTAGCACGCTGATCTTAGTAAACTTTTAAATAAACTAATATGCTTTAATGTAGAGGACATAATGGGGAAGTTTCTATATACATAAACGACAACGTGTGAGCATTTCAAAGATAAATACATAAGCCGGAATTACTTATACCTTAAAAACTAAAATGGACATCACTTAAGCATTAAATACAAGCTTTTAGATGCATAATGGTTATAGTTCTTATGGCAAATTGGTAATATTTTTAAATTTAGGTCTTTATTTATTTTCTTTTGATGTAGTTTTTTTTTAATATTTATTAATTTATGTTATAATAATTTTAAAAATAATTTATTTTTCTTTTATAACTTTTAAAATATAAGTTTTATATAAAATTTCGACATTTAATGGGACATGCGATTTTTACCTACATGTTGGTTACAGAGTTTGAACGAAACAAACCCCGTAAATATAGTATATATTTTATTTTTTTTACGACGACGGTCTTGCTGCAATGCATGAGTTTGTGACGGTTTTTTTTTTTTATATAAAGTTTCAAATGTATTAACGATGTTTGTGTTTCGTTTTTCCTTATATTTATTGCGTGAATTCACAACCACATTTCGATTTAGGTTTTTAAGGGTTTCACGTCCTCTCCGCAACGCGGTGGGTTTAATATAGTTTTCTACAAACATAAAAGACATTTCTGTAATTTATCTAATTAATATTTTAGGATAAAGATTTCCATTATATATACAGTGGAAATGCCTAAGCGTTGTGGCAATACGGTTGTGCTTGATTTTTGGAAACTTGATTTTAGTCAGTATTTGTTCGGTGTGTGTTATGACGTGAATTAAAAAATCAGAACTGTAAGGCCCCGCTCACGGGCACCTTACTGTTGGTTCTTCATCGAACATATAACGTACATAATGTATATAATCATAAATCAACGCAGCGGAAATGATTAAAATATATATATACATTCTCCATTCATTCATAAAAGTCATTACATCATTGACTCGATTACAAAATGCAGCTTTCTCTACTTGTCTCTCCTCATAGGATCATACAGCGACTCTAGAGGAGATACTAAGTTCAAAAACATAAAAATTATAGTTTATACTAAGAATATTCCTTAGGTAATTCCGTACATCGGAACCCTGACGGAATTTACTCCTTGACACTCTCATGCAACACTTTGTTGCATGTACTATGCACACGCATCCAATGCGTGGCGAACTTACCAAAATCTAAAGGAGATTTCTTGAGTAATCTCGTTGATTCAGATCCTCAAGAAATCTCATAATGAATGCAAAGTGATGTGTTGCGAATATTATGGACCCGCAACCCATGACGTTGCAGCATATCAAATGGAGAATGCCATCCCAAAAGAGCTGAGGGATATATTTTTCTACAAACCAAAAGACTATTTTACCCTTCCACGCGTAATATTTGACTCGAAATATCACACGTCATTGATGCAGGGAAGCGCTAAGAGATTAGTAAAAGTTGCGTTGCGTGCTGCAGCAAAGAGAGCGGGAAATGAGATACTCCGACTTGAAAAAGATCGATCGTGGGGTCCGTCGTCACTTCCATGATGACATCACGGTGGTCGGTGCTATTCTCGACTCAAACCTCGTGAGCAGGGCTAGCTCGGTTAGAACCCTAACATATCCGTGAAAGGAGCAGGAGTAAACCTGCCTCCCAACGCCCTTGCTCCGGGCCTGCCTAAAGATCTCTACATATATAGAAGCCATTCTATACTCTAATTTCAAATTTCTGTGCTATATATCAGTTGGTGTGAATACCTCTTAGCTACCCGGTGCACCGTGGTTCCTTGGTTCCAAGCTTTGGCCCCTTACGGTGAGTAGAATGCCTAGGTAGTTCTTCTTGATGGTTGAACCAGGCAACCCGGTGCACCAGATGGTTAACCGTACTTTGAGCAACGAGTCGAGATTCTTTAATGTACACTATAACCTGGACTACAATACCAAAACTTACAGATGCAAGCGTTATAGTTTATTCTGATTCGAGGGGCAATTTTAATTTAGGTTTTTTTTTTTTTTTTTAATATAAACAATGTTTCAGAATAAATGCCCTTTTTAATCTAGGTTGTTAGTTTACGGAAGGTGAACAAATATATATTAATCTATATGCATATACAACATATTATTCCATATTAATATGGAACACTTGTGACTAAATTTACTATTCCAGTTTTATGTGATAAATTGTGTGATAATTTTTTTGTATTTACTATCAAATTTGTAATTGTCATCACGTACTAGTGAATAACAGAAATACAAACAATAAAATATAATAAATTAATGTGGAAAGTGTTATAAAATTATTTATCATAACAAATGGATGAATTATTTGTCAAATTGGTGGATAAGTGTGATATAGTATTTATCATCAAATAGTTTTACTATTTATACAATGATAGATATTTATTATTTAAATGTCAACCTTAATGTAGATAGAAATTACAGCTTATGTATTTTCATAAGTTATATGTTTATCTATTTTATTCTTAAATTATAATACTAATCTTGTGTTAATTATTGTTATAAGAAAACAAAATACAATATAAATATTGTCTGAAGATGTCATGCTAACTCAGGTTTCACGATTAACAGAACGCAGACCTTATTCGATCATGTAAGTATTAGACTATTGTTTTGTAATAGATTCATGTCTCTAAATTTGTTATTTTGCTAATAAAATAAACAAACTACTTTTTTTCATGTTGTGGCTAAGGAGACGGTTTTGTTTTACATTCTTTTACCTACATTTTTTTTTCTACTTTTTTTCACTGACCTTTTCCTATTTTTATTATGTCCTCTAAACTCCCTCTGATCTTCTGTCGGAATTGTTAAAACAGGACAAGACACATGATATATCAAGGAAAAAGGAAGAAAGAGAAACAATAGCTATAGCCACCATCACCATTTGGCCTTTACCAATTACCCCTCCCCTTTGGGTTGAAATCAAATCAGCTAAGAAGAAAGAAGACGAAGGGCTTCTTGGTTTTATGTTTTAGTGATTGCATAGGAAAGCTAGTATGATTCTTTGTTGATCTAATTATTAGTGACGTCATTCACTTTATTTGACAAGAACAAAGATAAGAATTTATGGATTTAATATCTATTTCTTCTTTCTTTCTCTCTCTCTCTCTCTACTTTCTTATGTTCTTCACAATAAGACTCATGGCATGATGTCTCTAAAGAGACTCGTTTCATAGTAATAAGATTCCGTTGCATTCAAGTGTTTTTGAAAGTGTCATGAATCCCAACACAACGTAACTTGGATAATAAACAAAGTGATTAAAGGTAGGGGTTTGCACCCAACACCAAGTTAATTAGTATATATATACTAATTTGACGGTAATCAATTGAATATATATGGAAGACTTAGAAAAAATATTCTTTAGATGTTTTAGAAAAGAATAATAATAATAATAAAATAATAATAATCGTTGGGAGGCGAGTGGAGTGGAAATGGGGTTGGGGGA
>CM044010.1:36050812-36307156 GCA_024085815.1 Flaveria linearis
AATTAGTTAGCAACAGTAACTAAATTCCTAGTAAGAACTATGAACACGTAAGGGCTAAGGCAAGCGAAGTCCATTCAAATCAAGAAAACATTTGACTTTTGGTGTCAAACCGAACGATTTGACCGCCATCATTGATGTTGAATATTCTAATATTTAAGAACGAATCAATCACCATCAAATTTAAATAGAAAAATACTGCAAATATAATAGTCATGATCAAAATCGTATCAAATAATCTTATTAACCTCATAATATAAGATTATTATGTTGACCTCAGAAGGGTAGAGTTCAGAAAATAATTAGCAAATCAAGATTCCTAAAAAGGACGGAGAACCGCCCAAGACAAGCCTATCAACATAAGATCTAAAAAGGATATGTATAAACTTTACGTCAAACAGAATTAAGTTTAATGCAAGATTTGATATTTGTTTTTTGAAACCGCAGAACCCCCACAAGAAAACTCATAAGCCCTACCCATCACCGGAAAACTCACAAGCCCTACCAATAATGGACCAGGTAAACATAGCTTATGATGGGCATGTGACCTTCAAGGGGTTAAAGGCGGAAACCAGTGGAAGCTGGACTCTAACCTGAGACCCCTTTAGAGGATCATGTGTTTACCGCTATGCCACCCCGTTAAAAGTTTGACAAAATGATTTAAAGATGTTAAGTGTACTAGACATCAACAGCACTACTCCCATAGAAAGTGCTGCAAGCATAATACATAAAGTTCATGTTTTTAAAAGAATTTGTTTCCCACCTTGCTATATCAAGATTAGTATTTTTGACCAAACAATGAGAGAAGTGTAAGTGTGGTGTGTTTTGAGTTAAGCATCTTACAGCACGTGGATTATTTTGAACAATGTCAACAGCTTCTTGGTTAGTAAGGTGCTCCCAGAGGCCATCTGAAGCAATATGATAACTGATCATGTGGCTGCAATTCATGAGCTGAACAGATGGATCCGAGCTCATATCGGTCTTTTGAATGGTTCACGAAGGCGGAACCTGCATATAAAGGTGCCCTATTGAATTCTGCCTTTTTTAAGTACACATCACCAATGGATCTTGAAATCTGCAGAGAAAATATAAGTTTTAAGCCTTGCACATGATAACAATAAAGCTTATGACAGTCAATTGTTTTATGTGCCTAACTGCATAAAGTAATTATCACCAAAATGAAGAGGAGGCAACCATTTTGTATGTTAATTGGCTGTCTACAAACAGTATCCATATGCAATGTTTAAAATGCTAATCTTTTAATTCAATACTAGCATAATGAAGCTTCTACTTCTTCTGTAACTTTTTAGATGGTATCAATTTCAAAATGGTTACATGACTCTTATTATTCGACCATGGGACACAGTTTACAATCAGGTATGAGACAGTGATGCCAAAACATGACCCATTGTCATCCTAATTACTAGCATCTCTTTCATGTAAATTAGATAAGCGACCAACTCGATATTCATGATGTTTCACAAGCATATAGTATGAATTACACCCTCTCTTTTCAATATTCATCCAAGTCAATCGTTTCTAAGATCAACTGGTGAATAACCAACTACCTGTATAAGACCTTTTACGCCCACGTTATGCTTCAAAACCACAATCTGCGAATCATCCGGGTGATTTGACTGCAACTCCTGCCTCACCGACTCCATACACGCGTTATGCTCAGCCGAAGTTGAATCGCAACAATCTCTCCAGTCGCCTTCACAAGCTTTCCCAAAACAGCTCGAGAATCGCCAAGATTAGCGATGTAAAGGGTTCCACCACACACAACTCCCACCAAACAGCATGATCCAACCGCTGCTATTTGCGGCTTCAAAGGCCACTGTTTCGACACAAGTGAAAGAACCCATCTTCTGTCGCTTGAAAGCCTTCTTGATCCCTCCACTGACATTGACTGATTCTCATAAGTAACCCTGAGAATTTATCAACACAACACTTGTAATCAATCAACAACTTTGATGAATTGAATTCAAACCCCATGAAAGAATTGTGCTCATGATGAATATGATTCAAGTGACTTACTCTTGAGATGCTGAAACAGATTACTGTTGATGAATCTTGATGTCTCCGGACCACCATGCCCATCATACACTCCAACAAGGTACCATAAGGTCCTGATTCCTGTAAGCTCAACACCTGATTCAAGTTGACTCTGATCTTCTAGCAAGTTATTAGCTTGAACAACACCATGGAGAAATCACCATTGAAATGATGCCCTGAATCCTTGTACCACAAGAGCCCATCTTGACGACCACCGGAATCAGAACGATGTGAACATGTCTGTCCGACCGGGGCCGAAACAAGCCCACAAAAGTTCATGAACCCTAATAACATCCCTCATCGAATTATCCGCATCGGGGATTCAAGATGAACTTATGCAGTCGGATCCAACTTCGATCTCAATCTACAAAAAATGAAGATTTTAGAAGTTTGTGTGATCGAATTGAGCCCTCAATTGGGGAAAAAGGGGGAAGATCTGAAGGTGAAAGGGGTTAGATCTGTGGATGAAATGGGGGAAATTGAGATTGGTGGATGAATGAGCAATTAGGAGTTGTTTGATGGTGATGATGAAATTGAAGTTTGTTCTGGAAGACAGCACAGCAGAGGAGAGGAGAGAGATGGGCTCTTATCAATACGAGGGGTGAGTAGGGGTGTGCAAAAAAACCGAAAACCCAAAAAAACCGAACACCGATCCGTATTCGTAACCGTAAAAACCGAACCGAATTATGAATTCGGTTTTCGGTTCGGTTCACAACCGAAACCGAATTGGGAATTCGGTTCGGTTCGGTTTTCGGTTCTGGATAATGTTGAAAATCGGGTTTGTTCGTTTGTTCGGTTTTAACCGAACTAACCGAATTCAATGTGTTATAATTTATATAAATTTATAGGTGTATAGTTTAGCCCAACTATCTCACCCAAAAACTATTCAAAGTGAAATTACTTGAGCCCAAAAACAAACCTTTTTACTTTTGGCCCAAATATATGCTTGCCTTGAGTACATCGACTATTTAAAATCTCAGATACCTTGGCCTTTTCCACTTTTTCAAACCCTAAAGAACACTTGCATACATCAGGCTCAAGCGACTCTTAACCCTTTACCCTCATACGATCGCGCAATAGGCTGTGAAAGTGTGAATTCGGTAACCTCGGTTGAATTCGGGTTTTTTCGGTTTTTAACCGAAACCGAACCAAATTGAATTCGGTTGAATTCGGTTGAATTCGGTTCGGTTAAGCATTTCCCAATTCGGTTCGGTTCGGTTTTCGGTTATGCATATTAAATTTTGAAAACCGAATAAACCGAATCGAATAAACCGAACAAACCGATAACCGAACCGATGAACACCCCTAGGGGTGAGGGGTGGAGGGAGAGAGAGAGAGATAGTCAGAGGAGTTTATCAAGGAGATTGGATATGGGTTTGTTTGTGAGTTGTCCAAGATGTGCACTTGACATCAAGACAAATGGCAACCATGGCTAACCAAATGGTCCCCTTTTGAAAAAGGAAGTGATTGGATATTTCAAAGGAAGTGATTGGATATGGGTTTGTTTCATACTTGAACCTAACGATTTGATTCGAAACTGGTTTTGGTTTCTACCGTCCCCATGCGTATCTAGTTTGGACTCGATGTAACCCGATTCCAAGGATTGCCCATCCTGCTGGTTGTTGTCCTAACCCGATTGGAACCTGTCCATACTGGTTCTAGCTATGGTATGCCACTCCGTCGGGGACAAGTTATCTTACGATCACTCATCAAACATTTCAACCAAAACATTTAACCTGCTTGGATACAGTCCCAAAACATGTTAAAAACGACGATTAGACTCACAACGATGAGCCTTCCGAGAGTGTCCACACACTGGCTGGTGAGAACCACGAGTGTAAGCGACCCTGAAACATATTAACATACACGTCTTACCCTAGTCACACCGGTGATCTCAAGCTAGAGTCCCAATCACTCCGGTTGACATTCCCAATTATAAGCTCAACACGAACATATGTCGAGGAGCTTGGGTCCACAACACACACTCTGAATGGTGACCAGGAGGACTGCCACAACACATAATCCATTTCGTGTATATCCCTTATAGCAATCCATTGTAATGACATGTAATTATATTACCCATAACGGATCTGACATTGGACTTTGTCCCGTGATAGTTCCATTTAACGAAACTCATATGTTTTTCTTAACATAACAATAGTAGGCATACTAGCAACTAGCCACCGATATGGTTCCTTTCAAAAACCTTGGTGTACCCCAAAATCCATGTTAATGCATAATGTGAAGGTTCAAAGTCTTCGAAAGATCACAATATCACCATCGCGCAATCTAGCATAATGAAAGGGGTCTCATACCTCACTATAGCTCTCATTCATGGTTATAGTCTATACTCAAGTGAAATGTAGCTTATCGGTAAAACCGAGAGCTTATAGATGCAATTCCAAGCAAAACAATGTCAAGAAAAGCAAATACGTCCTCCGATCGCTTCACCTAGCCCTAAAATGTCAAGAAATAGAGGGAGAAAATGGGTAGAGTGTTTTAGAGAGAGAGAGGGGATTGAGTTTGGGTGTAAATGGAATAAAATCTAGGGTTTTTGGCGTACCGCTAAACAGTCCTTGGCGGTTCGCTACCGCTTTATTATGAGAATATCCGAATATTCAAATGGAATTTCTGCATCTTGAAAGGAATGTTCCTCATGTTATGGCTTATTCTTGGCGGTCCCGCGACGCATTAGCGGTCCCGTGACGCTTTAGCGGACCGCTATCCTCTTCCTTCGCGGTCCGCGATGATATCACCTTCAAAAACCACACTCATCTTCTTGACGTACATTTGTGGTACCCTTTGCAACCCATAGTGATTTGCCATAGTTCACCAACTTTATTTTTCTTGATAATTAACTATATAGTATATAACTGAAAGTTTTTGAATCTAAATTACTTATTGTTTTATGATACGACACTAACATTAGATTTTTTTAAAACTTTCACTGTGTGCTCTTGCGACATCTTTATTTCAGTTACGTTCTCAAGCTGTCGTTTTATCTTTTGTTGTATGAACACATGACACGGTTATTTATACTTATGTCTATAAGTTATTGTTTTATCTCTAGGCTATACACATGCATGATGAGTATCTTTTAAACTTTATATCTTTTAACTAAATATATTTTCAGAAGATAAAACTAAATAAAATGTTAATTTTTTTAAGAAAAAAATTTTAATGCTAAATTAATTGAAATGTCATATATTTTTAACTAATTTATTTATTTATGAACCACAATGACGTATTTTTTTTTTTAATTTCAGTATATCGTCGAACGTGCTCCATAAGGTTCATACGAAAACTCGTTTACTTTATTGAAAACATAAACTTATGGTTTTAGATCTAAATTGAATACTAGTTTAAAGTGATGTTGTTACAAATACAGAGAAAATTTACGGTACAGTGTGATAATTTGTGCGAAATGTACGAAGAGATAACAACCATTGATTTAACAGATGAACGGTTCAAATTTTCCTACCCTAGTAAATGGTAAATGGAGTGACACGTGTCAGCACCATATTCATTCTCATTAAAATTTTTCATCTTCTCTCTCCTATTAAATAACTACATTAATTATTAATAATATTATTTATTTTTACATTATAATTAGTTTTTAATAAATTAAGAAAGAGATCTTTTTTATTAATGTTATTTTTTATAGAAATAGTTTTTTTATAAAATATTTTTTTCTAAAAAATAAACTATTTTTACGTAATATTTTAAAATTGGTGTTTCTAAAGTAATTTTTTTATAAAACAAAAAAAAAATAAAATAGGGACTTATAGTAAGGACATTTTAAATGGAATTTTTCTAAAACGTTATTTTGAAACAAATGTTTATTTATCTTTGAAATAAAAAAAAACTTAAAAGTTTATATTATTGTTTATTACTATAGTTATTACTCATATGTAATTCCCATGATATCATTTTCTTAGTATATCATTTTATAAAATAATTTTATTCTATTTAATATTTTATTTGTTCAACTCGTGTAATACACATGTTTACTGAAGCTAGTTTAAGATAAAATAATCACGCAAAGAATGTATGTAGAGGGATAAATTTGGAAATAACCTACAATTGTAGAATTTTCTCAAATTCCCTCCATTTTTTAAACGCATATAACTTTTTTATACGATTTTATTTTTTAAAAATATATACACCATAAAATCGAGCATTTATCATTTTTAATATGAGTATAGTGTTGTTATACTTTTCTTAAAAAAATCAACGTTTTTTAAAAAAAATATTTATGTGTTGTGCGTATAACTTGAGTGAGTATTAACTGCGTAATTATGAACATAACTTGCATAATTATCATATAACTTGCGTAATTATAAATAACTTGCGTAACTATTTTTATAACATCAGTAAATTTACTTTACTTAATAATAAATAACTTGCATATTATGTACCTTATATGCATAAGTGACATGGAAGAAACTACCACTTCACCAGAAAAACACGTGTCCGCTATGATGACTTCGTTGCTTCGCATTAAAATTACACTTTGCATAGTACCCCCCCTATAAATATATTATATAAAAAGTTTAGTGATAGATATTTACTATGTTTAAAAAATATATGAATTGCGAGTTCTTTGTTTTTATTACATTTCACTTTAAATTTGATCCATCTAGTTATTAAATGTATGCTTTTTATATTTGTGCTATGTTTATATACTACTATGCATCTAGCTCCTATAATAATATTCAAGTATCCAACGTTAATTTACGACCATATGTAAAAGAAAAAAAATTGTGCTAGCTCTGCCGCGTAGCGAGAGGCAACGATACTCGAAAGAAGAGAAATAATATATATCTATTTTATTTAAAGGGTCCTAATACACAGAAATCCACTCAGGTAAAACGACACACACCCTATACGTCACGTATAGGTCCATACGAGACGTATAGGTCGAATACACTGAAAACGAGGAAAATTTAGGGGCTGTCAGAGAGCTATACGTCTTATATAGTCCTATTAGACACCCCTATACGACACATATGCGGCTATACGCGTAAACGAATTTTGACGCTGACTACGAGGAAAAATTCAAGAGCTGTCAGAGGGGTTACACGCCCGTATAGGGCGATAACGACCCTCTTATACGACGCGTATGAGACTACGACTTGTATAAAATTTTAGTTATTGTTATTATAATTTTAGAATGTCTACATATTTGCACCTTATTAAAAAATGGTTCTTTTTATGCAATTTATAATAGATAAGATCTCAATATCAGTTAGTACATTTGATGATTTGAAAGAAACTGTCATAGTTACAACTAAGCTACAAATATCTTATTTTAGGCTTTTAGCTATTACAATATTATGCACTAGTGTTTTTTTCCTACAAGAAGACACAACTAATTGTTATTGTGGATGTAATAACCGAAAAACACAAAGGTATCGAATAACAACTATGTTGTTTTTAACATGGCACCAGGGCGGTTTAATGTTTTTGAAAGCTCAAACGAACAAAAAATATGAGATCCTCAAAAGAATATTAATTAAACCCTCCTCCTTTATCCGGGCTTAGGACCGTCAAGAATAAACTAATAAGTTTACTATTGACGGAGTTAAAAACTTTTTTAAAGTTATTTATTGTGATTGTATAATTATATTTAGATTAAGTTATTTTTCTAGCTTTTTTGATGCAAAATCTTTAATAAAATCTTCGTAATCAATTCTGTGAATCCTAGGATCGCAATTCAGGAATTACCAGTATTAAATAAATCAATTTAATGATCGCGGAATTATCACTAATTGATATTTAATTGGTTTAATGATTAATGATGAACACAACCACAGAAACACAATAATGTGAAATCAATAATTATTCAAACGTATTTCATTAACTATAAAGTAATGATTACAAAAGAATAATAATGAATAACTATGAACAACGAATTCAGTGACTCGAATAATGTTGATGTGACGGCGGTTAGGGTTGCACAATGATGTAACTCGACAGCCGTAATATTAATTGATTGTGTTCCCGAGATGTGAAACCTAAGACTTGTATTTATAGATGGTTTGAGTCGGCTAAGAAAACACCGAATCTCTTGGGATTTGTTATTGATTCTGTTGACTTGTTTGACTTTATGGTATTTGCAATCGCACAAGTATAATGTTCTTCCGCAGCAGTCTTGTCGTCCGCAGAACTTTTGCTCTTCCGTAGATGAATTGGTCTTCCATAGAAATTTGTTCTTTCGTAGGAAATCCTTCTTCCGTAGGAGTCTTCACTTCATGGTACTTGATCATCCGCAGGAACATTCACTTGGTCATTTGGTCTTGTAAGAAACATATCTACGGATTAACAATAATGTTCATCCGTAGATGTTTCCTACACTTAGTCAATTTCAGGAAACCATCCAGTATATTGTTTCTCCTGTCAAGACACAAATCAACACACATATATATAAAGGGGTTAACCTATAGATTCAATGCACATATATATATATATTGACTATTACAAGTGTTAATTACAAGACTTGATACAAGTACTAAGCCTATACAAAAATGATCTAGTCCTATACAATCTAGATTCAACAATACTCCCCCTTAGGCTTAGCTCCTTGTAATCAGTCCTTCAAAACAGCAAGCTCCTTGACTCTTGCTATCATCTTATTGTAGAAGTAAGATACAGCAGTCTTCTGATCATCGTACTTGTACTTGATCTTCATCCTGCTGATCTTTTTCAGAGTGTCATAACTCAGTCCCAAAATATCCTCTTCAGTTGTGAGTGTTTCCACTACACTGTCATTATGTACAATTTCCAATTCATCTTCTTCTGAGATTCGGAGCTCAGACACTTCAGCTATGGTTGTTCCTTTTAGTAGCCCAGCTTCATGCTTCCTTCTCTTGTGTGCCTTTGCATTCAGTTTGTCTACAACTTGTATCATATGCACATACAGGCAGAGATCATTCTGAGCTTTTTCATCTGTTAGCTTTGGGAAGAATTTGTCGTGAAGGTATGATGTGTAGCTTGGATGTAGCATCTTTATCTCTACTTGATCAAAAATCCTGATCTTATCAGCCTTCTTCCCATTAGCATTTCTCAGCAATACCATCTCTTTAGTCTTTTCAACATATCCCCATTCTGTGATAGGATAAGTGAATTGATTTCCTTTTATGCCTTTGATGGTATCTGAGTTTTTATCACATCCAACTCTCTTTAGCATGGCCTCATCTACAAGGGATGAGACTTCAGCTGTTCTTCTTCTCTTACTTAATTTGATTCTGTTGTGCTCCTTATCATCTTTCTTAGCTTGTGTCAGCACATCATCAATGAATCTGGTCTTCATACCATTTACAGCTCCAGAGAAGTCTCTCCCCCTGAGATGGATTGGATAGTTGGATATTGGGATGCTTTGCAAATCCCTGATATCTTGCTCCGGAAGGCTAAACAGAACTTCCACATCATGGAAGTATTGAATCCTTCCAGATGTCCTCTTTATTACTGCACAATCCCAGTCTGGATCATACTTCCAGGCCATAATCCTGTGTTCTTCCACAGAACTGGGAGTTATGATATGATCATACAGCTATATGAGAGTAGATTTCTTCTCCGTAATCTCTCGAACAGTTGTTCCCAGAGGCCATACTTTTCCGGGGATAACTGCCCTTGGCTCTCTGATCAGTGTTTCTTTTTCCTTGTGCTGATCTTTTGGTACAACTGTTATTGGATCAGCAGCAAGTTTACTTTGTTGTTCTTTTGGATGTGGAGCAGTGGTTCTGAACTTGACACCAGTTTCTAATTCCACCTTCATCACATGCTCCATCATCCTCCGCAATTCTCCAGTGGTCTGCCTTTAAGCTCATGTGGTTTGTAGTTGTGGCCCTGTAACCAGCAAGTCATATTGTATTTGGTAAGTTTGGCTGTGTTACAGTGGCCCAGATCCTTTTTAATTTTCTCCAATGACTGAAAGGTTGTAAAGGCTTCATAATCACAGTTTGGGATTATGAACCTTGCAAACTCAAACTCTTTCAGTGCATTCTTCATCTCAGATGTATTCATCCTCTCAACCATGTCATATGGAAAACCATGGTTGATGAGGGTCATAAACATGCTAGAATCAGGCCTCTCTTCCATGATGTCTGCTGTTGTTAGAAGATCATCGGCCTTGCCTCCCTTTTCACCAGTGGGGGAATCCATTCTTGTCAACTCCTCCCACTCTTTCTCACTTTCATCATCATCCCCGGATGATCTTCGCAGTAGACACATCTACTGAAGGTGTAGGTGCAGGGGATGGAAGTTTTTGTCTTTTTGGTGAGCTTTCATCTTCAGATTTCTTTTTGATTGCTCCCAAGTATTTTCTTTTCCGGGAGTACAGAATCAGTTGCTTAGAAGCTTCACTATGTTTTGATTGATCAACACTTGGGGCCTCTTTTGTTTTTAGAGCTGAGAGTTTTCTTTTTAGCTTCTCTATCTCTTCATCTTTCTGTTTGATCAGTTTAGCTTTATCAATTTGACTCAGTTTTTAAAGAAGCCTCCAACTCTTGTTCTCTTTGCAACAATGCATCAATAACTTCATTGTTGCTTAGAGCATCCTCTCTCAGCCTTTTCATGCTTGCATCTCTCTTCATTAATTCTTCATCTTTCTCTTGAATTATACCTTTCAGCTCTTGTATCCTTTGTTTTGCTTATTTGATTTGAGTACTAACTTGTTGTACTCAGCAACCAAAAAGCTTTTGCTGACAGGAATGTCTTTGTCACTTAAGTCATCTTCATGTATGCATGACATCCTCAGCAGATTCTTGTACTTCCCCGACTCATCAGCAGTTGGATCATCTTTCAATGAAGTTATGGGCTCAGTATGTGCTGATGACACTTGTTTCTACTGTGTGTGTGGGTGAGAAGGGAACAGTGCTAGCTTGAGATAATATCTCAGTGTCTCCTGAGTGTACAGAGTGTACAGACTTAGTTATCTCAAAAGGTTCAGTGTCAGCACTTTCCGGTAGGTGTTTTGGTGATTCTGGTGGGGGTTGTACAGGGGATTGAGTTTGTAGTGGAGAGAAAGGTTGAGTGTGATGTGATGAAGAATGAGATGTTGATGATGATTGTTGTTGGACTGGAGATATTGGTTGAGTGTTTTTGGTGGAAGATGAAGATATCAGTAGAGGTGATTGATGGTGATGAATTGGGATATCGGTTGGGTGTTGATGCTTGCTGGTGATTGTGATTGATGAGGGGGTGTTTGGATAGGTGATTGATGATGGAGTGGTGGAGTTTGGATAGGTGAGTGTGATGCTTGTGCAGAATCAGCAGATGACTCTGATTCATCTTCCCAAATCAACTCTTGTGGCAGGTCTGCTTGGGCATCCACTACATGGGCGAACATTGGCATGTCCTCGCCCTGGTACTTCCCACTAAGCTTGTTCAGCACAGATTTGCTCAAGTGTGCTTGAACAAACACATCGCTAACTCTGTCCAACCTTGGAATTTCTGAGTTGATCACAAGCTGTATGAATCTTGGGAACATGTACATCTTATCATTCCTCTGAAGTTTTACTTGTTCACTTAAACAATTGAAGATGTACTTGGAGTAGTTATAGATTCTACTCTCGAAATCCCATAATTCCAGATGATATGTGTCGAGAAAATCTATCAAGCCCCGACTTCCTGTTTGACATGCACTTTAGGTAGGTATGGCATAAGAATCTGTACGGTTTGCACAGCCTACCCTTTTTGATCTCCCCTTTCTCGTAATCACCATCGTACCCATCAGGTTGAATACCTTCTCAATGTATTCATTCTCGAATACATCGGGGTGCCCTATCTCTCTATCACCCAGTTCCAGACATCTTCGTATGGTGCTTTCAGTGATTCGAAGACGCTCATTCAGAATCTCAGCGGTGATCACTTCATTATCACCTTGTTGTTCGACCCGTGCTGAGTTCCAAAGTCGATTATGTGAGTCTGATGGATCACAGGCTCGGCCGTCAAGGCGTAGAAGAGCCTGGATCGTCGAGATATCTTATGATATCTCGACATCCTTCCGCTGCAGGATCGTCAGCGTTTAAGAACGCGCACACATTGTGTTCTTTAGCGAATCTGTTTGCCATCTTCGCAGTAACGTAATCGATTACTGGATAATGTTGATAAGAGTTTTCTTGGAACGGATTTTTTTGAAAGTTTGAAAGAGAGGGAAAGTGGGCGATTTTCTAGGTTAAAATGTAAAAGTGCTCTGTAAAAATGAGTTCTAAGAGTCAGAAACCTTATTTATAGGCGAACACATTAATTTCTTTTATTAATTATGTTGGGCCCACTCCCATTTATTCCTTTCCGCATACCAAGTTTAGAGTGCATTACTTCTTCCGCAGAACATCTACGGATTTCCTAACATCTGCGGAACCTTAACATCTGCGGATGTCCTAACATCTGCGGATGTATAAGTTCAAACATGCATTTGTGTTTGCTGCTGAATCAGAAATCACATATACTTCTACGGATGAGGTATTACTAGACTTCTGCGGATGCAGAAATTTCACTGTTACTTCTACGGATGAGAAGTATTACTGAAACTTCTGCGGAACTTAAAGTTTAAAAAGAAAAACTTTAAATGTATGATGTATACTGAGTAGACTCAATTGTTGATGTTGGACATTGTTGACTTCATTTGCATGGCAATTTAGTACAAGAAAGCAAAGTCCTGTATCCTGCATTCAAGTTAGTGCTCAAGTTCCAATTCCTTCAAAGTAAATTAAATCAATTGTCAGCTTTTTATTGTTTTTCATGCATGAACTACTCCCCTAAATTTGTGATTAATGTGAAACTGTGGCATTCATCATAAATTTAAGTTGTGAATAGGCATGACAGGCATATGACAGTCTAAGTGAGAGAAAATCAGTTAATAGGACAAAGTAAACATCATGCTGAAACAATTACATGCATGCATATATATAAAGGGATCATACTATGATTTGGCTTCTGCTGATGTTAAATAGTTGATTCAGTACACACTTGATTGTAAGTATATAGATCCACTTAAATTCATACATGAGTAATGTATCAACTAGACATGCTATTTATCATGTTGAACTTTGTTAATCAGTAACTATCATGAGTTCCACAGTCAATGTTCATTAGAGTATGTCTTCCGTAGGTGAGGCAAATCACTACCTTTCACACTTAATGACTATGTACATTAAGTTATAAGTTCTATCTTGAGAGAAATTACTATCTCATGAATGCTTTGATGTTGAAGCTCTTTGACTTGATGTACAATTAAGCACAAGTGATTCTTTTTAGAGCTGAGATATGATCTTTATAGTCACCAGGTCTTTACTTTCGTAAAAGAGGTGAACTTAACCCAGGTCTTTGTTTACACAAAACAGAGGGAGAATGAAGATCATACTCTTGGAGCATATCCCCAGGTCTTTGTTTACACAAAACAGAGGGAATATGACTTTGCAAAGATAGAAGATTATAAAGTATTTTACATAGTGTGCTTGTGTAAGTGATTTGATCACAGCAGGAGAGAGCATACCTTCCTGATTCTCAAATGTAATCCCCACAGACAGTTACCGGAATCTTTTAGTTTGGCATGTTCTTAGCTTTGTTTCCACTCAAGATGAACCTACTTACATATCAGTATGATATAAGTCAGTTTGAGTTTGTTGATTAAAACCAAGCATAGTTTACTATCATTTCCCATATATAATGCATGCACCGATGGTCTATCAGACATTTAAATCATCCCTAACTATTACTCTACACAAAGTCAGTCATATGCTTTTGTTGATTTATTCTAAGTTAATCATTCCCAAAGATTCTATCAGAAAATTAAATCTAACAGAATCAAATGCTTTAGTAAACAAATCAGCAAGCTGATTGGTGTGTCTACTTTGACTAACTTGATTAGACCCTTTTCTGAGCAGTCTCTCAGAAAATGATATCTAATTTCAATGTGTTTAGTTTTACTATGTTGAACTGGATTAGCAGTTATAAACATAGCAGTTATCAATATGAATTGGTGTGTGAAGGAAATTGTAACCATAATCAAGTAATTGGTTTTGCAACCAAAGTACTTGAGAGCAACCGGCTGAAGCAGCTATGTACTCTGCTTCAGCTGTGGATACAGATACATTTGTTTGCTTTTTGCACTGCCAAGAAACAAGTCGTGGTCCTAGAAACTGACATCCACAAGTTGTGGATTTTTTGTTGTTGTTGCACCCTCCATAGTCACTATCTGAATAGGAGTAGAGGCTAAAATCTCCATCTTTGGGTTACCAAAGTCCTAATGCAGGTTTGCCTTTCAGATATCTGAAAATCCTCTTCACAGCATTCAGATGGGACTCCTTTGGATCTGATTGATACCTGGCACAAACACAAACAACAAACATTATGTCAGGTCTACTGGCAGTTAAGTACATTAAAGAACCGATCATTGATCTATACAATCTTTGATCTACGGATTTTCCAGCAGGGTCAGGCACAATCTTGTCTATTGTTGATGCTGGTGTCTTGCATGAAGTGGAATCAGCAAGATTGTACTTCTTTAAAATTTGATGAATGTACTTTTCTTGATTGATGAAAATGTCATCTGGTTTCTGATGAACTTGTAAGCCAAGGAAGAATGTCAATTCTCCCATGGAGCTCATCTGAAATTCAGATTTCATTAAGTCTTCAAAGCTTTGACACAGCTTCTTGTTGGTTGATCCAATATTATGTCATCAACATATATTTGAACTACCAAAAGATCTTGATGTTCATGTTTAAGGAACAGTGTTTGATCAATTGTTCCTCTCTTGTAGCCATTCTTCAGTAGGAAGATGACAGTGTGTCATACCACTTCCTGGGTGCTTGATGAAGACCATACAAAGCTTTGTCAAGCTTGTATACTCTATGTGGATAATCAGGATCTTCAAATCCAGGGGGTTGAGCCACATAGACTTCTTCATCAATTTTCCCATAAAGGAAAGCACACTTCACATCCATTTGATAGACTGTGAACTTCTTGAATGAGGCATAAGCTAGGAAGACTCGTATGGCTTCAATCCTTGCAACTAGTGCAAAGACTTCATCATAGTTTATCCCCTCTTCCTGAGTATATCCTTGAGCAATAAGCCTAGCCTTGTTTCTCACTATGATACCTCTGTCATCCAGCTTATTTTTGAATAGCCACCTTGTTCCAATGGATGTTGACCTTAGGCAAGTCTACAAGAGTCCACACCTTCTGTTTTCTGAATTGTTGGAGTTCTTCTTGCATAGCCTCGATCCAGCTATTGTCCTTAGAGCAGCTGTAATGTTTGCAGGAACTGTTTGGGACAAAAAGCAGGTGAACAAACAAATGTTTGCCACACCTCCTTTGCTCCTTGTGGTTCTAGCATGCAGGTCTCCAATGATATTGTCTGTTGGATGAGACTTGTGTATTCTGCTTGTTGAAACAGCATCAACTGGAACTGAGGATTCTAAGTTTGAGAATCCCATGGAAGCAGATGGTGTCAGCTGAGAAGTTGAGTCTATGAAGTAATCAAAGGCTCATGGTCATTAGGATCTGCTTGTGGGTCAGTTGCTGCTGGGTTTTCTTCTTCCGCAGGAAGTTCTACGGAAGCAGCATTTTGTTCTTCCGCAGGAGTAACTGCAACATCTACGGAGGTATTTTGTACTTCCGTAGGAGATACATCACCATCCACGGATGAACATTGTTGAGTTGCAGGCATGGTATGTTGATTCAACACCTCTTTATCCCTTAGTTCAGCAGCTGAGGCAGGACTTACATCTGCGGATACTGATGCATCGCGGATGCATTTACTGAGGTAACTTCATGCTGCTGACTTGATTCTTGCTGAAGTGCAGTTGAAAGTTGTGCCCTTGGTGGGTCAGCTGTCAGTGGCACTTCATTCAAACTTGGAGGCACAAATGGATAGCATGTATCCGCAGCACCTGCATTGATCAGATAACCAGTGTTAAATGATTCAGTTAATGCATCTATATCAAATAACCAAGATGATCCTTTTACATTTGTAGTAAACATGGATTCATCAAAAGAAACATTGGGAGTCTCTTCAACTATGTTATGTTCTGGAATATAGACCCTATATGATTTAGAAGTGGATGAATATCCAACAAAGAAACCATCATAGGCTTTTTCAGAAAATTTTCCCAATTGTTCTTTAGTATTCAAAACAGACACATGACACCCAAAAGCTCTAAGATATCCTATAAAAGGTTTTCTTTTAAATAAGAGTTCATAAGGTGTTTTATTATGTTCTTTGACAATTAATGTTCTATTTTGAACATTGCAAGCAGTATTCACAGCTTCTGCCCAAAGGTAATGGGCAATTGAGAGTCAGCTAGCATTGTTCTGGCTGCTTCTATTAGTGTTCTATTTCTTCTTTCAGCCACTCCATTTTGTTGTGGAGTTCTTGGGGCACTGAATTGTCTTGCTATCCCTTTATTTCTGCAAAAAGAATCTAGATCAGCATTAACAAATTCAGTTCCATTATCACTCCTAAAAATTTTAACTTTTAAATCAAGTTGATTCTCAATCTTGATCACAAAGTCCATTAATTTTCAGATGTTTCACTCTTATGTTTAAGAAAAAGACCCATGTGAATCTAGTGAAATCATCTACTATCACCAAACAATATTGCCTTTTTCCAATGCTCAGCACATTGGTTGGACCAAAGAGGTCCATGTGAAGCAATTTGAGTGGTGTAGTGTTAGTGTTAATTGTTTTGGATTTATGTGACACTCTGTGTTGTTTTCTTTATAACATGAAGAACAATGATTAGAACAATGAAATTCTTTCTTTGGTAATTCAATGACTAAGTCATTTTTCACCAATTTATTCATGTTCTTCATGTTGGAATGGACAAGCCTTCTATGCCACAGTTGAGATTCATCTTCTGAAGATTTAGACAGCAGGCATGTCTCATGATTTGTGAGTGTTGTGTTGTTCATATCCAAGATATATGTGTTGCCTTTTCTTGATGCTTTAAGAAGGATCCAGTCTGCTGGAACTGTAAAACCTGGCTTAAGAATGTAACAGTTAGTGTTATCAAACGTGTTAAGTAATTTTGATCACAAATTTGGGAAACACTAAGTAAATTATACTGCAAATTTTCACAGTAATTTACTTTTTCAAATGTTAAAACCCATTAGTTACCATTCCTTCACCAACAATTTTACCTCCCTTTTTATCCCCACCAAATGCCACATAAGAGGCATGTTTATGTTTAAGTCATGGAGAAGTCCACAGTTGCCTGTCATATGTCTGGAACAACCACTGTCAACATACCACTTGTTGTCAGCTCTCCATGATTGTTCCTGCACACAAAGAAATTAGTTAGAATTGACACCCAAGGCTTAATTGTCTTGGGTTTGCCAGATGTGTCAACAATAGTTACTCCTTCATGAATTAATCTTGAAGTTTCAGTATTAGTTGTTTCTTTTTGATCTGATGGTGGTGAGGATGATTCTGTGAAGATGATTCAGGTTTCTGGATGTCTTCATGCTTATCTGAGTCTTTCTTTAACGTGGCTTGTTTTGGTTGGTATCTTAACTTTGTAGAGGATCCTGTAGTTTTGAAGGTTTCTTCATCTTTCTGCTTTGATTGAGACACAGGAGTTCCTTTTGCAAAGTTGTCAAAGAAACCATCAACTACTTCAGTCTGTTTATCAGACAGATCCACCTTTTTGTGAGGTGTCTTAGCCTGTGTTGGTGTTTTCTTCTTCAAAGTCTTGTCCGCAACAGATGATCCTTTCTTTGACTTTTGTTGATCTTTCTGAATCTTTGTCTCTTTGTCACTTGCTGAGGATTGAGAATCTGATTCGGATGATGCACTTGTGACTTCTTTTTGCTCTTTTCTTGTTCTTCTTATTAAAATAACATTCCTGAGTGGAATAGTTATTTTTGTCACATATGGCACAGTGTTTGTTGAAGAAACAATCATCAGTCATGTGATTGTTCATATTACAAATGGAACAGTAGCTGCTGAAATAGCATTCATCAGTGTTGTGATTCTTCATATCACACCATTTGCAATATTTTTCTGAAGTTTCTTCGGGTTCATCCTTCTTTTTGTTGTTCTTTTTCTCACTTGCTGAAGCATCAGACGATTTCTTTTTCTGTGCAAGGTTGTTTGCATCTGTTTTGACCTCGTCCGTAGATTTAGTTTCTGATGTTGCTTTTCTGCGTATAGATTTTTGCCTTCCGCAGATGATCTACGGACTTGTCAATTTTGCTTTCCGCACATGTTCTACGGATTCTTCAGAATTCTTTTCCGCAGATGTTCTACGGACTTGTCAATTTCTTGCTTTCCGCACATGTTCGGATTCTTCAGATTTCTTTTCCACAGGTGTTCTACGGATTCCTCTGTTTGTGCTTTTCGAGGATTCTTGTTTGTTGTTTGTTTCTTACCTTTATCTGAAGATGACAAAGGTATTTCAGTACTTGATCCGCAGCTATCAATCTTGTGAAGATTCAGTTCTTGTAGTCCTTCATTCAGTTCAGCAATCCTCTTACAAATAGTCTTAGCATGTTTCGTTGCTTTGGAGGGTACTGCAACTTTGATTCTTCAAGAACTCGCGGAAGACCAGTTTCAACTTGAACATTCTTACCAATGTTCAGTTGATCAGTATCATGTTCATCAGAATCATCCAAGTCATCATATTTATCAAAATCTGACATTATGTTTAAGTGATTCTGATTCAGTAGATTCAGTTTCACTCATCTCAGTTCATTATGTTTGTATGACTGTTTTTGATGTCAACTTTGGTGCTTTGCACAAAATGATTTGACAAATTGTTAGTCATTGTTCAGTAAAGGTGTGTAGTTGTCATTAATAGGTGGTGCAACAGCATTATAACCCAACCCGGACCTGTTCTTTGATTCAATATGAGAGTTTAGCAACTTCTCATATTGCTGAGATGATAATTGAAACTTCTGAAGTTTCACTTCAGTGGATGCATGATCAGCCATGGATTTTGTTAAGGAAGTGGTCAATGCTCAACTTGGGCTTTTAGGCTGTAGTTTTCAGAACATATTTTTCTAAATCTTTTTGTAAAGTACTGATTTTGATTTGATATAATTTTTGTTCTCTTAAGTGTGATTCATTCAAAATTATAGTTTCCTTTACTTTATCAGCCAATTGTTGAGCATGGACTCTATATCGTTCAACTTCCTCAACACATGATGATGAACATAACCTGTCTTTTACCTCTCTGGCCATAGGAGGAACTTTGTTTCCATATTTCCATATGCGCCATTAATGCTTGATTCTCCTCTATCACTTCCTTCTCATACAAACTCCAGTCACATGTTCCATCTTGAAGTATGATCAGCCCTGACTCCTTAGGATTGCTTGGTCCTGCTGATGTATTTATGGCTGGTGGGGATGTTAGCTGAGGTTGTCTATGCAGAGATCTTTGAGAGGTTGATTGCTGATTCTGATATTGTTGTTGCTGCTGATTTTGTTGCTGCTGCTGCTGATACTGCGGAGATGATTGTTGGTTGCATTCTCTAGAGAAGTGACCATAGAGATTGCACTTGAAGCATCTGACTTTTGACTTATCAACACCAATCTTTGATGTTTTACTTGCTGCTGCCAGATTTTTATTTCTCCGCAGATATTGCTTAGCTCTGTAAGCAATCATTGCCATCTGCCATTGTAGATCCATATCTTCTACTACATCAGGAGGGAGTTCCTCCAAGTCTTGCTGACAGATGTTTGCTGATGTAAGAGAACTTCCAAGATATGCTTGAAAGCTAGAACTAAAAGCTGCAAAGGCTGCTTTTGTTCTTCAGAATCCAATATCACAGTTATTGGTTCTGACTGTTTGTTATGTTGAGAAGAGTTTGCAGTTGCTGATGTCTCTCTTTCTCTGCAGATCTTCCCTTTTCCTTTTGAGTTTTACTTTGAGATGATTTCTTAGTGGGTTTGGATGCATAAAAACTTACTTTTTCTTCATCATCACTCAAAGTACAAGAGTTATCACCTTTATTATTAGAGATAAATGCACTTCCAGCATTTTTGGCTTCCTTGAAGTGATAAGGTGAGACATGAGTTCTCACACTCTTGTTTCTTGATTGTTCATCCAGTTCAAGTGCTTCAACCTTAGCAACCAATGTATCTAGACCAGTTGTCTTGAGATCTATGGTGTTCTTGAACATGGAGACTGTTTGCTTCCAACTTTCAGGCAAAGTGTGGAGCATCTTCTTGTTCAGTTCCTTAGTGGTATATTTTAACTCCAAGATGTTCATCTCAGTAACAAGTTGCATAAATCTATGGAGTTGCTGAGGAATTGATTCACCCTCAATATGATGAAAAGTTTCATATTGTGATCTAAGGGTGTCTTTCCTTATGCTTCGGATCTCATCACTCCCTTCACAGAGAGTGTGAAATATCTTCCACAGGGAATTTGCTGTCTTGTAATTCTCACACCTGATCAAGATTTCTTCAGGCAAAGCCATACTAAGCAAGCTGTATGCTTTAATATCGACTTTGACCTTCTTGACATCATCAGGTGGCAAGTCCTTAGTGCTGATTGGCTGATTCTTGTCATTATAATCCGGCCCAAGAGTGGGTGGAATATAAGGACCTTGAGTGATGGACTCCCACAAGTCAGAATCTGTGTAGTTCACATAAAACCTGAACTTGATCTTCCAGAATTTAAAATCAGCTTTGGTTTCCAACTTTGGCGGTTGATAAGATCCTCCACCAAAAGTACTCATGTTTAATGCAAAAGGATGAATCAAAACTTAAATGCTAAAATCGACAAATCTATTAACGACGCAGATCTAGTATTCAATTGATTTGAATATAGATCTAAGTCAAACAAGCAATGAGAGAGTGCTTGCTGAATGACAAGTCGTTGATTTAATTGTTTGAAAATCAATTAAACAATTTAATACTGATAGATCAATTGATCTAAATCAATGAGCACCAATGGCTCTGATACCACCTGTGAATCCTAGGATCGCAATTCAGGAATTACCAGTATTAAAATAAATCAATTTAATGATCACGGAATTATCACTAATTGATGTTTAATTGGTTTAATGATTAATGATGAACACAACCACAGAAACACAATAAATGCGAAATCAATAATTATTCAAACGTATTTCATTAACTATAAAGTAATGATTACAAAAGAATAATAATGAATAACTATGAACAACGAATTCAGTGACTCGAATAATGTTGATGTGATGGCGGTTAGGGTTGCACAATGATGTAACTCGACAGCCGTAATATTGATTGATTGTGTTCCCCGAGATGTGAAACCTAAGACTCGTATTTATAGATGGTTTGAGTCGGCTAAGGAAACACCGAATCTCTTGGGATTTGTTATTGATTCTGTTGACTTGTTTGACTTCTTGGTATTTGCAATCGCACAAGTATAATGTTCTTCCGCAGCAGTCTTGTCGTCCGCAGAACTTTTGTTCTTCCGTAGATGAATTGGTCTTCCGTAGAAATGTTGTTCTTTCGTAGGAAATCCTTCTTCCGTAGGAGTCTTCACTTCATGGTACTTGATCATCCGCAGGAACATTCACTTGGTCATTTGGTCTTGTAAGAAACATATCTACGGATTAACAATAATGTTCATCCGTAGATGTTTCCTACACTTAGTCAATTTCAGGAAACCATCCAAGTATATTGTTTTCTCCTGTCAAGACACAAATCAACACACATATATATAAAGGGTTAACCTATAGATTCAATGCACATATATATATATATTGACTATTACAAGTTTAGTTACAAGACTTGATACAAGTACTAAGCCTATACAAAAATGATCTAGTCCTATACAATCTAGATCCAACAAATTCTTTTAAACTTCTTTTTCAATCGAGAGAAGAGCTAAACCGTTTAATCTTTCTTGTGACATATTAGATCGTAAATAATATTTTATAAGTTTTAATTTGGAAATGCTACGTTCCGTAGAAGCAACAATTACGAGAATTGTTAAAATAACTCGGTAGACAATAAATGCAATTGTAAAAGAGTTAAAGTTTTTAATATAATTTAATATATCAATCATTGTGTCAAATTCTATGTGTATAATTTCTTTTAATTTTTTTAATTCTTGAAACAGATCCACATCATCAACATCTACATTATTACTAATATTATTCCATTGACTAAGATCAACATAATTTAGAAATTTTTTAGTATGATTCTCATTTGTAAGTTCATCACTATGTATAGGTTCATCTTCATCAAGATTTTCAAAGTTTTCATCATTAGTTGTTGGTTTATCAAGGTTTTCATCAAGGTTTTCATCAAGATTTTAAAGTTTTCATCATTAGTTGTTGGTTTATCAAGGTTTCATCAAGATTTTTAAAGTTTTCATCAATATTTGTAGGTTTATCAAGGTTTTCATCAAGATTTTTAAAGTTTTCATCATTATTTGTAACTATATCAAGGTTTTCATTATTATTAGACATTGTGGTGGTTATAAATTTTAACATTGATCCTTTAATTGATTCATTTAAAGCTTCTCTTTTGGCCTTTTTATCCCTTTTTGATGCACCACATTCAAACTTACGGATTCGGTTTGACATTGTTATAAATTGATTAAATTCTAAGCAAGCAAGTTACAATTCCTAGTTATATTATGTAGTGTAAACTAATTACTAATCAAGTAATCAGATTCAAGCAATGAGATAATGAAATAAACTAATCTAAAAACATAAAACTAATAATCAATTCAGATACAAAACAATTAACCAAATAACCAATTCAGAAACAAATAAATAAATCACTTGAATAAGAAACAAAAAAACTAGAAAACTAACCTGAGGGAGCAAATCAATAGTTCAATTTCAATACACAACCCTACGAACCTGAATCAGGGAGCAATTAAGCAAACCGGGCCCTCACATGAGGTTTCTCAAAGAGCTTGACACAAGTTGCAGATAAGAAAGTATTATACTTCTTCTTTCTCAAAGAGCAAATCAGAAACAAATCACAAACTGATGAAGGGAGCAATGAGCAAATAAATAAGAAACAAAAAGGAGTATAAAATTAACCTGACGAAGGGAGCAATTTAAAATCAGAAACAAATCACAAATCGGGCAGAAGGGGTCGACTACTCGTCACTCGAATTGAGGCTGTCGAATTGAATGGGTCGTGTAGACCAGTGGGTAGTGGTAGACTACTCGACTGCAGAGGCTGTGAGGATGTCGAATTGAAGGCAGAAGGGGTCGATTACTCGAATTGAGGCTGTCAAATTGAAGGGGTCGACTACTCGCAGTCGCAACCATACTTGAAGTTGTCGAAAACTAAAAGTCACTACTAGAATGTTTGTCGGCTGTGCCGCTTGATGATCTCGAGAGTGAAACTGAAAAGTCGTGAAAATCGATCGGCTCATTGGGGATTTCAGATTTGGGGGCGATTGAGGTCCGAGGAATGAGGATGAAGTGATGAACGCCGATTACCGATGGAAGTCTGAAACTCCTGCTAGATATTTCCAGGGCTTTGAATCATTGGGCCATAAATATTATTGGGTTTGGATAAAAAATTGGAGGCCCTATAGTTGCGGGAGGTCCTACAGTTGCGGGAGTCTCAAAGCCCTAGCTTGAACCAACAATACTATTGGGCCGACCCTGTATGGCACCATGAACTTCATAAAAGACTAATCATGGTGGTTGAGGTATACTTATCAATCTCGTTTTAGCACCACTGTAGTAATCTATTAACAAGTTACAGATGTCACCTCAAGATTTTTTTTAATATGTCATATAATATTTGATACTTGTTTTATGCATTGTATATGTATCAGAACTTGAGTGACACCAATTTATGAAATAAAAAAACTTCTAAAGAATGATAACAGTAAACAATCTTAAAATTTTCTGTTGCTACTTACCAGCGGCCCATTGTTGGCCTCTAAGTTTCTTTAGTTTGTCGATATCTCTCATCCCATTAAATTATTACTGATATTGATATGTAGCCCACATTGTTTCCTTATCGATCCAAATCATTTAAGAGGGTTGTATGATGAAATGAAATGACAATACGTGGATGGTTGTATGCATCCATGTTATTTGAACCAACCATCTCTCATCTAGTCATCTCAAGGTCAATAATCTCATTCTTGTATATATAGTTTTCTTTTAATATTTTCATAAGAGCGGTTGTTTAAATGTCAATTGCTTCGTTACAGAACTAACTAGGCTTTTAGATTTTTAAATCTTTATTGAATACGTTTGGCCTACTAGGATTATGAAGTGAATTTATTGTTATATGCTAGAAGTAAACACCTTTTAGTTTTTTGAATCTTTATACGACACGTTTAGAGTTTAGGGTCATGCTCAAAGTAAACATATTTTTGATGTACATTTCTTATGTAACTTTGGACATATTAAGCGTGTCTAATTTGTTTCATTTATTGCACTTTTAAAGTTTAAGAGGTTCACATATCATAATTATAATATGACACAAATCAAACCATAATTGAATGGGTCCGGTATTTGACCTCTACAAAAGGAAGTTTTGACCACTTTCGAAAGCTAAAATCATCCAAAGGAATTGAACCGAAAATCATTCACTTCACAAAATAATATATTACTTGAAAATATTATTAAACATGTGTTTCACTTTGACTTTTGTATTTATTTTCGAATCTGAAAACTTATTGTACTTTTCCTCAGGTATAAGATATGGTCTTGTTATATCTTTCTAACATCCTAAGCTTACTATAATAAAAATGTTATCTTTTTAAATATGATTAAAAAAATGTAAAGTAAAAACGATATATTAATAGCTTAATAATTCTAACAAATCTTTAAGGAAGTTGGGACATATGTCCCACCGTACCTAACAAAAAAGTGATCCACACTATACCTTCCCCATATATCCACAACCTCACATGATACTCTTCAAGGTGTAGGTTTATTAGTGGAAATATTTGAGGGCGACATTGACAAATGGGATAAAAATTTATTTGTTGCATACATTATCAAGATGAAGGTATAAAAAATGGACTACAGAATACAAAATTACTTGTTGCTCTATATATAATAGATAGTCTAATCAAAAATCAATATTGATAAAAAATACATGAAGTGCTCTACAGTCAACCAATATGTTATAATAAAAAGTTACCTAGATTATGTTTTATAACACTACTTTTAATAATTTCTTTCCACTTTTATATTTTTAAATTTTTTTTTAACTTACTCGAAAAAAAGCTTCATCTTACATACGTTTAGCTTCAAAAAGCAAAAATCTAATATGAATAACATTTCGTCAAAGATAGCCTTACACCTTCATAAACTGTTAGAACAGATGAAAGCAAAGCAACTCAAATAGTTTAATCGGTTTAATGTTCAATTTAATGATTAAATGGTTTGCATACGTTTAGTATTTGTATATTAACAAAGTATAATCTGAATGGTCTATCAATAAACTTCATTAGTTTTCTATTCTATTTTGGACTGCGAATTTATATATTATATAAAGGAAACATCTTACTATTATAAAAAACTTACTGCAACCTAACTATTTTATCAAGACAAAATACGCTTCCAATTGTAAAAACGAATCGTTTTGGCCAGTCCCGCCTACTCAGTCAATCTATTTGTCGTTCTTAATCAGACTTAATAGTTTCGATCATCCAGAATTTACGTCAAACCTGCTATCTTGTTAAACAAAATCTATTAATTGTTTATTGATAAATATGTAGTTGCTAGAGTAATATTGTTGTTGTTCCATTAAAGATTGTGAGTTATAGTATCGAGGGTTAGAATTCATATTGAATTATCTATGTGCCATCTGTTTTATCCTAAATAATATAGATGCCTTAGAAAAATCTCTTTTAACTATCTTAAGCATATTGTAAAATTAAAGTGTGAAAAATGTAAGAGGGAAAATAACAGGAAAAGTAGAAAAGGGCAGAGGTAGTAGGATGGGACACCTGGCACTCACCCCACATGATCCCCACCCATTAAATAGACCATTGTTTACATACGTGGAGTTATTTCAAAATTTCAATATAGAAAACTTAATGAGAAATTTTCCCAAATCAAACGTGATGTGAATAAAGAGAGACAGAAGGATTTTTATTACAATAATATCCCAAATACACGATTAGATCTATATGTGTATTTGATCGATACAACAAGTGTTCATTCTTGATTATACCGGTTTGATGATAACCTTAGGTCCAACCGTTAAATATGACTTTGAAAGCGACTAATTAAATTGATTAGGTCCGTTGGACCAACTAAACTGGATAACATTGTTAGTTTATTGAAAGTTTTTTAAATAACGAATAATCTATCTTTGGTAATATAAAAAAAACTTTTTGTGAACATATAACATAAATTGACACATTCTAAATCAAATTTTATCACATTTTTCTCTTAAAAATTATTGCATTACTACTAATCATAGTATTTAAAGTTTTTTTATATTCAAAATATTCTTTAATAAAAAATATTTTAAAAACTGTTTTTTTAAAAATAAACTTTTATGAAACAAAAATAATTAAACTTCAAAGTTACAATAAAAAATTCTTAGAAATGATATATTTTTTTTAAAAAACGATTTATTTTGTATCAAATGTTTAAAAAACAATTTTTTTGAAAAAACAAAAAAATTAAAAAGAAAAGTTTAAAAAGTGATATCGTCGTTTTATTATTTAAACTCCTAACTCATACATAACTTAAATAACATCTTATCCTAAAATATTATTTTATAATTAATAAGTTTTCATTACTAATTATTTAATCTTTTTTATTCGATCATGTAACACAACATATATAGAAAAGTAAAAAGCTAATAATGGTTAACCGGCTGGCTTGATGATATGGTTAATTTTAAGCACTAAAGCATTGGTCAAACCTATAAATTACAAAGGGGATATTCCCAAGTCTTTTTTCTCCCTTATCCTTCAAAACGTCTTTCAAATAATTTCTTCTTAAAATATTCGCTCCAGACAATGCATCGACGCCTCCTTAGACAGGGGCGCGGCGCCTATATAGGGGACCACTCAAAATCATACACGTGTCCTTTATGGTGGCGGGCGCCTCCAGAGTGCGGGCAGACATCTCTGGAGCGCGAATGAGTGCCTTCATAGTGTTGACGGGCGCCTCCACAGAACACTTGTACGATTTTGAGTGGCTAGGCGTCCGCAACCTGTCTAAGGAGATGTCAAAGCCTTGTCTGGAGGGGATATTTTGAGAAGAAAATCTTGAGGGGGAGACATGTTGAGGAAATTTTAGGTCAAAAGATCATTTTGAGAATTTTTCCAATTAGAAATTGTCAAAACAAACCACTACTCGATCATTAGATAATCAAACCCACCGTCTATTCAATTTGCTTTTGTTCAAACGATTCGATCTATTTTAAACATTTAATATCATCATCATTGGAAACATAAAAACTACAAGCACACCACGAGGTTTCAAACACCATACGTAGTTTTGATTGTAATTGGATTTCTCAATCTAAAAGGTTTAAATTACTAATAAGTAGGTAAATATTACTGTCACGTGCTGAGGAGGATTATAATGTAAGCTCTAATCAATCGCAAATTCTATTCAAATGTAAACGAGTAATATTAAAATATATAAGTGTTGTTGTAAATTAAATGAACTAAGTTACGAATTAGAGATTAAGATAGTACGTAGTTAATTACAACAAACAAATGGATTCAAAGCTTGTAAAGAAAGCATACCTCCAAGATTTTAGATTTAATAATCTTTCTAGCATACATGAACGTAACTATCCTAGATTAGAACTTGGTATAACTTTTAAAGCTTGCTAAAAACTGTGTTATGGTGCATACATCAACTATATAAGATACACTTATAATGAAATTTCATAATATCCGGATGGGATTGATAAATTGAATGACCATTGAAAAGAGAGGGTTTAACTCATAACTTAATGGCTAGGCTTACATTTTCATGGGGCCTGCCTCGTAACTGAGGCAACTGATTAATAATAATTTGACCAGGGAAGTGAAGTGAAATATAAAATACTTCCATTATATACTAGGTTTATATTTGCTTATCTCAATCCTAAGGTTTCACCTGAGATACATTATTTGAAACAAACATGTGTCTACCACAAATACTAGTGACCTAATATAACATCCAAAATATGTATCTTAAACGTTATCACAGTTATGCATGCATGAGCTCATTTTCATATACACACATTTGAACATTTATACACATCATGGTTTTATGTTCTATATTATCGGGGCCAACTGCATTGAAGGTCTTACTCCTTACGAGGTCAAGGCTCCACACCCATCAGTTTTCTAACTACCAGGACCATGCTAGAATTATACTGGTACTGTTATAATAAATGTATACATCTTAATTGCAACATATATGTAAAGCATAACACGAGATTTATCAGTTTGAAAGCATCTGTATGTCGACATTGGTAACTCACTAAGTATTTAAGTAACTTTAGATAACATCAATTCATACTATCCCAAGCTTACAACAGTCAAAAGCTCATCGACCGTTGAATGCTACTAGGATAACTGGCACTTAAGAATGCTCCAATGTAAATAAGATTCACAACAACAATGAGAACCCAGCTTGAGGAAGAGCATTTGTACTCAAACCACCACAATCACACGAACTGTTACCGCCCGTAAGATCAACCTTGCATGCTTTTGATGTGGTACTCTCAATAACATTTCCTTTTCCACTAAGTTATAGAACATAAGTTTTTAATCTCACGATCCACATGACTAATTTTTCCTTTATTTTCTCCCTGCCTTTAGGAATTATGTTCTTGAAATTCCTGACCGAAAAAGATACGGATACTTCTCCATCATCTCTGCTTCCATTTCCTATGTTAGTTTAGGACCGTGCATAGAATTCTATTCTACTTGCACAAGTAGGATTTCTTTGTTCCTTAAAAATCTTGATTTGTCAGTCCAAGATTAGATACGTTGATAAGATTGTTTGTTCTTCCATTTTTTTCATAAACATGAGGTGCTGAGCAAATGGATTCTACACATGCGTTTGGTGAGTTTGAGTCAAATGTTAAGATCTTACATTGTCAACAAGATCTAATAGTGGTATCAGAGCTTTAGGCTCTTATTCAAGAAATGTTTGACTTGTTTCGTGTTTAATTTCATTAAGAATTTATCATCTTTTTCATTCATCTTGTTGTTCTTGATTTGAAGATCAGTTGGACAAATTTATGGATGAAATCAAGAACTGGTCGGATAGAAATGTTTGTCAAGAATTCTAGATCAATCCTTATGGTGGATTTCTTAAAAATTGGATTAACAAGGGAGTTCTAGTGATTCTAAGGTGGAAAAGTTTGACCTTTTACCGCAGGTTTTGAGAAAAATGGTTCAAAACTTGTCAAAACCCATAAATACAACGAAATTATGTGTAACAGGCTGATAAGGTGAAATTAAGTAGTGACACCCGAGAAATTTCAGTCAGATTCCGTTAATAACGAGACTCGACTCCGTTAAACCCTTTTTAATTCGGTCAAGTTAGCGTGTTAGTAACCAAACGAATTTATCAATAGTTGAATAATAAGCAAAGAAGGATTATGATTGTCCAAATAAAAATTAGAGTTCATAGTGTTTATGAAAACGAATAAAAAACGAATAAAATCCCAACACCCGGGTCCGTTAGGCCACAAACCAACCCATGGGCCATGAACACTATACATACCACTTTTGCAAACCCTAATCCCCCGTCAAACAAAGAAAAAGAACAAAAAAAAAATCAGCCACCTCTCCTTCCTCCTCCCTTGAATTCGGCTGATCACTCCCACCACCACCAAAACCCTAAAATCGGCCACCATACATCCTCATCTCATCTCTATCTTGATTCTCTACTAATTCCAATCCATCCAAGAGCCTTTGAACGTGATTATCTGCTCTCAAGCTCATTTCATTAAGGTAAAAATCGGACCTTTAGGGCTGGAATATGTTTATTACGAATGTGCTATGTGTTGATTGTTGTTTTGGAATACATTCTTGCAAGAATTCTTGTTAGAACATGTGATATCCTATTTGGCTTCATTGAAATCATGATACGGTTATATTGGGGGCTGGAAAATCATAGCATAAGGGAAAAGTAATGTGGTTAATGCGTTTGTGAATCCTTGTTACAAAAGTTCGATTATCGAATCCGAAAACGTTCTTGAAATGATATAGTATTATAAACAAGTGTTTTAACTTAAAACAAACTTTGTGTATGTTAGAAATGTTCTAATAGATTCTATGACTTGCTCTAAAATGATTCTTGTATTGGGAAATCGTTATGTGGTTGATGTGTTGCAAAACACATGTTTTTAGAGTCGGGTTTTGAGTCTTTATACGTCTATTGTGTTTAATTTTTTTAGAATAAGTTAATGTTTTTGTTATTTTTCATTTGTAGGTGTTTGGATGCAGGAAGGAATGGAAAACGAATTGGAAACGAGGGCATTGGATAAGTGAATGAGTTGCAAGTTGTTAAAATTGAAAAATAAAGAAAAACCGCAGAGAAATAGGGTCTTCGCGCTGCGCTCACGAGCTAACCACTCTGTACGCGTTGCGCGAAGAGAGGTTCGCGGCCCCCGACTATTTTGTCCCTTCGCGATGCGCGCACAGATTAGTTAGCTTGTACGCGTGCGCGAAGGCATGTGACACGGCCAAACCCTAATTTTCACATTTAAATAGAATGTTTAACACATTCTAAGGAGGCCCCGACTTCCAGACGATCAAAGAGACGATTTTGGAGATCCCAAGCAGAGAACAAGCAATTGGAAGCATCAAGAGCAAGGATTGAGCAAGAGGATTGAAGATTCAAGGGTGTTATCCATCGGTTTCATCTTCTTCTTGTTTACTCTTGTTTTTGAATCATGTTTACTGAGTTGTTTATGAACTTTAGCTACTGTTTTGATATGGTTGTAGGCTAGATCTAATAACACTACCTATGTGATGATGATTTTATGGTTTTAACATGTTAAATATTGGTTTTATGGAATAAACTTGTGATGATCATTGGTTTAATTGTTATTGCTTTGATTTCTGATGTGCATGCATGTTTACATCAGGTTCTTGATCATGATTCTTGGTTCCATATACTCCTATATGAATGTCTTTCAATGGTTAGGTGTATGTTAGGTCGTGTACTTGGTGTTATCGACTAGTTTATGGTTTAATTGACGTCTTGAATCATAAGGATTGATAATCATGAGTTTGAATAAATCTAAATGTTCTACTAAACTTGTTAATTGTGAGATTAAAAGTTATTGATTTGTCTTGGATTGTCAATTGGCTAGTTCTAGGGTATTCGTGAGAAAATCCACCTAGCTAAAGTGTCGTCTTTCCTTGTAAATCAAATTAGATAATCAATGCAATAACTAACCCGTCATTTAAAATGAAAAGTTGTCTTGTGTTGTGAAACATTTAGATAAACTTAGGGTATTTCAATGAACCAATAAACTGCTGTGAGGTTGTTTGTTAATTAACCGGTAATTTTCAATAACTATTAAAAACCTTAATTGTCATACTTGAGAAGGGTTGAGTTTGCTTTAAGGGTTTGATTAGTTACATATCTCTAGATCCTGGTTTCACAAGTTAATCCATAAACCAATATGAGACTAGTTAAACACATAAATGATTCTAGCATAGGTAGTGTCTGTTTCGTCATTTAAATTTCGTTTGAAATCGTCATCATTTTCTTAGTTAATATTTATTTTTATAATTTAATTTGATTACTTGTATTAGGATTTGCTAGAAAACCCCCCCCTATTTAATAATAAAAATCTTTATTTGGACTTTTTAGTAAATTAGTTTTTAAAGTTAATTTTCGTGCTCTTAGGGGTCTCGTGGGTTCGATATCCGGACTTACGTTTGCTTTACTAGAGTCGATAGGTACACTTGCCTGTCTTTGGTTTAGTTTTAGCGAGTCTAGAATATTACTTAGTTCATTTTTAGTCTAATTTAGTTCCTTTTTATTAGACTTTTATTTCGACATCAAGTTTTTGGCGCCGTTGCCGGGACCTCTAGGCAATTCCGTTTATTAGCTTTGATAACTTGTTTTCTAAATTTGTGTTTTCGGTAAATTTTGTTTGCTTATTTATTTTCTTTCTATTTAAAGTTTTAATTTTTAGTTTTCATCTGGTCTTTCGTTTGTGTCTTGGTTAATTGCATTCTTACAGTTTCTTTGTTGGATTTGCAGTTCATGCCACGTACCAGATCGCAGGGACCATCAAATTTTTCAGAGATTACTGACCTCTTTCAGAGCGCTAACGTTGAAGACTTAGAGGTTAGTACCTCTTCCCCTCTTTCTACTCCCCCTCCTTCACCTACTCGATCCACACCCACTGCACCCACATCACCAAACCCGTTCCACATGGCTAACCGCACAATTCACCAAAGAGCCACTGAAGGCTTCACAGGAGTTAACTCTCCCATCACTGTTCCTAACATTGTCAACGAAAGTTCTTGGCAGATTCCATCCTATGTCATGACTGCTATCACAAACACTTGTCAGTTTCAGGGTCGCGACGACGAAGATGCACCTGCACACATTTCACGTCTCACTCGTATTCTAGGCACTTTCAATCTTCAGGGAGCAACCGATGATGCTAAATTTCTTCACCTCTTTCCGTTTTCTCTTTCTGGTCGAGCCGTTTCTTGGCTTGATTCTCATCCTGCTGGCACTTTCACCACCTGGAACGGTCTTCGTGACAAATTTCTTGAGAAATACTTTCCTCCAGCCAAAGCTTCCAGGCTCCGTGACCAGATCCATTCTTTCAGGATGGAACCTGATGAGCCCTATTATCTCGCCTGGGAGCGTTTCCAGAATCTGCTTAGCAGATGTTCTAATCATGGTCTGACTGAATGGGCCCTCGTTGAGAAATTTTACAATGGCCTGACCTATGAAACTCGTACTCGTTTTGATACTTCTGCTGGAGGTCATCTCATGGGAAAGAAGGATGTTGTCGGTTGTAATGATCTCTTTGAAAGTTTTGCTCAAGCTGAATATGAGTAACGGTCAGCTATCAGGAATTCCATTCCTGTAACTAGTGCACCCTCGTCCACTCGAGGTGTTCACCACGTCACTGTGGATACTAGTGTGGCCGCCACTCTTGAATCTTTAGCCAAGGATATGAAGAGTCTGATGAAGAAGATTGACAGATGTGAGATTTGCAGAGGAGGACATGACACTGTTGAGTGCCCAGTGATGCCACAAGAACAAGTTGACTACGTGGGAGGCCCAAACGTGCTCCAACTAATCCTTTTAACAATTCTTATAACTCGGGTTGGAGGGGTGCTCAGAACCAAAACTGGAGATCTTCCGGAAATCCACCTGGTTTCCAATCGAATCCAAATCATAACCAGGGGCAGGGTCAGTTTGTTAGTGGGGTTCGGGAACAAATCAGGGAGGGGTTAATAATAATAACACCAATCTTAATGAAATCAAAGATTTGTTAACCCAATTAATTGTCAAGGATCAAACCACTCAGAAAACTTTAGCTGAACACGACATCATTCTTAAAAATCAACAATCTGCTTTCCTAGACCTTCAGCGTTCTGTTGGTGACATTGCTAGGCGGTTGGAACAAACTCCTCCAGGCCAGTTTTCTGGCAACACTCAACCCAACCCAGCCGCCCAACTCAAAGCAGTCACAACTCGTAGTGGAAGAGGTGGAGATCCTGTGACACCCCCAGTTGAAGTAGTAGAAGAAGAATCTGATAAGGAAGTTGATGAGCACATTGAGATGGAAACTCCTGGTAGGGTGCAACCGAGGCTAGTCCCAGCAAGTACCGCACCGAACAGTGAGCCAAAAGTTGAGAAGGTCGTGAAAACGACACCTGTTTTTGTTAGACCCTCTCCTGAAATTGATCTTTCTCGTGTTCCGTATCCCGCTCGTGTTGCTAATCAGAAGTATACTAAAGATTATGGGCACTTCCTTGAAATGTTCAAACAGTTGAAAATCAATCTCCCGTTCATTGAAGCTCTTCAGCATATGCCCAAGTATGCAAAATTCTTGAAAGATCTCCTAAAAGGAAAGATAGGTTGGGGGAACTCTCAAATATTCCCCTAAGTGCTGGATGTTCTGCGGTGGTTCTGAACAAGCTACCGGAGAAATTGACAGACCCGGGAATCTTCACGATCCCGTGTTTGTTTGGTAGTGACACTCTGAGCCACGCGTTGGCAGATCTAGGTGCTAGCATCAATCTGATGCCGTACTCTCTCTACGAGCAGCTAGACCTTGGTGATCTGACTCCAACGCGCATGACATTATCTCTTGCTGACCGATCGGTCAAATATCCACGGGGCATCGTTGAAAATTTGCTAGTGAAGGTCGATAAATTTGTCTTCCCCGTGGATTTCGTGATTCTTGATATGGAAGCCGACGACAAGGTACCTTTGATTTTGGGACGTCCATTTCTGAATACTGCCAAGGCCATCATCGATGTCTTTGACAGGAAGATCACTCTTCGAGTAGGAAATGAGAATGTCACATTTGATGTCGTCAAATCCATGAATCACCCTGGTGATCAGGATGTTTACAACGGTCCATCTGATTCTGTTTACTTCCTTAATTCCTTCATCTCCCGAGTGGACCGTTGTCTTGATTACATCTGTGGAGCTGACTTGGTTGTTGATCGTGAAGAGGAGCCGTTGGTGTATGAAGAAGAAGCCCCTCTGTTTCCCGAAGTTTTTGAGATTGATGAAGTTCCTGAAGAGAGTCATAAGCCGTCCCTTGAGTCACCTCCTCTTTTAGAGCTCAAGGTCCTTCCTTCTCACCTAGAATATGCCTTCCTAGGTGGGATTCTAGTTTACCCGTCATCATTTCTTCTAGACTGACGGAGGAAGAGAAGATGAGTCTGCTTGATGTGTTGAATACGCACAAGCAAGCCATTGCGTGGAGGCTTTCCGACATTCAGGGCATCAGCCCAGTTTACTGTACCCACAGGATACTCATGGAGGATGAGTATAAGCCTGTGGTGCAACCTCAAAGGCGATTGAATCCACACATGCAGGAGGTTGTGAAGACAGAAGTTAAGAAGCTCATGGAAGCTGGTTTGATCTATCCTATCTCTGATTCTAGTTGGGTGAGCCCGACTCAGGTTGTCCCCAAGAAGGGAGGGATGACTGTCATCACTAATGAGAAAAACGAGCTCATTCCGTCCCGTACGGTCACTGGTTGGCGTGTTTGTATCGATTACAGGAGACTCAATGATGCCACCAGAAAGGACCATTTCCCTCTTCCATTCATTGATCAGATGCTTGAGCGTCTAGCTGGTCAGCAGTTCTACTGTTTCCTCGATGGTTTCTCGGGTTACTTCCAGATTCCTATTGCTCCAGAGGACCAGCATAAGACCACTTTTACATGCCCGTATGGCACCTATGCGTATCGTAGGATGCCTTTTGGGTTATGTAATGCTCCAGCTACTTTTCAGCGTTGCATGGTTGCTATTTTCCAGGATATGATCGAGTCATCTATGGAGGTCTTCATGGACGACTTCTCTGTTTATGGTAGTTCTTTTTCTCACTGCTTGACTAATCTGGAGAAGATGTTGAAGAGGTGTACGGAACGAAGTTGATGTTGAATTGGGAGAAGTGCCATTTCATGGTAACTGAGGGGATAGTGTTGGGGCACAAGGTGTCTCGAGATGGTATTGAGGTTGACAGGCGAAGATTGACACGATTAGTAGACTTCCACCGCCCACGAGTGTTAAATCTATTCGTAGTTTTCTTGGTCATGCGGGTTTCTATAGGCGTTTCATCAAGGATTTTTCTAAGATTACTCGCCCCATGACCCGTCTTTTGGAGAAGGATGTTCCTTTCGTCTTCGACGAGGAATGTCTTAAAGCGTTTGATTTTCTGAAAGAGTGCTTGGTTAGTGCACCCATTCTTGTTTCACCCGACTGGAGCTTGCCTTTCGAGCTCATGTGTGATGCTAGTGACTATGCAGTCGGGGCAGTCTTAGGGCAGAGGCGTAACAAACATTTCCATCCCATCTATTATGCCAGTAAGACGTTGAATGATGCTCAGGAGAACTACACCACGACAGAGAAGGAGCTTCTAGCGGTTGTTTTTGCTTTCGATAAATTCCGTTCCTATCTCGTGCTTTCTAAGACCACCGTATTCACTGATCATGCGGCATTGCGATATCTGTTCGCGAAGAAAGATGCCAAACCTCGTCTCATACGGTGGATTCTTTTGCTCTCCGAGTTCGACATCGAAATCAAGGATAAGAAGGGAGCCGAGAACGTGGCTGCAGATCATCTTTCTAGATTAGAGGATCCTGAGAGGGAGGAGATTCGTGAGGAGGCGATTGGAGATAGATTCCCTCACGAGTCAGTAGATTTTGTGAAGGCCGAGCAGCAAGGTATGCCATGGTTCTCCGACCTGGCAAATTACCTAGCTAATGGAGTGGTGGTCAAGGGGATGACCACGCAGCAGAAGAAGAAGTTTTTCCGGGATGTGAGTAGATATGTTTAGGGATGATCCGTTTCTGTATAAGGTTGGAGGAGATAGAGTTCTGAGGAGATGTGTGAGTAAGGAGGAAGGATGGGAGATCCTTAGACATGTTCATGAGGGATTGACTGGAGGACATCACAGTCATCATATCACCGCTCAGAAGGTGTTTGATTGTGGTTTCTATTGGCCTTCAGTGGTGAAGGATGCCCTCGAATTCGTTAAACAGTGTGATGCTTGTCAACGCACTGGTAATATTTCATCCAAGAATGAAATGCCCCAAAATCCCATACAGGTTCTCGAGATTTTTGATGTTTGGGGCATTGATTTCATGGGCCCGTTTCCTGTTTCTAACAAGAATCGGTACATCCTCGTGGCGATTGACTATGTTTCAAAATGGGTTGAAGCTCAAGCTTTGCCTACTAATGATGCCGAGTGGTGGTGAAATTTCTTAAGAAGTTGTTCACTCGATTTGGTACCCCTCGTGCGCTTATAAGTGACCGTGGCACTCATTTCTGTAACACCTTGATGGAAAAGGTGTTAGCTCGCTACGGAGTCACTCATCGTTTCTCCACCGCTTATCATCCACAGACGAGCGGTCAAGTGGAGAATGCTAATAGGGGAGTGAAGAGGATTCTGGAGAAGACAGTAGGAAAGAGTCGGAAGGATTGGTCCGACAAGCTCGATGACGCGTTGTGGGCTTTCAGAACAGCCTACAAAACACCGTTAGGCACCACGCCATTCATGATTGTTTACGGTAAAGCGTGTCATCTTCCCGTTGAGTTGGAACACAGAGCATTGTGGGCTCTGAAGACGGTTAATCTTGATCTCACCGAAGCAGCTAGAAGACGTTTCTTTCAGATTCATGAGTTAGAGGAGCTTCGGGATGCAGCATATGCACGTTCTTTGAGTAAAGGAGAAAACGAAGGTGTTGCATGATAGGAGATTGAGAGGGTTGAAGGAGTTTAAGAAAGGGGATCGAGTGTTACTGTACAATTCCCGTCTCAAGTTGTTTGGAGGAAAATTGAGATCTAAGTGGACGGGACCGTATGTGGTTAGAGAGGTATTTCCATATGGTGCAGTCGAGTTGCAGAATGATGTTGATGGAAACACCTGGAAGGTGAACGGGCACAGATTGAAGCACTACATTGGAGGATCCCTAGATGTGAATGAAGAGGAGGAAACCCTCCTCGAGATCCCAGGAAAAGACAAAGGCTTGAAAGTCTTGGATGAAAATCCAAGTGTAAATTTTGTATATTTTTTTTTTTTTATTTTTTATATTTTTTCTTTTCGTTTTTGCTCGTGTTTTTTCATGTTTTGCAGGGATTCGTACTTGGAACGGTGTAGAGGAGACACAAGGAATGCATTTTGGTGACGGTTGATTTAACCTCGGGTTCGGAGCGTACAAGATTCACACGACGAGGTAAGTTTTTCGTGATTTTGTTTTAATTTTTCATAAGGGATCTTCGCCATGCGCGCACAGGTTATAAGCCTGTACGCGATGCGCGAACACTCTGGTCAATGGGTCAACAAACAACCTATTCGCGCTGCGCTTATGGTTTACCCCCGTACGCGCTGCGCGAAGACATCGTTAACCCTGAAAAATAAAACAGACGGGTTTAGCAGCTTTCACACATCACACAAAAAATTTCCCCCTTTTCACTTCCCCTCATCACCACCATCCCCCACCACTCCACCTTCCGCCGTCCACCACCTCCGCAACACATACCTCCGACACACCATCCCCCACACTCCACCTTCCGCCGCCCACCACCGTGAATCATAACCCCACCTCCGACAGCCACCAAACCCCACCATCCCACCTCCGGCAGCCACCAAACCCCACTATTCCCCACCACTGACCACCGTGAACCATCACCACCCGTCATTTTCTCATTGTACTTCTGTTCTTGTTCGATTCGACATCTATCAGGTACGGTTCGTTTTCTGTAAATTTTTTTTAGGTTAAGTACTTATAGAATTAGTATAGCTCTAGTGTTGGACATTGTTAATTGGATTGTTCGTGGCTGTGTGCTGTGATTATTGAGTATGGGTTGCTATTGTCATGAGCTCTTGTTGTGATTTTGTTGTTTTGGGTAACACATGATGAATATGAACTATTTTTGGTGAAATATGTTGATATTATACGTATTGGGAGGCTAAGCGTGGGCAAAAGGTCAGAATGGACAGGATTGTTAATGGAACTTGATCTTTGTACCATGTGCGCGAGTAACTTGTGGTCTCTTGGTTTGGGATGGTATGTTATACTGCTTGATGCACGTTATTTTGAATGATATGTCTCGTGAGTAGGGTGAATTCTAAAGTTTAAGTGTGGGTATATATATATTCACCACTTTTATTTGGTTTGGTGTGATTGTTTGTTTGGTTTATATCTTGATGTTAGGATGATGATGTCCGGGTTTTGTTTATATGATTGGGTCCAATTATATTGTTTAATCCCTAGGTCTTATTAATTTTATATTATTTTCCTTATTTTCTTTTCTTAGATAGGTTTCCTTTTATTTATTTATTTTTTTTTTTTTTATTTGTGATATGTGTTTTTGATTACTTGCATCTTTTAATTGCATAGATTAGTTTTACCATTGCCTGTACTCAATCTCCATTCAGGCAGAGTTTAATCAGATTTATGATTACATTTTGTAAACCAAGTGTCCCTTTCTTTGTTCTCATTTGTTTGGTGTGTTTTAATTTGGAAACTGCGAATGAAATGCTATACAGTTTTCCATTTGTTGCTGATTCAAGGCCCTAACTGCTTATTTCTTTTGTAGATATGTCTCGTCGACGACGTAGAACTGCTGATGATGGCATTCGTCGTTCTATTGATTATCTAGAGGCAGCAGTTTTTCCCAGGCGGGATCAGGCACCTACTCCTGTCGACCAGCGGGACCTTCTCTCGCATACTTGTTTGAGGTTTGGGTTAGCAACAGGTGAGCGGGAGAAACTCACTAAGTTTCAGAATATGCATCTGTTTGTCCATAAGACTATAGACTGGGATGTCATTAATATTTTAGGACAGAGAGATCGGATTGAAGGGATGTTAGGACCTAGGTGGATGGATGCTATTACCTGTAGTTGGGACCAGTACTTGGAGTTAACTATTGAGTTCTATTGTACATTTCAGTATAGGTCCGGGTACTTTTTGCAGGGAGATGCTGTTAGCTTTTCCCTAGGTCGGCAGATTTATGAGATGAGCATTCCCCAATTTGCTGTTCATTTAGGTTTTTACCAGTTGAATGAGGTTCAGTCCCAGCATTTCTTAACAGTGTTCGAGGAAAAATAAGAAGTCTGGGGATATAGGAGTAGGTGATGGTGATCTGAGGGAGTTTTGGATGACTGTAGGCGAAGGTTCCTACTCTAGCAGTATTACTGAGACGGGTTTTAGAGATCCTGTGATTAGATTTCTTCATAAGGTTTTAGCAGGTACGTTTATTGGCAGACGCCAGGGTAGGGATAAGGTGAATTCGTTGGAGTTAGTTATTCTTTATTGCATGATGAATGGGGTGGAAGCCAATTTGGCTATGTTGTTTATCCATTCTATAGCTAGAGCTCATAGGGGTGGGGATTCAGCTAGTTTAGCCTTGGGTCCTTATATTGGTAGGTTGGCAACGAACCTAGGAGTTTTTGATAGATTTCCTAGGGAACATCTCACGTTAGGACCACCTACTCAGGCTATCCCTTTAGATGTGCTGCGTCAGGCAGGGATGGTTACTTATGATGAGCCCCCCAGATGGGTAGCGGTTAGGCTTGGACCACAGGTTCCCCCTCCCTTGGGATCTTTGGCAGCCGATATCATTCAGCAGGATGCTCCCACGCGTCGCCAGATTCCTGTCCACCATGAGAGGTTTCGACAGCCTTTTCCCCTTAGAGAGCCTCCGGCTCAGGCTCCCTTGCCGGACCCGTTCAGTTTTGTCGAGCTGCGTGATCAGATCTTTGGTCGCCTGGATAGTATGCAAACGCATTTTCAAACTAATATGCAGACTTTGCAGGATGGGATTTACTCAAGGATTCAGGACCAGCAGAGTTACACTCAGCGGCGATTTGATCGCACAGATGACTTGTTCAGGCATGTCTTTGAGCAGCAGCGCATACCCCCTCCCAATTGGTTCCAGCCCTTTGGACATGGCGCTTCCAGTTCAGGCGCAGGTCATAGTGGTACTCATGATGATGATGCTGAGGACGAGTAGCAGTTTTGGTTGGTAGTTTTGATTTCTATTTTTATCTATGTATTTCTCTTTTCTTATTTTGGATTGTATTAAACTCAGTACTAGTTTTATTTTTCTTTTTGAGATGTCATGCTCTATGGATTGTAATTGCATTTAATTCTTCAACTCTGTCTTGTGAGTCTTGGGATGTTGATACAGGGTGTTGATTGTTGATTGCTGACTGCCGGTTACTGTCTCTGATTGGAACTGTGTGGGACTTTCTTGGAGTCTTGAATCTTACCCACCGGATGGAATTCGGTTTTGCTTAGTTTAATGCTCTACTAACTCAGGGGAGTTTCAGTTTCTTTTCTTTTTATTTTCTTTTTGCATCGTAGTGGTCATTTTTTTCCTGTGTTTTTATTTCTTTAGTTTTGTCTATGCCTTGTTCACATTGGGGACAATGTGAATTTTAAGTGTGGGTATGGGTATTACTATTGGGTTTAGTACTTTGTTGGGACTTTTATAAATAAAAAATAATAATAAAAAAAAAAAATAAAAAAAATGGAAAGAGTCGGAAAATGTCCTTTGAAGTAATGTGCAATTAATGGAAAATGATAGGATTAGGAAATCAAGTGATCTAAATAAATTCCGGTTGACCCAATTAGTTACAGAGGTTCTTCAAATGTCTTAATTAATTTAAGTAAACTAGGGGTCTTGTGGGTGCTCATTCTAGGAGAAACAAAGAACCAAAAGTTAGAAAAACCAGGCACCCTTATAGGCTGTTAAACTAACAGTATAATAGAAGCTTATTACTCATAAAAATTCAGCACACTACTGTCTTGTTTATGCAAATAATTTGAATATTAGTGGCGCTCCATTAAATTCCATAATGAACATGTAAACTGAGGTTAACTTAGGGTTAGTAGACTTACACATTTTCCACAACTTATACCCTGTTCCCCTTCAGTTTCAATTTGTGAGGTAAGCCTATTTGTACTTGTTCTTTATATGCATTTTATGTGCATCTGCTTGGTTGAGTGATTACCACATGATATGTACATTTTAGAACTTGTCTAGGATATACTGGTTGAGACCATAGACTGATGAACTTGCACAGAAATGGTAGGGGTAATTAGGATTTAAGCCTTGTTCGAAGCCTTCCCTTTTCTTTACCCTACATGTGTTTTTCCCTTAGTCAGCCCGTCTGAGCTTGTTTGTTATTCTCTCTTTCTTTGTTTAACCCCGTGAAGCCTTAACTTTTTATCTTGTTTAACCCACCTGTTTTGGCCTGTGTGTTTAGAGAACCGGTTGAGCTAATGTCTAATTTCGTTTATAATTTGTTTTTTTTCATTGTATCTAGTGATTATGTTTATTGAAAAAAAAAGAAAAAGAAAAGAAGAAGAAAGGGTAAAAAAAATGCCCTATGTAGCAATTGATAGTTGGCTTGGATCCAAAGTATGATCCGGTTTTGGTTTGTGTTTAGTTTTGTTTATTTTTTTTAGCTTAGCAAAGACCGGTTTTGTCTAATCACCTTTCGTTTGTTTCCCAGTTTGTCTTCCTACCCTTAACCCTAGCCACGTTACAACCCTGTTAAGACCTTGATTTGTGCATAGTTCATGCGTCATTTGGTGGAAATTGGATTCCTTTACAAGCTTATGATAATGTCGTGTCATGGTTCGGTATTTCAGTGTTAAAAAAAATACTAGTACATCTTTTACTAGTTTCCAGAAAAATAGCCGAGTGGAGTGATAAATTGTGAGGCGTTGTGGAATATGTGGGTCTAGAGTCTTTAGGTTAACCAAGGTTTACTAAAATGTTCAAAACCTCATTCCATTAATTTTCATCTGTGAATATGAGCTTCTATTAAATTTGTTAGTTTTTCAGGTTATAACGGTTTGGGTAAACCTAAATGGTTTAATCTGTGCCTTTCATTGCAAAAATAATTTGGTGATTTGTGGCTTCCTAGATGTGAGACCCTTTAGATGTACCTAGTTTTTGAACGTAAACGATAAACATTGACATGAAAAGGGACCTAAGTAACTAGTGTTAGGGAGTTCACTTGAACTATAACTAGAATTTGTTGCTGTGAGTGACCCATTTCACTTATTGAGATTGGTTTGTTTTCTTAATTATGATTCCATTTGCATACTTTTTCAGGGACGAAAAAGAGTAAGTGTGGGTATGTTTGATGTGTTGCAAAACACATATGTTTTTAGAGTCGGGTTTTGAGTCTTTATACGTCTATTGTGTTTAATTTTTTAGAATAAGTTAACGTTTTTGTTATTTGTCATTTGTAGGTGTTTGGATGCAGGAAGGAATGGAAAACGAATCGGAAACGAGGGCATTGGACAAGTGAAGAGTTGCAAGTTGTTAAAATTGAAAAATAAAGAAAAACTGCAGAGAAATAGGGTCTTCGCGCTGCGCTCACGAGCTAACCACTCTGTACGCGTGCGCGAAGAGAGGGTTCGCGGCCCCCGACTATTTTGTCCCTTCGCGATGCGCGCACAGATTAGTTAGCTTGTACGCGGTGCGCGAAGGCATGTGACACGGCCAAACCCTAATTTTCACATTTAAATAGAATGTTTAACACATTCTAGGAGGCCCCGACTTCCAGACGATCAAAGAGACGATTTTGGAGATCCCAAGCAGAGAACAAGCAATTGAAGCATCAAGAAGCAAGGATTGAGCAAGAGGATTGAAGATTCAAGGGTGTTATCCATCGGTTTCATCTTCTTCTTGTTTACTCTTGTTTTTGAATCATGTTTACTGAGTTGTTTATGAACTTTAGCTACTGTTTTGATATGGTTGTAGGCTAGATCTAATAACACTACCTATGTGATGATGATTTTATGGTTTTAACATGTTAAATATTGGTTTTATGGAATAAACTTGTGATGATCATTGGTTTAATTGTTATTGCTTTGATTTCTGATGTGCATGCATGTTTACATCAGGTTCTTGATCATGATTCTTGGTTCCATATACTCCTATATGAATGTCTTTCAATGGTTAGGTGTATGTTAGGTCGTGTACTTGGTGTTATCGACTAGTTTATGGTTTAATTGACGTCTTGAATCATAAGGATTGATAATCATGAGTTTGAATAGATCTAAATGTTCTACTAAACTTGTTAATTGTGAGATTAAAAGTTATTGATTTGTCTTGGATTGTCAATGGCTAGTTCTAGGGTATTCGTGAGAAAATCCACCTAGCTAAAGTGTCGTCTTTCCTTGTAAATCAAATTAGATAATCAATGCAATAACTAACCCGTCATTTAAATTGAAAAGTTGTCTTGTGTTGTGAAACATTTAGATAAACTTAGGGTATTTCAATGAACCAATAAACTGCTGTGAGATTGTTTGTTAATTAACCGGTAATTTTCAATAACTATTAAAAACCTTAATTGTCATACTTGAGAAGGGTTGAGTTTGCTTTAAGGGTTTGATTAGTTACATATCTCTAGATCCCGGTTTCACAAGTAAATCCATAAACTAGTTTAAACTAGCATTCTATTTAAATTTCGTTTGAAATCGTCATCATTTTCTTAGTTAATATTTATTTTATAATTTAATTTGATTACTTGTATTAGGATTTGCTAGAAACCCCCCCCCATTTAATAATAAAATCTTTATTTGGACTTTTTAGTAAATTAGTTTTTAAAGTTAATTTTCGTGCTCTTAGGGGTCTCGTGGGTTCGATATCCGGACTTACGTTTGCTTTACTAGAGTCGATAGGTACACTTGCCTGTCTTTGGTTTAGTTTTAGCGAGTCTAGAATATTACTTAGTTCATTTTTAGTCTAATTTAGTTCCTTTTTATTAGACTTTTATTTCGACATCAGTGGTATGTGGGGTATGACAAATGTGAAATGTGTACACGTTCTGATATCTGGCAGATTACATACTCTGTTTTTATCATGACATAACCAAATGAAGACGAATCCAAAAACTGGTTTTCTTGAGTCTAACATGTTCCTCATGGAGTCTAGTTTTCAAAATATCCAACCTTGTCCAATTTGGACGTGTAAAACGTGAGTTATGATCATTTTAGTGAAGTGTGGTCAGAAACAAACTTTCTGACAGATTCTGAGTCTCATTTTGTATGTGCCACAAACAGGTCATAACAGGTCCAAATGATGTGTTTCCGGTACCCAAATTTTTTGTTACTGAGTCTAGTTTTTTAACTTCCAAACCATGTCTCAATTGGGTATGTAAAACCTGAGTTATGGCTCTTTTAGTGACGGTATGTCAAAACTGTTAAGTTTTGACAGAAATCAATGGTCAACTTAAATGGGCACAGATTTAAAATGGCGAGTCTTTGGCTCATGCCAACTGAATGGGAAGTATCCCTATGAGTCTAAAATCTTTTCCAACTGGTCTTGATGCGAATTGATGAATAGATAAATTGTAGTGAATTTTCTTATAAAAGGTGTCCAGAATTAACGGGTCAAATGGGTCATTGAATTTCCCTTGTGTGTGTACAATTGTTCTCGATGAAACGTATTGTGTGTGACTAGAATGTTACATGTATAACTTGTGCACAAACTTATGAGATCATTTGACATAATAGGTCGAAGTTTTCTATTGATAAAAACTTGGCTAATATCTTACCGAGCATCCAAAGGTGAGTTCATGCCCCACTTTTTATTTAATCTCTTTTGGGAGAGATAGCATACTGGAAATTTCACAAACGCTTTATATATTTAAGTTGTGTATAATATTAATATAGTGCTGTCTACCATGGAAAAGTCCTCACACTTTCGAATTGTTAATATTGGATAGCGGGGAAACTTGGGTAGTACTACTGGGTCTGAAGAGCTCCACCTGCGTGACTCGAGGTCAAACGGGTGCAATTTGTCCTATAAGCATTTGTCACGACCTGGTAAGTCGTGACAGGAGGCAAAAACTATCACAGTCAGCTTCAATTGCGAAATCATTATGAATTAATATTTATTATTAATAGACTAGCTATCTCTTACAATACACTGCTTATATATCACAATTGTTAAACTGTTTATGTTTAAACACCAACTCTTGAACTCACTAACCATTGTTGACATTTTAGTATGCTAGTCTCAGGTCGATAACTAAGCTTGTCAGTAGGAGCACAACACGGGTCCAGCATGCATTCTAAGGCTTTAATTTATAAATACATTTGCTTGTCTTTACGTTATGGGTTTCAAACATTTGGTTGGCACATGTTTTGCCATGTTATGCATTTCAATATTTTGGGTTGTCTTATTTTATAAAACGCTTCTGCATGGTTTTCAAGTTTGAACTTTGGTTTGTTTTATTTAAACATGGCATGTAGAGTCGTTCTGAGTAACTATTGACTGTGATACTGGTTTGTTCACACGCCTCGCGGTAAAACTCCGCACGTGGATTTTGAGGGTGTGACAGATTGGTATCAGAGCCACTGATTACAGTGAATTAAAACATGCATTGCATACGGCATTTTAGACTATAACCGCACTACACTAGTTGCACTAGTTAAGATAGAAATTTTTAAATATGTTTTTATCTGTGACCCATTATGTGACATTTATACACATATTTGGATTGAAAGCTACCGGTATGATCTAACTAAGCAGAGTAGCTGACTTAGATTATGTGAACTTTAAACTATAACTGTTAAAAATCCATTGTTAGAGAGACTTGGATTAAGTGTGCATTACTAGCTTTACACCTTGTTTAAAATATTTTCCGAGGTATGCATGACCAAATCTTGTTAATACATCTTCTCGCTGAGACCTAAAATTGCTTGAGACAGTTTGGGAGAGACTTTATTTTGGACTGTTGTCCAACGCTTATTCACTATGAGGTTTGACTTGATTGCTATGAGATCTTTTGCATGCTATCATCTATCCTGACTCACTAAGTGCTATAACGTGACTTCTACATGCTTGGTGTTATTATTGATCACCATTCCCAACTGCTATCATAGTGTTATTGTTTGTTAGTAGTCTTACTCCTGCACTTATCTTGAACTAGAAGTATACGTGGCCTTTCCTAGACTAAACATAAACCCGAAGCATGTCTGCCATATACTTAGTTGTAGCTATATCACCCTTCTTAGACAAGTTCAAAACCTTAGGGATGATAGGACATGAGATTTAAGCACATGTTGAGAGACGAACTAGGGTGATCGTGTAAGGTAAATTGATGATTATGGGTGCACAACGTAATTGTGAATTTATAGATACATAAGAATCTTGGCATAACCTCTTGTGTGGGCTATACCCAATATTTGGCCACCTTCCTTTTTGATATTATGAGCCAACCATTATGAGTATATTTTACATACAAGACCTCCTACCATTAAAAGAGTCCATAATGCATGAGTATACATGTTTCCAACTTGTAAACTATTAATTCCTATCTCTCTTAGAATTCTTTTAGGGTTACTCCCTTCGGTTGTATCATTTCTTTTTGTACGCCTTCACGACAGTTGAAACTCCAAATTGCTTCGAATAATAATTCTTCATGGGTATGTCCGGTGAGCAGAACAACTAATGGAAATGACACAGTAACGAATGGCACAGGTGGTTTACACAACTTATTTCGATTGGGTGACTTGATCTAGTAATCATGGGAAGGTTAGTTCATAGGCCTCAATAATAATTTGGTTGTTGAAGTATATGCATTCGTGTCGCATACTATATTAATTCGGAGTATTTATTAATACTATCTTCATCCGACATATTTGAATGTGTCCAAATACCTTTATCGGAGAGTTAGCAGAGTCGTAACCCGCTTAAGAAATTCCTAATGTCTTGTTCCTGACTATACAACCTATCATATTATGTAGAATGATTAGGCTCATATTCCCTAGCACTACCATTTTTGTTATGTGGACACACACTATCACTCCAAACTTCTAGGCATAGTCTTGATGAGCGAGTAGTTATCACCCCACAGGAACTAGAAAGGTTTAATAAATCCTGGCTCATAAACAAACCCTCCTCATCATAAAACTATTACTTATACCAGTAAAGCCAAAGGTAGAGCTTTTATGACCGATTCAGGCGAGACTCGCAAATCGAGACCTCTCATGAAAGGTTGTCTTGCTTTTATTTTATTCGATTTTGGACTTGGTACGGGATTCATATTTCTTAAAGTTGTCACTACTTCTCGAAAGACTCTCTTATTCCTTTACACTCGAAATTTGTCATGGAAGCAACCGGTGGTGTGGTCATCAAGGTCTCTCACATTTCTAGCGAATGCAAATCGAACCCTTTGGTCATGAATTTGACATTGACCCAATTCTAAACTCTTTAGGCGGTTTATTCGTAATCGTCTGTATAAATCGAATATTCATGAATCAGTCTAAAAACCTTGCGTTATGATAAACCCGTTCACCTTTCTGTGACAACCCTAAAAATTATAATTATTATTATTTATACTTTTTGCATGCATATTAAATATATAATACACATATGCAATTATGTACGAATATTTTATGTATGATATGTATATACATACCTATTATACATATATAACTTTGGACTCATAAAATGATATATATTATGGGTGTACGTATGCATGGTTGCATACATACATATATACGGAAACCTTACGTATGCATGTTGCATGCATGTCTATATATTGATAATTTACGTATGTACGTATGTTTATATGCCCGAAATCCACACATACGTGTATATATACACAAGTTTTTACGTGGGCATGTTTACCTACATACGTGTACATGGAAAAATTGTTGTAATACAAGCATAGATGTTTTAGTATGTATATATATACATAGCTCACTTATATATGTATATACTTACGGGTATATATATATGTATATATATGAACATATCAAGATTCAACTAAACTAAATCCTAAATCTAAAAACTAAAACTCTAAAACTAAAACCTAAACCTAAGAACTAAAAACCCTAAACCACCCTTTCCCCTATCTCGGTTAAACCACCACAAAACACCATTCGAAACCACCACCTTACCATCAAACCGCCACCACACCACCTTATCCTATCTTCTAGCTATCCATATGACTAAGTGTACCACCCGAAAGTTTGACTTTTGGAGTAATATGTGTCTGAGTCTCAGCCGCATGGAATTCATGCGACTGGAGGCCCAATCGCATGATGCTCGGACGAATGAAGGATCAAGCGCATGGAACTCATGCGACTGGAGGTCCAGTCGCATGGTATTCGTGCGACGGAAAGTCCAGTCGCCTGGACCTCGGGCGACTGAGCTGTAACTATAAAAGAGGGGCAGCCCTCTTCTTCCCCACACTTGCACATTTTCAGTCGGGAAGAAAGAGCAGAGAGAGGGAGCAGAGAAAGAAGAGAAAGAAAGAAAGAAAGAGGTGATTCGGGCTTGAGATTCGTCGAGTGGCTAGTCAAATCTAAGCTCTTCATCTTCTCCTTGATAATGTGAGTTCTAGAACCCCTCATTTACTTGTTTTCATACGATTTTGGGGCTGGAACACATTCAAACCCGTTTTTGAGAAAAGTGTATGTTGACCCAATTAGGTGAAATCTTGAGTAATGTGTTTATGGTACAATTTAGGGCTTGTATATGTTTGTATGATGTCCTATTATGAATCCCTGAGGTTTAGGAGGGTTAATTTGGGCTGGAAACGAGTTTAGAGGAGTTTGAAGGCCGTAGGTCGCGGCTGCTGTTCGTGATAAACTCCAGTCGCTGCCCAGTTAGGGCTAGGCGACTGAAGGGCCAGTCGTACGACTGAGGAAAGACTGATGTTCAATCGAACGATTGAGGCTCAGTCGTACGACTGGGGCTCAATCGCCCGACGGGCCATGCGATTGAGGGATTCGGTCGCATAGGTCCATTCGCATAGTAGTTCAGTCGCTCGACTGAGGGTTAGTCGCCTAGTAGTCCATTCGTATAGTGTTCATTCGCACGATAGGAGGTCCATTCGCACGATTGTATGCCCAATCACATAGTGTTCAATCGCATGACTCAGTCGCATGGAGGCCATGCGAATGCAGTATGTTCAATCGCCCAAATAGGGCTGATGTGAATGAGGAGAGCTGTGTATGTAGGATGTAAATATGATAAGTATGATATTGCCTTATATGATGGTAATGACTGATGATTTGTAAATGCCGGTGTTCCTTGTGTCGATGTATGTTCATCCTTCCGTAACTTTACGTGTATCATGTATGAATGAATGAAAGTAATAAATAACGTAAAGTGAAAGATAATGAAAGAGGAACATGATGAATGAATGCATGCATTAAAGAATGAATGAATGAATGTAAGAAAGGCTTGCAAGCAAATGAATAGAGGTGCACACCCCTGGCAGGTGTTAGCTCAACTGTGATGCGGGTTAGCTACCCTGAAGGATGCACACAGGGTCAATCTTTGAGATTGATAATGAGGTGAGCAACTTCATGTTGCAACAGACTCGGTTAGCAGGCAATCATGAGATTGCCACTGAGGTGAGCAGCCGTGTGCTGCAACAAACTCGGCTAACGTACGATTTGATAGTGAGGTGAGCAACTTTGTGTTGCAACAGACTCGGTTAGCAGGCAATCATGAGATTGCCACTGAGGTGAGCAGCCGTGTGCTGCAACAGACTCGGCTAACATATGATAGAATGAAAGTGGAAGATAAATGGTGCATGTACCTCCCCGGGTGACTGGATCAGCATTTGTGCACAACGTTCGTGGTTGATCACTACAGGTCCAGCACCAGCAGTATAGTATGACGCTTGGGGTACCGTACATGTCACCGAATGTAATGAACGTTCGAACGAATGTATAAATCAAAGTAAAGAACGTATGAATGAATGTAAAGAATGTATGTACAAACGTGAATGAGAATGATGAATGGTACACGAATGAAAGCTAATGAACGAATGATGATGGTAATAATAATATTATCTAAGTGTACATATGTTGTATGATCGCATGTATGTAAGGACAGTTTTAACAAATGAAAGTATGTTTTATTATAAAACTAGAACTCACTCAGCAACGCTGACTTTTTATGTGTTTCCAGTTGGCAGGTAGTGTTGCTGGGGGTGGCACGAGGCGACTACTCAGCTCTTTTGGGATGACATTCTCCTTTTGATAATGCTGCCATGCAATGGGATGCGGGCTTATAACGCATGCAACAACTTATGTTGCATGCAAGTGTCAAGGGTTTCTTGAGGATCTCTATAAACGGGATTACTTAAGAAATCTTCTTTATGATGAAAATATATTTTATGTTTTTATATTAGAGGTCACTGTTTATGACCATTTTGTAATCAGTAACGATGTAAAATTTTGAAATGGTGCTTTTGTGATGTAATGCAACCTTAGATGTTTTGTAATTGATGTACGTTGTATTAAATGGCAAAAGCATTTATAGTAAAAGAAAAGTTTATCTCAGAAATTCCGCTGCATGATTTTATTAAGTTTATGTAAATGTATGTTTTATGTGCGATGAACGACCAACTGTGAGGTGCCCGGGAACGGGGCCTTACACTAAGTAACTTGTTCCCCTTTACTTCCTTCCCTAAACCGCCACCTATGTCTTGGTTTTTCTTGCTTTCACACACCATCAACTTGCCACCTATCACCATAAACCTTTTAACTTTCTACCTTGCAATATACCTCTCATAACTTCCTCCAAATTGCCACCTAGTCACCTATAATCATCACAAGGGCCACGGATGTGGCATTCCCACATGAAAACCAAGGACACCATGCACCCTCACCCAATTGCGGCTTAATTTACCACCCTTACTAAGCAAGTCTATGTCTATGACTCATCTAGTCTATTACTTGACTCACCAACACTAGGAGGAAGACATAATGATGGTGTTGGAAGAGGCGGTCGACCAAGGTAGCTATATACCTCCAAACAACCACAAACACAATCCAAACTCTTATCTCTTTCTCTCGGTTTTCACATACCAAACAACACCATCAATACCATCGACCATAGCACCACCAACCTTCGGTTCTAAAGCCTCTCATCTTTCGATTTCCTTTGCCACTCCACCACCATCGACAACTAACAACAACCAAACAACAAACATCAACAACAACAACACCCGACAACTACAACAACAAACAAACACAACCACGTACCACCAGCACCTACCATCATCATCCACGACCTTCACAGACATGTTCTCGGATTCAAGGAGCTAAGATACCATCAAGATCATCATCATAAGGGTATAAGATGATTTTTGTTACATATATGTTACAAAACACATATATATATTAGTTTTGGTATTTAAACACCAAAACCAATTCTAAAAATTATTATTTCATTAATCATAAGTAATGAGTTATAAAACTCAGAAACTTATGATAAAAAGATATATTTGGAATTTACAAGGATTAAATCTTGTAATTATTTAAGAAAAATCAAATAAATATTAAATGAAAGTGATTGTGGGAATAAACATTGAAAAATTCTTGTTTTTACTAAAATATTAAACTGGAAACTTTGATAAAGTTTTGATAAATGAAATAATTTATATAATTATTTTATAATGGAAAATAGAAGAAAATATCAAAAATAGAAATAAATTAGGGAAAATTTTGATAAATTCACAGGATGATTCTTTTGAGGTATAAAATCCTCTGGAATTATTTTAGAATTTTATTCCTTACTATGATTAAGATATGAATTTTTATATGTTTCGTAGTAAATAAATCAGAATAAATGCTTAAAATGAATAATAAATTCTTATAAAATCATAGATATAGTATTAAATAGGATGCTACAGAATATATAGTTTTCATAATTTTTGGAGTAGTATAATTATTTTTCTAAATATTGCAATTATTGTAAAAATTACAGAAACTAATCTGTCATGGTTTAGATTTTGAGATAATTATATGATATGTCGTTTTATATATGAAACCGTTTGTGAAAGTTTTGGAATTTATTAATAACAAGACCTATTTTTAACCATTTATGGGAATATTATGAAATTTACAGAAAATAATCTGTTAAGACTTGGATGTTATAAAAATTATGTGATGTTACTTACTTTTTGGAAAAAATGTTATGAATGTGTAAGGATTTAATGGATAGCAGTAGTTATTTTGATAAATTTTGGAAATATTGTAGGATTTATATAAAATAACCTGTTGGGAATTTGAAGTTGTAAAAATTATGAAAAGCTACAAACTGTCCAAACTTATGTTCTACAATATTGGTGATTTTTGGACATCAATAGATATTTTTTTTAATTTTTGAGAGGTTTGGAATAAATCACAAACTATTAATGATTAAGAATTTTAGAGACCCGAAAGTGTTTCTATTTACAGTCAATGAAAACCAGAAAAATATTTGAAGTATTGTCTGACACTGTGAACTATCTTGTTAGTTTCAAGTGAGAAGACACGGTGAGTTCATAGCCCCATTTTCAACCATTTGGTATCAACAACGTTTTGGGGGAAAAAGTATACTGTTGGGTTGATGTATTATTTTGAAAATATTTTTGTTTGCTTACTGTCATTTGCTACACAACCATTAGTTCGAATGATGAACCGATCAATAATATTGGTAGCGCTACTTAGGAGAATATTTGCACTAACCGGATGAGGGTTACTGCTATTTTCCTGCATCTAACCGAATGGGGGTTAGGATGTAATATTATCTGATTTTATGATTATTTCGTGACAGTATGATTATGTTGTGAGCAGGTTTGGTTGTAATTGATACATCAACAAAATATTTTGTCTGGATTAAACCTATGTTCTCACCAACATTTTGTTTACTGGTTTAAGTGTACTTTTTCAGAAAATGAGTAACACCTTTGATTTTAGCTTTGAGGTTCATGATGGTTAGGGCGAAGTCGTAGGACGGGTCTGTGTAACACTGACCGTCAACATTGTTGACGGTAATGTGTATGTGGACGCGCATTTTCATAGATTTTAGACATGCTGTAACGTAGTTGTAACTAATTACATTTAATTTTGGTATATTATGTAAACAGATGTAATTCCTCTAGTATTAATAAAAGCATGTCTGTGTTATGTTTTATATTAAACTGTGTTTATTTCACTGTAAACAATGCACTCTGATAAAAGCTAGTCACATTCCACCCGTATCGTTCACGCTTCCACCGGGATGTGACTGGTTGGTATCAGAGCCATTGGTTATAGGGAATTAGTTATTTTAAGTAAATAACTAGACTATAACCATAAGCTCAAAATATACCTTATGATTTTATGTGAATTTATGTGAACTTTGTGAAATTCTATGATTTTATGATTAAGCTACTAATAAAATTTTGATAAGTTATTTGACTAACTTTTTGTGAAATATTGTTAAGAAGTTGTGCAGTATGAATTCAGATAATTATCACTATGAAACCGATCCTTCAGAAGATCCATACTATAGCAGCCCTAAAGAAATAGTACCTGAACCGGAACCTCAACAGACTATGGATGTTACCCCAACAGAAATGGAGAATAAGACAAAATTTTATGTTAGACGTGCACCAGTACACGTGGGAGGATATACAATTAAGACTCCCAAGAAAAAGATATTACATGGACCCAGACTTAAAGCTAAGCAATCTTAGGATCTAGAAAGACAACCTTCTGATTTTCCAAAAGATAAAGATAGAATTATTAAGCCAAAGTTGGATCAGGTGAAGGCAGCCCGACAGACTCTTAAGAAACTTAAGAAGATACAGCTAGGAGTCTGGAAAATCCAAAAGGATATTAAAAAACTCAAGACACCCAGGAAAAGTATCTTCACCAAGATCTGAAAATGGCTCAGCAGAAACTGAAAGTTTATAGTCTAACTTTTTAGAATAAAAGAAATAAGAGCTTAACTGATATATGTATTTTTGTGTTAACATGTTTATTTGATTTATGTTAAGTAAATTTGTGTTAAGATATTTATTTGCAATACTAACATTGAAATTCACTATAGTGAATCATGCCGCCAAAAAGAAACACTCAGCCTGTCAGGAGAACAGCTCGAGTGGGACGACCCAGGACCAGACTTGGGGAAGAAACACCCGTGAACCCTGATACAACTGAGAATGATAGGATATCTCAGATAGTAGCCCAACAACTGGAAGCTACCCTACCTACCCTAATTACCCAACTCCAACAAAATCTGAATATTGGAACTACCTCAAACCCACCAACAGGGCCTGAAAATATGAATATAGAAGAAGTGGTTTTAAATGGAATTTCAAAGGGATGCTCCTACAAAACTTTTATGTCCTGTAGACCTTAGGAATTTGACGGAAAAGGTGGAGCAGTACAAGCTTTGAGATGGCTAGATGACATGGAAGGAGTCCTGGAAATCAGCAACTGTGCTAAAAACTTCAAGACACTGTTTGCTTCCCATTCTCTTAAAGGAGAAGCATAATCCTGGTGGAAAACGGAGGTACACACTAAGGGTAGAAATGTTATGAATAAGCTGAGTTGGGAAGAATTTAGAAATCTAGTGATAGAGAAATATTGTCCTTACAATGAAATGGAAAAACTAGAGGCTGAATTCTTAGCACTAGAGATGAAAGGGTCTGCACACCGGGAATATACTGATAGGTACAATGAATTATCTATATTAGTACCACATCTGATAACCCCGAAATCAAAAAGAATAGGAAGGTATATTTGGGGACTAGTGCCACAAATAAGAGGACTAGTGAAATCTACTAGAACCAAAACCTTCCAAGAAGCAGTAATCTTGTCAGGAAGTTTGATAGATGAAATGATCAGAAATGGATCATTAAGTCATCAACAGGTAGGAGAGAAAAGGAAATGGACTGAAAATCATTCTGGAAAAAGATTTGGAGAAAGTTTCCAGAAAAGAGTAGCCCGACCTCCACCAAGGAACTTTTGGGAACAACTTAAGGGAAGAAAGTAGAAAACCCACCACAGTGTAACATCTGTAAAAGATATCATACAGGAAACTGTATGACAGTGGTGTGTTATAACTGCAAAAGGAAGGGACACATTTCTAGAGACTGTAAAAACCCTACTAACTCTAAAACCGTCTGTTTTCAGTGTGGAAGTGAAAATCATTTCTGGAACGAATGTCCACAATGAAAAGGTAAGACTCCAGCTAATCAGAACAACCCTCGTGGAAGAGCTTTTGTGATACAAGCTGATGAAGCTCGTCATGAATCAGAAGTAGTTACGGGTAAGTTCCTTATCAATAACCAGTACGCTAAAGTATTATTTGATACAGGAGCAACCCGCAGTTTTGTCTCACATACTTTTAGACCATCAATTAGTTCAACATCTGAAAAATTACGTGACATTTATGTGATAGAATTAGCTGATGGTAAGGTAAGATAATTGAAGCTGATGAAATCATTCCTAATTGCATCTTAAATTTAGATGAATACTGTTTTGATATAAATCTGATACCTATTAAGTTAGGAGGATTTGATATCGTAGTAGGAATGGATTGGTTAAGTGCAAATCATGTTGAAATCATTTGTGATAAGAAAATGATTAAGGTTCCTTTGGCTAAGGAAAACAAAATTCTCTGCATTTATGGTAATAAGCCAAATAATACTGTGAAACTGATTACTTGTGAAAAAGCACGAAAATACCTCAACAAGAACTGTTTAGCATTCTTGGCTCATATTGTTGATACAAAACTTGATAAGGAAAATTTGGAAAGTGTTCCTGTTGTAAATGAATATGCTGATGTGTTTCCTGATGAACTACCTGGATTATCACCCCCTCGTCAGGTAGAATTTAAAATAGAATTGATACCAGGGACAGCCCCTATTGCCAAAGCACCTTATCGTTTAGCACCAACTGAGATGAAAGAACTCATGGCTCAGTTACAGGAATTGTTAGATAAAGGATTCATACATCCTAGTGTATCCCCTTGGGGAGCACCAGTTTTATTTGTTAAAAAGAAGGATGGAACCTTTAGAATGTGTATTGACTATAGGGAACTTAATAAGGTTACTATAAAGAATAGGTATTCACTCCCTAGAATTGATGATCTGTTTGATCAACTGCAGGGATCTAGTTATTTTCAAAAAAATAGACTTAAGATCTGGATATCATCAATTAAGGGTACAGGAAGATGATATTTCCAAGACTGCTTTTAGAACTAGATACGGTCATTATGAATTCCTTGTGATGCCATTTGGGTCAACCAATGCTCCACCAGTATTTATGGACCTGATGAATAGAGTGTGTAAACCTTACCTAGATAAATTTGTTATAGTCTTCATTGATGACATTCTAGTTTATTCTAAGACTAAGGAAGACCACGAACAACACCTCAGGTTAACTTTGGAACTGTTACGAAAAGAAAAGTTATATGCAAAATTTTCGAAATGTGAATTTTGGAAAAGTGAAGTACAATTCCTTGGGCATATAGTTAATCAAGATGGAATTCAGGTTGATCCAGCAAAAATAGAAGCAGTTAAGAAATGGGAAATTCCAAAAACTCCGACAGAAATACGTCAATTTTTAGGTTTAGCAGGATACTACCGGAGATTTATAGAAAACTTCTCAAGAATAGTTCAACCATTGACAGAATTGACTCAGAAAGATAAAAAGTATGTATGGGGAGAAAAACAAAATGAGGCCTTTGAACTTCTTAAGAATAAATTATGTAGTGCACCTGTGTTAGCTTTACCCGAAGGAACTGATAACTTCATAGTCTATTGAGATGCCTCTCGTCAAGGCTTTGGATGTGTTTTGATGCAAAAAGATAAAGTGATTGCATATGCATCTAGACAACTTAGAGGTAGTGAAAAGAATTACACCACCCATAATCTAGAGTTAAGAGCTGTAATATTTGCATTGAAAATTTTGGAGACAGAACCTATCTGAAAATATCTCCTTTTAAAGGAATCTTTCGGTTTAGAAAATCCAGTAAGTTGAACCCTAGATATATTGGTCCATTTAAAGTCGTTGATAGAATTGGTCCTGTAGCATATAAGTTGGAATTACCACAGGAATTAAGTGAAGTACACAACACATTTCATGTGTCCAATCTCAAGAAATGCTTAACCAATGAAACTCTAGTAGTGCCAATTCAGGAAATACAGGTGGATAAGAAACTACATTTTATGAAAGAACCAATAGCCATTGTGGGAAAAGAGATAAAGAAATTAAGAAGAAGTAAAATTCCTGTAGTAAAAATTAAGTGGAATGCAAAAAGAGGACCAGAATACACCTGGGAAAGGGAAAATGAAATCAAGAAGAAGTATCCTCACCTGTTCAGAGGTAATACTTATTTAAGTTTTCTAAAGCATACTCCACTGAATTTCGAGACGAAATTCTTTTAACAGGGGGAGAATGTGACAACCCTAAAATTTATAATTATTATTATTTATACTTTTTGCATGCATATTAAATATATAATACACATATGCAATTATAAACGAATATTTTATGTATGATATATATATATATACCTTATATACATATATAACTTTGGACTCATAAAATAATATATATTATGGGTGTACGTATGCATGGTTGCACACATACATATATATGGAAACCTTACGTATGCATGTTGCATGCATGTCTATATATTGATAATTTACGTATGTACGTATGTTTATATGCCCGAAATCCACACATACGTGTATATATACACAAGTTTTTACGTGGGCATGTTTACCTACATACGTGTACATGGAAAAATTGTTTTAATACAAGCATAGATGTTTTAGTATGTATATATATATATATATACATAGCTCACTTATATATATATATACATAGCTCACTTATATATGTATATACTTACGGGTATATATATATGTATATATATGAACATATCAAGATTCAACTAAACTAAATCCTAAATCTAAAAACTAAAACTCTAAAACTAAAACCTAAACCTAAGAACTAAAAACCCTAAACCACCCTTTCCCCTATCTCGGTTAAACCACCATAAAAACACCATTCGAAACCACCTTACCATCAAACCGCCACCACACCACCTTATCCTATCTTCTAGCTATCCATATGACTAAGTCACTTGTTCTCCTTTACTTCCTTCCCTAAACCGCCACCTATGTCTTGGTTTTTCTTGCTTTCACACACCATCAACTTGCCACCTATCACCATAAACCTTCTAACTTTCTACCTTGCAATATACCTCTTGGAACTTCCTCCAAATTGCCACCTATTCACCTATAATCATCACAAGGGCCACGGATGTGGCATTCCCACATGAAAACCAAGGACACCATGCACCCTCACCCAATTACGACTTAATTTACCACCCTTACTAAGCAAGTCTATGTCTATGACTCATCTAGTCTATTACTTGACTCACCAACACTAGGAGGAAGACATAATGATGGTGTTGGAAGAGGCGGTCGACCAAGGTAGCTATATACCTCCAAACAACCGCAAACACAATCCAAACTCTTATCTCTTTCTCTCGGTTTTCACATACCAAACAACACCATCAATACCATCGACCATAGCACCACCACCCTTCGGTTCTAAAGCCTCTCATCTCTCTATTTCCTTTGCCACTCCACCACCATCGACAACTAACAACAACCAAACAACAAACATCAACAACAACAACACCCGACAACTACAACAACAAACAAACACAACCACGTACCACCAGCACCTACCATCATCATCCACGACCTTCACAGACTTGTTCTCGGATTTAAGGAGCTAAGATACCATCAAGATCATCATCACAAGGGTATAAGATGATTTTTGTTACATATATTTTACAAAACACATATATATTAGTTTGGTATTTAAATACCAAAACCAATTCTGAAAATTATTATTTCATTAATCATAAGTAATGAGTTATAAAAACTCAGAAACTTATGATAAAAAGATATATTTGTAATTTACAAGGATTAAATCTTGTAATTATTTAAGAAAAATCAAATAAATATTAAATGAAAGCGATTGTAAAAATAAAAATTGAAAAATTCTTGTTTTTATACTAAAATATTAAACTGGAAACTTTGATAAAGTTTTGATAAATGAAATAATTTATATAATTATTTTATAATGGAAAATAGAAGAAAATATTAAAAATAGAAATAAATTCGGGAAAATTCTGATAAATTCACAGGATGATTATTTTGAAGTACAAAAGCCTCTGGAAATATTTTAGAATTTTATTCCTTATTATTATTAAGATATGAATTTTTATATATTTCGTAGTAAATAAATCAGAATAAATAATTAAAATGAATAATAAATTCTGATAAAATCATAGATGCAATATTAAATACGAAGTTACAGAATATATAGTTTTCATAATTTTTGGAGCAGTATAAGTATTTTTTCTAAATATTGCAATTATTGTAAAAATTACAGAACCTAATCTGTAAAGATTTGAATTTTGAAATAATTATATGATATGTGGTTTTATATAAGAAACCGTCTGTGAAATTTTTGGAATTTATGAATAACAGGAGCTATTTTTAACCATTTATGGGAATATTATAAAATTTACAGAAAATAATCTGTTAAGATTTGGATGTTATAACAATTATGTGATGTTACTGACTTTTTTAAAAGTTCTATGAATGTGTAAGGATTTAGTGGACAGCAGTAGATATTTTGATGAATTTTGGGAATATTGTGGGATTTATATAAAATAACCTGTTGGAATTTGAAGTTGAAAAAATTATGGAAAGCTACAAACTGTCCAAACTTATGTTCTACAAGATTTGGTGATTTTTGGACATCAATAGTTATTTTTTTTGATTTTTAAGAAGTTTGGAATAAATCACAAACTATTAATGATTAAGAATTTTAGAGACCCGAAAGTGTTTCTATTTACAGTCAATGAAAACCAGAAAAATATTTGAAGTATTGTCTGATACTATGAACTATCTTGTTAGGTTCAAGTGAGAAGACACGGTGAGTTCATAGCCCCATTTTCAACAATTTGGTATTCAACAACGTTTTGGGGGAAAAAGTATACTGTTGGGTTGATGTATTATTTTGAAAATATTTTGTTTGTTTACTGTCATTTGCGACACAACCATTAGTTCAAATGAGGAACGGTCAATAATATTGGTAGCGCTACTTAGGAGAATATTTGCACTAATCGGATGAGGGTTACTGCTATTTTCCTGCATCTAACCGAATGGGGGTTAGGATGTAATATTATCTGATTTTATGATTATTTCGTGACAGTATGATTATGTTATGAGCAGGTTTGGTTGTAATTGATACATCAACAAAATATTTTGTCTGGTTTAAACCTATGTTCTCACCAACATTTTGTTGACTGATTTAAGTGTACTTTTTCAGGAAATGAGTAACACCTTTGATTTCAGCTTTGAGGTTCATGATGGTTGGGGCGAAGTCGTAGGACGGGTCTGTGTAACACTGACCGTCAACATTGTTGACGGTAGTGTGTATGTGGACGCGCATTTTCATAGATTTTAGATATGCTGTAACTTAGTTGTAACTAATTACATCTAATTTTGGTATATTATGTAAAAAGATGTAATTCCTATAGTATTAATAAAAGCATGTCTGTGTTATGTTTTATATTATTACTATGTTTATTTCACTGTAAACAATGCACTCTGATAAAAGCTAGTCACATTCCACCCGTATCGTTCACGCTTCCGCCGGGATGTGGTCATCAAGGTCTCTCACATTTCTAGCGAATGCAAATTGAACCCTTTGGTCATGAATTTGACATTGACCCAATTCTAAACTCTTTAGGTAGTTTATTCGTAATCGTCTGTGTATAAATCGAATATTCATGAATCAGTCTAAAAACCTTGCGTTATGATAAACCCGTTCACCTTTCCCTCAAAATTTGTCGTATAAATCGAATTTCCCTCCCTTATGATAAACCCGTTCACATTCCACTCGAAAGACTCTCTTATTCCTTTACACTCGAAATTTGTCATGGAAGCAACCGGTGGTGTGGTCATCAAGGTCTCTCATATTTCTAGCGAATGCAAATCGAACCCTTTGGTCATGAATTTGACATTGACCCAATTCTAAACTCTTTAGGTAGTTTATTTGTAATCGTCTGTATAAATCGAATATTCATGAATCAGTCTAAAAACCTTGCGTTATGATAAACCCGTTCACCTTTCCCTCCCTCATGGAAAAACTATATCCGTCTTAGGCAGTGGCGATGTTGTACCCATATTAGAAAGGACCTCCTAAGAAAGCGAATAGCATGTATCCAGTTATTAGGGATTCCCCAAAGTCTTTTCAAAATGTTCTCTTTGGCCTTCCACCCAACAGGTAGGCTGAACCCTAAATCGACCTTGTTCTAGAAGCTGCTCTGTTCGTTTGAACACCCTATTGACTTACGCCAAATGATCTCATGAGAGCTATACATACGACTGCAAGAGTTATGGGATAGAGAAATGTTCCTTCTTCCCAACCCATTTCTATAAGGAGTCTCAGTCTTGTTCGTCAAGAAGAAAGGTGGGACATTCTATACGTGTATCAGTCATTAGGAGGTAACCAGAGTGCCCACAAAACCAGTGTCATCTTCCTTATATTGTCGAACTTGTTCGACCCGTTTCAAGAGTTGAGTTATTACTTAACATGGATCTGAGATCTGAATTACCACCAACCCTTAGCCCGTGAGGTGGATACCTCCTAAAACAACATTTTGCACCCAGTACGATCATTTTGAATTTGCAATCATGTCTTCCGATCCAAACAATGTCTCGTAGTCATTTAAACCACATGAAACATGTTGTAAGCCTTATCTTGATAAATTCATTATAGTAATCATTGGATATGTATTGACTTACTTCAAATCCTAAAAGGAGCATGAAAAACGCCCTTTCTCTACCTTGGAGCCCTAAAAAAGGGAGCGGTTGTGCACAAAAGTTTTCCAAGTGTTGTTCCCTAATCCTTAAAGGTCTAATTCCAAGTGTACGTGAACCCATCTAAGATCGAATCAGTCAAGGGATTGTCACACCCTCCCCAACCCCACTAGAATTAGTGGTCAACGTGCATAAACGAAATGAAACCCCTTGGCCACAATGAGTCTAACCCTTATAATTCACAATCCATTTCGATGTCCCAAAGTAATCTCATCAAACTTAGTGAGGAGTTCTTAATGAAGAAGATCTAATTTCTAAACATCTATGAAAATATAAAGCCCATTAAAAGTCATGTCAGATGACCCACGCTATTACTAGGGAAGATTGTGAGCCCCACAGTTAGTAAAGTTCGAGAGCTTGTGGTGAATAAGGCTTTAAAAGACCCTAAACTCGAATCATTCTGGTTCCAATGAAATGTATCCAAAACCGAAGGTCACATGTTAGTAACCCAATGTGTGCCTCATGCATTCCAAATTGTTAACCTGTTCCAAGGTGAGGGCGGAGTAACTAAAACCTTTCAGACCTCTCCAGCATCCCAATATGCTCGTTTGGAAATGAAATCCAATTTATGAGAAATTTTGTTACCAATTTTCCCCAATCTGTAAATGAAAGAGATTATATCAATGTAATCATGGACCACCTTACGAAATCGGTGCACATCTTGCTAACCGTGAAAATTTTCAAACGGGAAGATTCAATCGAAAATACTTGAAACAGGTAGATACCCAGCGCGGAGTGCCCCTCTATTATCCAAATTAAGATTCCCCTTTTCACCTCTCATCTCTGACAATCCTTGCATAAAGCAATGCGCACACACATGAATATGAACATCACCTATCACCCCCGAACCGGAAGTTAGACCGAATAACCAATTCAAACTCAAAAAAAAATACGCTAATGGCCTACATCACAGATCTTAAAAATTTTGGGAGAATTATTTTCTCATAATTGAACTCTCGTATAACAATGTTTATCATATCATTATCAAAGTTGTCCCATTCGAAGCCTCGTATGACAGGAAACGTTGATCCCATCTCTGTTAAGAAATCAGGGTAGGTGATAGTCAATAATCTAGGCCTGAACTCACCTGTTACATGATCTAGAAGATTGTGCAAATAATGATCTTATGGTGGTTGGGTACTCTTAAAGGTATCACCAAGAAGGGTGTAATCTGTTATGATGAACACGATAAGCTAAACTGGCGCTATATAGGACCATTCAAGGTTATAGACATGATTTCATTCTATAGCATACAAATTAGACTTGTCTGCCAAACTCGATGGAGTTCATAAAATTCTTCCATATGCCCGATTTTAAAAAAGTGTCTTTCGGACAAAATACTCGTGGTTCCACTGTGGAAACTTGAAACTGATGAGCAACCCCGTTTTCACTACGGAGCATATTGAAAATTTCATGTCGGAAAGTTAAAACTACAAAACATAGTAAAGGGTCTTATTGATCAAATTGATATGACTCAGCGTGTGCTCCGAAGTTTATCTAGGAATACAAGATCCACCATCCATTCAAGATATCGGTCAAAACCTCTTAAGGTTTTCTAAAATTTCGGGGTGAAATTTCCTTCATCAAGGGGATGATGTGACAACCGTAAATTTTTTTTCTCTTTCTTTCGTTGCTCTTTTATTCCCTCTAGACTCACGCTCATCGTACTAAATTTCGGGACGAAAATTCCTTCATCAAGGGGATGATGTGACACCCGAGAAATTTCAGGCAGATTCCGTTAATAGCGAGACTCGACTCCGTTAAACCCTTTTTAATTTCGGTCAAGTTAGCGTGTTAGTAACCAAATGAATTTATCAATAGTTGAATAATAAGCAAAAAGGATTACGATTGTCCAAATAAAAATTAGAGTTCATAGTGTTTATGAAAACGAATAAAAATGAATAAAATCCCAACACCCGGGTCCGTTAGGCCACAAACCAACCCATGGGCCATGAACACTATACATACCACTTTTGCAAACCCTAATCCCCATCAAACAAAGAAAAAGAACAAAAAAAAAATCAGCCACCTCTCCTTCCTTCTCCCTTGAATTCGGCCAATCACTCCACCACCACCAAAACCCTAAAATCGGCCACCATACATCCTCATCTCATCTCTATCTTGATTATGTACTGATTCCAATCCATCCAAGAGCCTTTGAACGTGATTATCTGCTCTCAAACTCATTTCATTAAGGTAAAAATCGGACCTTTAGGGCTGGAATATGTTTATTACGAATGTGCTATGTGTTGATTGTTGTTTTGGAATACATTCTTGCAAGAATTCTTGTTAGAACATGTGATATCCTATTTGGCTTCATTGAAATCGTGAATACGGTTATATTGGGGGCTGGAAAATCGTAGCATAAGGGAAAAGTAATGTGGTTAATGCGTTTGTGAATCCTTGTTACAAAAGTTCGATTATCAAATCCGAAAAACGTTCTTGAAATTGATATAGTATTACAAACAAGTGTTTTAACTTAAAAACAAACTTTGTATATGTTAGAAATGTTCTAATAGATGCTATGACCTGCTCTAAAAATGATTCTTGTATTGGCAAATCGTTATGTGGTATGTGGGGTATGACAAATGTGAAATGTGTACACGTTCTGATATCTGGCAGATTGCATACTCTATTTTCATCATGACATAACCAAATGAAGACGAATCCAAAAACTAGTTTTCTTGAGTCTAACATGTTCCTCATGGAGTCTAGTTTTCAAAATATCCAACCTTGTCCAATTTGGACATGTAAAACGTGAGTTATGATCATTTTAGTGAAGTGTGGTCAGAAACAAACTTTCTGACAGATTCTGAGTCTTATTTTGTATGTGCCACAAACAGGTCATAACAGGTCCAAATGATGTGTTTCTGGTGCCCAAATTTTTTGTTACTGAGTCTAGTTTTTTTAACGTCCAAACCATGTCTCAATTGGGTATGTAAAACCTGAGTTATGGCTCTTTTAGTGATGGTATGTCAAAACTGTAAAGTTTTGACAAAAATCAATGGTCAACTTAAATGGACACAGTTTTAAAATGGCGAGTCTTTGGCTCATGCCAACTGAATGGGAAGTATCCCTATGAGTCTAAAATCTTTTCCAACAGGTCTTGATGCGAATTGATGAATAGATAAATTGTAGTGAATTTTCTTATAAAAGGTGTCCAGAATTAACGGGTCAAATGGGTCATTGAATTTCCCTTGTGTGTGTACTATTGTTCTCGATGAAACGTATTGTTGTGTGACTAGAATGTTACATGTATAACTTGTGCACAAACTTATGAGATCATTTGACATAATAGGTTGAAGTTTTCTATTGATAAAAACTTGGCTAATATCTTACCGAGCACCCAAAGGTGAGTTCATGCCCCACTTTTTATTTAATCTCTTTTGGGGGAGATAGCATACTGGTAATTTTACAAACGCTTTATATATTTAAGTTGTGTATAATATTAATATAGTGCTGTCTACCATGGAAAAGTCCTCACACTTTCGAATTGTTAATATTGCATAGCGGGGAAACTTGGGTAGTACTACTTGGTCTGACGAGCCCCACCTGCGTGACTCGAGGTCAAACAGGTGTAATTTATCCTATGAACATTTGTCACGACCTGGTAAGTCGTGACAGGAGGCAAAAACTATCACAGTCAGCTTCAATTGTGAAATCACTATGAATTAATATTTATTGTTAATAGACTAGCTATCTGTTACAATACACTGCTTATATATCACAACTGTTAAACTGTTTATGTTTAAACGCCAACTCTTGAACTCACCAACCATTGTGTTGACATTTTAGTATGCTATTCTCAGGTGGATAACTAAGTTTGCCAGTAGGAGCACAACACGGGTCCAGCATGCATTCTACTGCTTTAATTTATAAATACATTTGCTTGTCTTTACATTATGGGTTTCAAACATTTGGTTGGCACATGTTTTGCCATGTTATGCATTTCAATATTTTGGGTTGTCTTATTTTATAAAATGCTTCCGCATGGTTTTTAAGTTTGAACTTTGGTTTGTTTTATTAAACATGGCATGTAGAGTCGTTCTGAGTAACTATTGAATGTGATCCTGGTTTGTTTACACGCCTCGCGGTAAAACTCCGCACGTGGATTTTGAGGGTGTGACATTCTAGTGATTCTAAGGTGGAAAAGTTTGACCTTTTGCTGCAGGTTTTGAGAAAAATGGCTCAAAACTTGTCAAAACCCATAAATGCAGCGAAATTATGTGTAACAGACTGATAAGGTGAAATTAAGTAGTACGGGTCAAGCAAAATTGACCAATTTCACTTGGGTAATTTTGCTTTTGGTTCATATTTCGCGTTTGATGTAGTTTACACATGTGTAAAGCAAAACTACATATGTATTAGGCAAATTTACATCGGTGTAATTCACTTCTTAAGTGAAATTACAGGTTGTTATGAGTTGAAATCTTAATTTTTTATACAATGACATATCAAATGAACCTTTCCATGGTGTTGAACTACAACAACAAGATCAAAACGCCAAAGAAACCTCTGAAACTTTTGGCGCTTTTTGATTATTCGAATTGGAAGGATCGATTTGAATCATATTTTGTACCTGGATACAAATATGTGGATCCCCACTAGTGAGGGGTACAAGCATCCAACATACATTTATATGGGTCAGAGGGACAAACCAAAACCTGTTTCCATGCTTACTGAATCTGAAACAAGCATATATCTTGAGACGAAAAAGCTTGTCGTGCTTACCATAACATTACCGAAAAATGTTGTTAATAACTTTAAGAAATTAATAACTTCAAAAGCATTATGGGATGCATTACAAAAGTGTTGTGAAGGAAATATCAATTTGAAGAAAAGTCGTAAAGATCTCTCCAAGAAAAAGTTTATATTGTTTAAACACATAGAGATTAAGAAAACTAATAATCTTATTACAAGATATTATTATTTACGGAGTGAATTGGTGCATCATGATGTTGCTTACCTAAATAAAAAAGCAAATAAGAGAATTCTTGAGGGCCTTCCTTTAAAATTTGAAGTGTACATGTCATTGATCAAAGACAATGAGAACTTTAGTAATATGTCAGTGAAGGATGTTGTAGACAATATTTAGGTTTATTATATGAATACAAAGAAGTGGCCTATAGGACCTGCGTGGGTCAGGATCCTGAATTGTACTTTGGAAAGACTTTTTCTTCTAATAATGGCAGTGTTGCATGTTTCTCGGGAAGTGGGGCTCAGGAGAGTAATTAGTCAAGTGTGAGTGAAAGTATTCATCATGTATTTTCTCATGGTTGTCAATCAACTCTAGTTTAAAACCCTATTTCATGTTAAAGTTCATTTTCTCCACATCTGAAATAAGCTGAAGATCACTTTTCATTTTTTCATCTTTGATAGATTTATATGATAATTTCATAAATGAAAGGATTGCTTGATTGATCTGATTGATGAGGATTATGATTAGATTGATCAAGATGACTTGGAGGAAATTGATATACAATGGAAAATGGCCATGCTTACCAAGAGGGCAAAGCAATTTCTAAGCAAAACTAGGAGGATGCAGACCGAGGACAATACTCAATCCACAATTACTTTTGACAAGTTCAAGGTTAAATGTTACCAATGTAACAAGTTTGATCATTTTGCTTAAGAATATCAGAAACCGAGGAACAATCAAAGATCTACATCAAATGCGGCTATGTTGGAGTGAATGAAGCCTTCATTGCAGAGATTTCCAAAAAAGAAAAGGATGATAAGAACCGACATACATGGCAAAGGAACGTGAGGTAGACTTTGATTCTTTTAGTAATTATTGTTTAAGTTGTCTTGAGCTTATTAGCAAACATGATAGAATTCAAGATGATATCTTGAACTACAAGTGTGACAATGAGAATCTTAATTAGGCAAATCAAAGTTAAAGGAAAATTAAAAATCTTTAAAAGATAAAATCGAAAATTTTAAGAAAGATATTCATAATTTAACAAAAAGTAACTGGGTAGAAAATGCATGTAGGTGTTGTTAATGAGGAATACAATAAAAATCATACTAAATTGTGAGGAATACAATAAAAAGTGTACTAAATTGGCTAAGTACTAGAGTATTGTTATCACACCATTGAATTCCACCTGTGAGGTTCTACCGCAAGACGCATGACAAACCATGATGTCAGTCATTGGTAATTTCAAACAACACTATATGAATTTAAAATAAAACGTTGGCTCTTTCATTCAGAGTAAAACATCATTTAAGTAATCGATGCGAAAGCATTAAGTAATTGTAAACCCCATAAAAATAAATGCGCAAAACATGACGCCCAAAGATAATAAGCTAATTTAAATAAAAACACTTTAAATTGTTTAACATGCATGATACTCTAGCAATGCAACCTAACCCTAAGCATGATGATGACCTGAGAAAACATGCTAAAATGTGTCAACACAAAGTTGGTGAGTTCACAAGTTTTAATAACAAATAATATATTTGAAACGTGTGCATGATAAATCAAAGGTATATCAATAGGTAGCTAACCTATATGTCAAGTTACTTAGCATTTCGAAACCTAGGTTGACTGTTTGTAAGTTGTTTGCCTTTCCACCACGTCTTAACACAGAACAATGGTAAAAACTAGATCGATCAAACACATGTTCGACTTCCAATTGAGTTAGTATGACTTACGCATATGGGACCTATCAAACCCAGTAGTACTACTCAAAATTACCTTGCTAGCTTGTTATTAATGGTTCGGGAATGTCATGACTTATGTGATAATGTTTGCACTACAGTAAAAAGTGATATAACAATAATACTAAAACCGAATAACATTTGTTTGCATGCTTCTCCCCCAAAGAGGAAAGTACGTAAAAATGGGGCAGTGAACACTCACATAGAATGCGTAGTGAAAAGATAAAGCAACCCTCGTCAAACGTTACCTAATAAATATAGGTCAGTGAATGTGTGAAAGTAATGTTCCATACAAACCCCATTGTATCTAAGCAACAATAATTGTTGGTGTGTTTGAGAAAGCTTAATATGTTTGACAAGTTTGAATTTTTTTACCAAAGTTGACTTTTGTTGACTAAACTTGACCGATTTGACCAGATGAACCGTTGGTGACTAAAATACGTGAAAAAATTTTAATTATAGTCGCATAGTTCAAATAATGTTTCAAATAAAGTTTCATGTCAGAATCCTATTTATGAAAACTTTCTAGTTTTGGAAAGTATGGTTTTTAATACACATGTGTAATCTATGATTAACACCATATCACAAATCATTACAAACATCCTAAATCATGTGAAATTCATCTAATACAATCATAGCATGTTAAGAATACCAAGAACATCATCACAAGCAAAGTTTCCTTATATAGAAGCGTAGAAACACAAACTGATTAATCTACCACACGTTCGTATGATAATTCTAATATAATTTTAATCATCACATATTGTCATACACATACCATATTCACCATGTAAAACATCATTTCAATAAAGTTATCACAGATAGAAGGTAGAGTAAACTTCGCTTTTGCTCGCTGTGGTTTGATCCAAATAACGCTTTTCATTAAAAGGTTTCAAAATCTTGATTTTACTCCTTGTATTTGCTCAATTAACTCCAACCTATTAACTTTGTCATTTTTTTTCTTTTAAATAGAAGGGTATTTAGGTCAGTTTACTGATAAGGACTAGTTATGTAATTTATCTGGAGTTACTAAAGGACTACTATGTAATTTGATAAAAATATCTAATTATTAAAATACCTAAAATCTAACCCCCTCCCGTTTCGCCCTCATCATTTCCACCACCACCGGAACCCTACACCGCCGGCTGTCCACCGCCACTATCACCTAAATCACCTTTACACAACCATCACAATTGTCATCATCCTCATCTCTCACCATTATCATCTCTCGGTCGATCACCCCCAGCTACCCCACGAACCACTTGTGGCTCCCCTTCTTCCGACGACCAAAACCACCATCGCCATCCCCTTCTACCGCGACCCCTATTTAATCGCAGCGGGATCTTATTCACTCCTCATCTCAGGCGGGAAAATGCATCAAAACCATGGGGCAAACATCATCGTAAACAAATCTAGGGTTACAGAAATGATTTGAATTGTTTGATGTTCGATTAGGGATTCTAGTTTGATTAGGGAGTCGATTATATTAGGGAATGGTAAGGATATTGTGGTGGTGCTGATGATGTGGTGGTGGTGGTAATTATTGGTTAGTCAGCCAGGTGAGGTAGAAATGTTTGATCTGGGTGTGCGTTTGTGTTTATGTCGGTGTAGCCTGTGGTGGTGATAATCGATAGTAGTGGTAGCCTGTGGTAATAACTGATGGTGGTGGTGACTCGTGGTGTCGTTTGTGCTGGCGGCTATGGTGATGGATGGTAATGGTGTTGGTGCTACAGTGGCGGTGGTGTCAGATTTTACTGATTAGGGTTTCGATAGAGGCGGTGGTGGTGCAGTGGTGATGATCTGGTCGCTGTGATCAACAACGGTGGTTTATTGTGAGTGTTCGCCGGAGAAACGACCATGGTCAACTGTGGAGGTGGGTGATCGGTGGTGGTGGTGGTCTAGTGGCTATGTTCAAGTGGTAGATGCCCAATGTGTGTGTATATTTTTGTAAAATCAATTTAATAAAAGGATTTAATATCTTATTATTGAGTTTGAATAAATTACACAACTAGTCCTTATACGTGAAAATACTAAAATGCCCTTACATTTAATAGAAAATTTTAACGGGATTAGTAGGTTGGAGTTAATTGAGATAGATTGTAAACCATAGGGAGAAAAATCAAGATTTTGAAACGTTTGGATGAACAACATTATTTGGGGCAAACCACAGGGAGAAAAAATGAAGTTTACTCTAGAAAATATGATCATATGAAGTGCTTTTCATAATTTAACAATTCCGGATCCATTCTTATGAACTATACATTACGTGTCAAGCATTATTACCCATCAAATATGCATAGAACTCAATTCTCAAAATAACTTTCTAAAAATGTTACTATTAGTAAGTACCTAAAAAACAAGTTGAATTCACAAAGCCAAAACATCAGAGTTATCCAATAGCGTCAAATAGATCATAGCATCTATAAATCAACTCAATTTCATCAAATGCACCCAATTCATAGAAAAGCCCTAAAATAAAGTTTACTTTAAGGCAAGTCTCGGTTTTAACCAAAACTTAACTTTTTAACAAAACCATAAACCGTATAATTATCTTAGAATTACATACTAAGGTATAGTTAACAATCAATTTGATTTAGTTACAAGTTTTGATGTGTGTTTGGATGGGCTAGGGTTTCGAGACTATGATGAATCAAGGAGGATAAATCAGCAATAAAATTTACTTGAAACTTAGAATGGATGCTTGTTAACACGTGCTTGATGCATACAACGAGAATTCTAAGATCAATTGCAAGAGAGAGCTCCCAAAATTGATGTGTATGTGTAGGTGTGTATTCAACATTGAGAGAGAATAGTGAAGGGGAGTCATAACCATAAGGGGGCGGGATGGAGGTTTCTACGATTTTGTTTTATTTATTTTTTTAGAAGAATAGTCCTCAAGATTTATAATTTTTTTTAAAGTTACGCGATCAGGTTTTTCTACACCAAATTGCTAGAACATTCACATAATATAAATTAAACAAGCATATGAAATAATATTCATGTTATTATTTTTAAGCAATTTTTACAACAATTAAACTATAGAAGCCGTAAACGCACAATAATGCGTAAATATCCGGAAATTCATAACTATAACAACCAAGCTAATAATTTAATCATATAATCACATAACATATAATTTCACATAAATTATGTATATCTAAAAAGTCATTTTGCTAAATCATCATGTATTTATTCAAACATAATTAAATTTACGCTTGTATGATTAGAAAATATTGTTAGTGTTTGTCGAAAAATGACATTAAAATACTAAGTGTCACAATTATGACTCCGTTATAAAGGGATATTGAGAATTTTAAGAGTTAAACCTTTGCACTAAGTCATATTACCAATTTCAATATTCCTAAAATGTCTAAAGCGGGATTATGCTTCAACGTAGTACCTCCTCCTATGAGTGGTAACTACACTCTAATGACTGATGAAGATGATGTCACTAGTTGTGTTTTCACCATGTCGAATGTTGAAAATCTGGTTGGTGATGTTGATTTTTAAAATTTAGTCTAATGATGAAGATGTCAAGTTTGAGTGTGCTAATGGTAAGACTCGCATTACTAGTGATAAGTTTGAGAGTATTGACCTAAATGAGAATAATTGGTCTGAGTGTGTTGACCAAGGTCAAACTAAGGAGAATGTGGAGCTTAATTATAAGACCCGAACAGAGGTTGTGTTGATTGAGGAGGTTGATATTTGAAGAGTTGAAAGTTCAAAAAATAAAGATTTCACTTGTGATAACTATATTATGGCTAGACCTAATTTGTTTTTTTACACTGTGAAAGGTTATGATTAATTATTCTATGATGACGATTCCCCTATCCTGGATGTCAAGTATCATCGAATTGACAAAGTCTTTTCATAAAAAGGTGGTTAAAACTGAACAATAAAAAATATTAAAGGTATTATACTAATAAAGTCTATTAAAAAAGGGTCAAAATGTGATAATCAAATTGTATTAATAATAAAATGGTTCAAAAATCAATTTTGATTAAGTCAAACAACATAACAGTTGGTTATTGACATTGAGGGTTCAGTGCCATAAGCAAGGACGTTTTCATGCATCTACTTCTCATGCACAGAAAGTACCTTATCAACGAAAAAATGTTGATAGAAGGTATTGCTTTTCATTATGGAATAAAGGACAGATAATAAAAAAAATTATCTACGAAGGGTAAGTGCCTTGTGAATCCTAAATAGGCGAAGCCAATTCTTGAACCACAAAAGGTTCAACGAAAGGCAAAGTCAATTGTTCAACCAAGAAAGGTTAAGGTTCTAGTTTCTAAACCTTGAACACAAAAGGTTTAACAAAATGATTGTTTGTCTAAATCTCAAAGAAAATGGATAAATCAGTGAAAGAAAAGTTTTCAAGTTAATAGAAAATATGGTTTTCTTAAAAATGACAAACATGATTATTGAAATACTTAACTTCGATGTAATGCAAGATTTCAGAAAGTTCATTTTTTTTTTGTAAGGCAAATTTCATTTCAGAAAGTTCATAAACCAAAGGTTGACGCACATGTATTTGAAAATCGAATATTTTCAAACGAGAACCAAAACCCCGATCAGTTTGGAAAGTCAAAATTGTAGGAAAGGATTCTTCTTTTCTTTCATAAAAAAACAACGCCTCCTAATGTTATTAAAAAATTGTGTTTTGAGACACATAAGGTATGTTGATAAATTTGCCCAACTGAAGACCGCAATAGCTTGTGTTTCCCTGTCTAACTAGTTTGATTGTGTGTGCAAGGGTAGCTAACAAAACTATGAGCTGACAGTGGTTACTATAAGACACTTGATGGGGATGGTAGTTATTATGCATAGTGCTTGATCAATGATAACTACATTTAGGGGTGTGCAAAAAACCATAAGAACCGAACCGTAACAGAATTAACACACGAAACCGAATCGAAAAAACAGAAACCAATAAGAAATTGATGGTTTGGTTTGATGGTTTTATAAAAACCGATTTTTTCGGTTTGGTTTCGGTTTTGCTTGTAATAAAAACCAAAAAATGAACCGTAACCATACCAACCGAACTTCTAAATTTAGCAGTGTGGTTATACACTTATAAATAAGATTAGCCTATTACTTACTTATTTAACTTATATTATCAAATTTTTTTATTTAGATTTCAAGAATAACCTTTGAAGGACCGATGAAGGGGGTGAATACAGTAGTTTCACAATGTTTGGAGAGACTTAGAACACTTAACAGATCAAATAGGGAACCAGCTTAAAGTGAAACAAAGAACACAAGTAAAGAACATAATAAAAACACAATAAAATGGTTTTCAAGAATGATGTATATTACTCTCAAGTTCTTTTTACAAAGTGTTACCAAGCTTAGTTCTAGTAACAAGTACTTGAGATACTTTATACCAGTGGCGTATCCAGAAACTTTTTTCACGAGGGCAGAAACTTTTTAATGGTCAGTTGACTAACGCGGTAACGCTATATAATAATTTTTTTCGAACCATTTCGGGTCCATGACGGGTTGGATCGGGTCGGCTCATTTTAGAAAAAGAAGACAATCAAACTAAATTTCATAAAACCAACAAAAGCACTTCAAATGTCCTTACAAAAGCAGAATAAAGGTACAATATACCTAAAGTTATTCTCTACGAGGCTTTATTTTTTGAAATCTTTCCATAAAAACATCTAGGGAGACATTCCTAAGTAAATCTTCTTCATAAAACAAATAAAACTATCGCTTAAATTTTCATCACCCATCCGATTACGTAAATCGGGCTTCATGTACTTCATTGCCGAAAAACAACTTTCAACTGTTACGGTTGCAATGGTTAATACGAGATCTAGCTTCAATAACGATATACCAATGTAAATGAAATGTGTTTCTTTGTTTGAACCATTAAGTGTACAAGACTTGATAAACCATCCAAGTTGGCAAATCGACTATCCGCTTTTTAAATTGTCAATATAGATCTCTAATTCAATCGGAAGTCTTCTTTTATCATTTTATCAAAATCATTCGGGTACAACTCGGATAATCTTAGTATTTTTGAAACGTCAAACCCACCAAAATTATCACAAGGACTCAAACTACTCAAACAAACAAGTAAGTTGGATGTTACCTCATTAAACGATTCTCAAACTCTTGTCTTTGCATATCTAAAACCGCATTGAATCAATCGCACTCAAAATAGTGGCGATATGTGATATTTGCTTTTTGTCTTGGCTTCTTTGGGTTAATGTACTCATTATCCATGTTTATCACTTCAAGTTCATATTGTTCACAAGAAGAGTTAACATTGTCAAAGAACTCATTAATGCCCTTCATTCTAAATTTCTCAAGTTGGCGTTTGATAGATGAAACTAATGAAACCGCATTCAACAAATCTTGCTCTTTTCTTTGAAGACTTTGAGACAACGTGTTTGTGATATCTAGAGTATACGACATCAAGTGTAAGTAGAAGACTAAGTTGTATTTTTTCATTTCCGATTGAAGTCCATCCGTTTGTTTGACACTTGCAAGATTGACACCCATTTCTTTAACATATACAAGTACTCCATAACCGATGGATATAAAGTAATCAAACAAGAAAGAGTTTTATAGTGAGAATTCCAAAGTGTACCCGGGCCTTGAAAGTGACATTTTTTGATTTAACCCACTTCCGGTAATAAGGTTATCTTCTAAGTTCATTAAAGCGTCTTAATTCTTTCCCAATCTTGATTTAACATTTCTTTATACTATACTCTAACCATCTTGGATGAGCATCATACCAACTTTCATTAAAACGTCTTAATTCTTTACCATCTTTATTTGTGGGAATACAATATCTTTTGGTTGACATGGCCCTATAAGTAAGTATGCCCTCCTAATTTCATCTCGTTGATTAGGGTTATATGATGAAAGTAGTTTCCTATCAGCAGTGTCTGAAGGAAGTGTACCCACATCAACATATTCGGGAGTTTTAGACGAAGATTCTCCAACTTAACTCTTGAAAACTCATTCCATAACGTGACTAGTAATTCCTATGTTAACCCAAATTATATCATAATCTTAGTATCTTATAAATTACTATATACATATAAATATATAATCCTATGTTAATTTTCAAAACGTAGTTTCTAACCAAAAGTTTAGAGAAACCAAAAAACTAAGAAATATAAAATTATACACATTACCTGGCTGAAATTGGAGGTCGGAGACTCGGAGCAGGTCGTCGGAGAGACTGGCTAGTCGGAAGCGGGTTACGGAAGTCGGCAGCCTGGAAGTCAGCAGCCTGGAAGTCGGCAGCCTGGAAGCCGGCGTCGGTAGGCGGGCAGGGGCAGGGACAGTGGGTTTCGGCAGTGGGCTTGGGGGTTTATGGAGATAATTATTTCTTTTTTAACTAATTGGGGATTTGAAAAGTGGGTTGGGAACTTAGGAGTTTGAGTTTTAAAAAGAGTGTTTTATTCTTTTGTGAAATTAATATTATAATGTCTATTTTTTAAAAGTAATTATAAATATTAAAAATAATATTTAAACATTAGGCTAAATTTGTAAGGCCCCGATCCCGGAGATCTCACAGTTGGTCATTCATAGCGCTAAAATATTTTAAAAACATACATTACTTTTGTAGCGGAACTTTAAAACTTACATTAATAATTAAAACGTGTCATTCATTACATTACATCATTCTTATACAAATTAAAACACTATAGCATGTCAAAATGTGGATGTCAGCCTCAAAACACTCCCAGTAGCTTATGCATCCATGCCTGCAACTCCTCAGCATCAACAAAATACCTGCCAACTATCATGCATACAAAAAGTCAGCGACGCTGAGTGACTTCTAGTTTTATAAATAAAATACTTTACTTTCATTAAAACATAACCTTTACATTCGTTCGCAATCACATATCATACGTACGCATTGGTAATAATTATTATTATCTTCATCATCGTTCATCATTAATTAATACATTGCTTACTATCATACGAATCCTGTCTCATGCAATAACCCCGACTCGTGCTCGAAAGCTGATACCGTGTCGTGGCCTGTAAACAAACCCCCGACTCGTGTCTGAAGACTGACACAATATCGGGGTATGCGACAAAGACCCCATCTCGTATGCAACACCCCCGACTTGTGCTCGAAAGCTGATACTGTGCCGGGGCCTGTAAACAAACCCCTGACTCGTGTCCGAAGACTGACACAATACTAGGGCGAGCAACAAGATCTCATCTCCATCACATGCCACCCTGTCTCATGCAATACCCCTGACTCGTGCTCGAAAGCTAATACTGTCCCGGGGCCTATAAACAAACCCTCGACTCGTATCCGAAGACTGACAAAGTACCAGGGTACGCGATAAGGATCTCATCATCCGTTACTTCTATACTTTATCATTCGTTATCTTCCACTTTCGTTACATAATACTTTACATACATACATAAGTATAACATACCACGTGAAGTCACATCTCAAACATAGCATGAAACAACATTATCATAGCAGCACACAAAGCAAACGCAACATAAATAAGCATAAACCGCCCCGAGACATTATTTCTTAGCACTTAAATTCTACTTCCCAAAACAAATGTGGACGAGCAAGAACAAATGTGGACGAAAGTCTTCGGAGAATCTTCTTCAAAAAATATTCCAAGTGTCCAAAGAAATGTTGATGACACTGTAGCAAATGTGGATGACACTGTAGCAAATGCGAATGGAACTGTAGCAAATGCGGATGGAACTATAGCAAATGCGGATGAACAAAGCAGATGAAAGTCTTCAGATTATATGCTAAGTGTCCAAAGAAATGCTGGTAGAACAAATACGGACACTGTAGCAAATGCGGATGACACTGTAGCAAATGCGGAAGAACAAAAAAATGCGGATGAACAAAAGAAATGCGGAAGAACAAAAAGAAATGCGGATGAACAAAAGACTTAGCTGTTGAATATTCAGCAAATGCGGATGAACAGATTAACCTGCAACGTAACTTATGCTATTTACAGCTCCCAATCATCATCCTAACACATCCTTGGCACAGATCTACCATACTACACACATAGAACCAACAAAACATCATACACATCATAGGAAAACATCTAAAAACATACATCTATAGTTCTCAGTCGAACATCATGCTGAAATTCATAGTTTGCTTTAGAAACCTTCTGCCCATTATGCATAACAGCCCCGACCAATTAGAAAACAAGTTAAAGAGGGGATCTAGAACTCACCTGACTGCTCCCAAGCACAACTCCCTCAAACCCGAGAACCCAATTGAAGGTCCAGCACCTAAAACCCATGAAAATAAGTACTAAACACCATAATATTGGCCCAGAAGCTCAAACCCAGCAGAAAACAGGGAAGAAACACTTGAAAACTTTACCTTTCTTAAAGAACTTCCACTTTCTCTTTCTAAAACCCGTTGAGAGCTTCTCTCTCTCTCTAGAACCGAAGGTTGAATGGTGTGGGGAAGAAAGTATGGCAGCCCTTTCTTATTTTAAACCCCCACTATGTTCAAGTTTGGCCCTTGCACGCTTTTAACCCTTTACTTTTGAACTGACTTCCTATTTGCACCCTTACTTTTCTTTTTCTATTCTTTTTAATAAATTTCGGGGTGTTACAAGTCCACCTCCCTTATATAGGTTTCTTCCCCAAAACCTGTCACTTCTCGAATAATTGCTAATAATGTTGTCTTATCTCTTCCATGATCTTATACGTAGGCTTAGACCCCTTTTGGGCTCCACTGTACTCGCACAAATGTGACCACCCTTGTCACACCCCGACCGATGGCGGAATCATCGAGGCGGACGAATGTGAATCGATTGTTTATAGCACAAGGTAATAAATACGTTGAAATAACATTTAATAACCATTTATTTATTGAATAATGTCATTCAAGTCACACATTACAACGCAATTAAAATAAAACCATGAAATATAATATTGTCTTCTTTATTTTTGACTAGGTCCAATCCTATATGAGCAGAGAGAATTCCACTAAATAGCATTTCCTGAAATCATGTGAAAAGTAACGAGTCAGCTAAAGAATTAGCCGGTGAGTAATCACAGGTTTAAACACACACAAAATTGATTGAATAACTTGAAAACAATTCAATTCACATGGTAATGTTATAACTAACATGCAACAATGTATCATAAATGACAAACAACACGATCAAACCTATTGACTGAATTAACTCGGTCCACAGACGAAGCCTTATAGAATGTATGATTCCGGTTTCAATCACCTCGCGACTAAACAAATGGGGTGGGTTGTCAAACCAATAGATCTATCATTGTTACCGTGGTTGTGTGAATTAATGATCATGTTATCAAGTTTATCTAAATACGAACACATAATTGCAAGTAAATAACATAACATGTATTGAATTGAATTTTAGTATGAAATAGAATAAAAATGTATAAGCATGGTTGCGTATGGTATCACATGATTTCCCCAAATAATAAAACATGTAAAATGGGCAATGAATACTCACTTGGTAATAAGTTGGTTTGAGTAATTATGAAAGATTAGACACCAACGATTTCTTCACGGGTTTAACCTAAGAAATAGTGTCTTAATTTTAAACAAAGTAATGATTGAAGGTTAGTTTGATTTGAGAATTTAGGGTTCTAATTTAGGATTTAGGGTTTTCTAATGATTTAAAATAATGTATTTGATTTAATATGATTAAATAAAATAGAGAAAATGAATTTAAATAAAGAAATATTTCTGATAATAATTTGGAATAAAGTAACTAAATATGCTTAAAACATTTAATTAAAACGTTTGAATGAATTTTAAAGTGTAGAAGTTAAATAATTAATTTCAAATTAATTACTTGAACTCTTGGTCAAATAATTAAGTGAATAGTTAATTATTTAGATTTATAAGATATTAATTAAAAATGGTTTGAAATAGTTTAAGTTTGTTTAAATGTGATTTTCTTTATATAAAACTAAAAATAAATAAGTTTTTTTTACAACCTTTAAACTTTAAATAAAAGTGTGATTATAGTTTTTTTTTAGAATTTTCAGAAATTAATAGATAATTTCTAAAATTATATAATCAGCAAAACAAATATTTAATGATTTCTGATATCTAATTTAAAAAGAAAATGGAAAAAGAAAACTGTCTTAAAAAAAATACATGCGGGTGCCAAGGGTCGAACCCTGGTCGCCCGTATGTATGCTATGCGCTTTACCAGTGGGCCAAAGCCCTGAACCTGTTGTTGTTTGGTTTTTAATTTATAAAAACATTACATTCCCAATCCCCCCAATTTCATAGAACCCTAGATTCGAATTGTTCCAAATTGATCTTGAAAACGTGATCAATAGACAAATTAAGCTTAGGGCTTTTGTTTAGCATTCAAAAACGAGTGTAATCATGTATTAAATTACCTGAATTGAGATGGAATTTATGGAGAAAAGGAAGAACTAGGTCGCGACTGGTTGGATCTTTGTCGGGACGTTTTTGTTGATAATAATCCAATTAAATGGTGTAAAGCTTCCTTGATTGACGATGATAAGAAGCCCTAAACTAATTTCTGTGGAAGTTGCCTCGAATGCGAAGTTCGATCGGTTGCAGGTTGCGAGTGGAGATGGAGATCGAAGGAGATGATGGGGTTTGTTTTGTATGTAATTGGAGTTGCAGAAAGTTCAAGGGGAACGAGTTGATGGTGTCACTATGAGTATATAGCTCCGATTGTAACTGTTTCAAATCAAACGAGTTTAAGGTTGATTCGGGAGTTTCGGGTCACGATTCGATTATAATTACATGGTGTTATTAGCAATTATTGGTATGTTTGAATTCGTAATGCTCACAGAATCGTTTCAGTTGATTAATTGATTGTTTGCGTTGATGATCGAGTCGAAACCGTTTGAAATTTGAATGTGGGTTTCGGTTTTAGTTTGAACGCTCATAACGATCATTGATGTCGAGTAAAAACATAATGACAGGTTCGAATCATGGTCATGAAAGGTTTTAAATGGTTTAATTTCATTAAACCTCATGTTCGGTTGAGGTTTGGTGGTCGCCGGAGGCCGCCGGAGTCGACCACCGGAAAAACGGGCCGGCGAAAAGGGGAGGGAATTACTACTTTTAATAATTGACAGTTTTGGTCCCTGCGGTTTGAGTTTTTATTATTTCATATGCAAACTTCCCTTTTAAGTTTTCCAAATTGGCATTAAAGCCCCCTTGACTTTATAATTCAAGGTTTTAAACATCTTCCCATCTCATTAGTTATTACTTTTATTATTATTATTATTATTATTATTATTATTATTATTATTATTATTATTATTATTATTATTATTATTATTATTATTATTATTATATGTATTTATTAAATTGATTATTAACCATTAAATCAATGAATAAAAGGATAAATTACAAGGAGTAATCATAAATAACACTCATGGTTTTACGAATGTCATAAAAGGTCCTTACAAGAATATAACAGGGTTAAATTTTATTTAACGAAAATACGAAATGTTACAGTCTCCCCTACTTTAAGGAATTTCGTCCCGAAATTTGATCACGAGGGGGCTGAGACAAAAAGGTGAGGGTACTTGGATTTCATTTGGTCTTCACGCTCCCAAGTGAACTCTGGGCCACGTTTAGACTCCCAACGAACTTTGACGATAGGTATTCGGCTACGCTTGAGTTGTTTGATTTCACGGTCCATGATCTCCACAGGCCTTTCAATAAAGTGCATGGATTCATCGATTTGAACTTCATCAAGTGGAATGCGGAGGTTCTCATCGGCAAGACATTTCTTGAGATTGGAAACATGAAATGTTGGGTGAATGTTGCTGAGTTCTTGAGGCAGTTCAAGCTTGTAAGCTACTTTCCCAATACGCTCAAGCACTTTGAATGGACCCACATAACGAGGTGCTAGTTTCCCTTTCTTCCCAAAACGGATCACCCCTTTCCAAGATGATACCTTTAGGAGTACGAGGTCTCCAACATTGTATTCCATGGGTTTTCGTCCCTTATCAGCATAATGCTTTGACGATTTCTAGCAGCCAGCAAGTTATCACGAATCTTGTGAATCTTATCGGTTGATTCCTGAATCAGTTCAGGGCCGGTGATTTGTGCATCTCCTATCTCGGACCAACATATAGGAGATCGACACTTGCGACCGTACAAAGCTTCAAATGGTGCCATTTGGATACTTGTATGGTAACTGTTGTTGTATGAAAATTCGATTAACGGTAGATGAGAATCCCAAGAGCCACTAAAGTCAATGACACACGCTCGAAGCATATCCTCAAGAGTCTGTATTGTTCTTTCAGTTTGCCCATCGGTTTGAGGGTGATAGGCTGTGCTGAGATTGAGTCGGGTTCCCAAAGACGATTGAAGACTTTGCCAGAAATAGGAGATGAATCGACCATCACGATCGGAGATAATATTTAATGGTAGACCATGACGGCTGACTATTTCATTGATATAGATACGAGCTAATTTCTCAACTCGATAATCTTCACGAATCGGTATGAAGTGTGCCGATTTAGTCAATCGATCAACGATGACCCAAATGCTATCATAACCGCTAGAGGTTCGAGGCAATCTGGTAATGAAGTCCATGGATATGTCTTCCCACTTCCACACTGGAATATCAGGTTGAACAAGTAATCCAGACGGACGTTGATGTTCGGCCTTAACTTTTGAACAGGTGAGGCATTTGGACACATACAAAGCTATATCCTTTTTTATGCCGGGCCACCAATACTGATTACGGAGATTCATAAACATCTTATCCGCACCGGGATGGATGGAATAACGAGTTTTGTGAGCCTCGCTCATGATGAGGATTCGAAGGTCATTGCGTTTAGGAATCCAAAGACGGTCCATAAAATACAACAAACCATCAGGTTTTGTTTCCAATTGAAGTTCAGCGCCGCATGACATTTCATCGTACATGTTACCCTCAGTGACTGACTCGTGTTGGGCTTCGAGAATTCGGGTTTTAAGTTCGGATTGAATCGTAACACTTTGGAGTATGACATAATCCTTACGACTCAATGCATCGGCTATGACATTCGCTTTTCCAGGGTGGTAGCGAATTTCACAATCGTAGTCATTGAGTAACTCAACCCATCGCCGTTGTCTCATGTTTAGTTCTTTTTGATTGAAAATGTGCTGAAGACTCTTATGATCAGTGAATACAACACACTTGGTGCCGTAAAGATAGTGTCTCCAGATTTTGAGTGCGAAAACCACAGCACCCAATTGAGATCATGAGTCGTGTAATTTTTCTCATGGATTTTGAGCTGTCTTGAGGCATAGGCTATGACTTTTCCTCGTTGCATGAGGACACAAACAAGACCTTGCTTGGAAGCATCGCAGTAAACAACCAAATCATCATTTCCATCAGGGAGGGTCAAGATTGGAGCATTGCATAACTTTTGTTTAAGTGTTTGGAATGCTTTTTCTTGATCTGGTCCCCACTGGAAAGACTTATCCTTGTGGGTCAAGGCAGTAAGACGCACAGCGATCTTTGAGAAATTTGGGATGAAACGTCGATAGTAGCCGGCCAAGCCAAGGAATGAACGGATCTCAGTGGGAGTTTTAGGTTCCACCCAACTCTTTACCGCCTCAATCTTTGCAGGATCCACATGAATTCCTTTATCATTTACGATGTGATCAAGGAATTGTACCTCTTTCAACCAAAATTCACACTTAGAGAATTTGGCATATAGTTTCTCCTTTTTCAACAGTTCAAGAATCAAACGGAGATGATGTTCATGCTCGGATCTTGATTTTGAATAAATCAGAATGTCGTCGATGAAGACGATCACAAACTTGTCCAGGTATGGCTTACACACGCGGTTCATTAAATCCATGAACACAGCTGGTGCGTTGGTCAAACCAAATGGCATAACTAGAAATTCGTAATGACCATATCTTGTACGGAAAGCTGTTTGGGAATGTCGTCATCATGCACTCGTAGTTGATGATAACCAGAACGAAGGTCAATCTTGGAAAAGTATGAAGCGCCTTGAAGTTGGTCAAACAAATCATCGATTCTTGGTAGAGGATATCGGTTCTTAACAGTAAGCTTGTTGAGCTCTCGATAATCGATACACATTCGAAATGAGCCATCTTTCTTCACAAACAACACCGGGGCTCCCCAAGGTGAGGAACTTGGTCGAATGAAACCTTTATCGGAAAGTTCTTGAAGCTGACTAGCAAGTTCTTGCATCTCAGATGGTGCAAGACGATATGGAGATTTTGCTACAGGTGTTGCACCAGGCACAAGATCGATACGAAACTCGACTTGACGAACAGGAGGGAGTCCAGTTAAGTCATCGGGGAACACTTCCGGAAAATCACGAATGATCGGAATATCCTCGACTTTCTTTGACTTCTCATTCGTTTTCACGACATGTGCTAAGAAAGCCACATAGTGCTTGCGAAGATACTTTTGAGCTTTGGTACATGACATGAGTCGAAGGCCTTTGGAAGGTTTTTCTCCATAAATATTTAACACCTTTTCGGGCGCAAGAGGGATCCGGATGATTTTCTCGAAACAAACAACTTCAGCATGGTTCTTAGATAGCCAATCCATGCCTATAATGACGTCGAAATTTCCAAGTTGCATCGGTGTGAGATCGATAGGAAAATCATGCTCGCTAAGACTAAGGATACAGTTTGGAATAATTGAATCGATTGTGACAAGTTTCCCGTCGGCTATTTCTACCGTAAATGGTTTTCTCAACTTAGTCCGTGCACTAGCAAGTAAGGGCTCAAATTCTAAGGACACAAAACTTTTGTCGGCGCCGGTATCAAATAAGACTGAAGCATAATGATTATTGATTAAAAACATACCGTTCACCACATCATATTGGTTTGAGCTTGATGAGCATTGATGTTAAAAGCACGTCCTTGAGCCGTAGGCACCGTGCTGACAAGTTGAGGGCATCGATTGCGGAAATGGTTCGGATCACCACACTGATAGCATGCACGACCCTGAGTAATTGCAGGAGGATGTTGAAGGACAGGTGCCGTAGTCGGAGTCTTAGCTGCGCTTTTGCACACGTTGAAGGTATGACCGAAACGACCACAATTGGTACAGCGACGGCATTGTGCATTAGCAGGGTGGTGGTACTTGCAAATATTGCACTGTGGGAAAGTTCCAGTGTAAGGTTTCTTTGCCGGGACTTGATTGTTGGAGATTGGTTGGTAGCTTGGTGCGACTTGATTAACTGGCACAGTAGGGGTAACCACAGCAAAGTTTTGGAATTTAGCCTTCCTCTTCTTGTTTTGAGAAGGTTCAGGTTTTTCCTCCTTAGGGGATTCAGCTGAGGGTTTCTCGGGCACCTTCTTAGCACCCTTCCTAGTCAGGGTTCCAGCCTTAACATGATTGTCAGTTAATTGAGCAGCTAATCGAATGGTATCCTCCAGAGTTGCAGGATTCCTACCCCACACCGTGTCTTGAATTTTCATGGGTAGACCACCGATGTACTTTTAATGGCCCGGGATAATGGGGTAACCAAGTGGGGAACAAGTAGGCTCAATTCATGAAATCGGTTGGTGTAAGCTAGATTTTCTCCACTTTCTTGAGTTAATTCCAGAATTCAGCTTCTAATTTCTTGATTTCATTTCTCAGACAAAATTCCCGAGTCATGAGTTCTTTGACTTCATCCCATGTCAATGCTAAAGCGGCATCAGTTCCACGGGTTCGTTTCTCCCCGTTCCACCGAGTGAGTGCTCTCTTTTGAAGAACACTTGTAGCATAGCGAACCTTGAGATTCTCGGGACACTCACTATTGAGGAAAGTGTTCTCGATACTCTCAAACCACTGTAAAAGGCCAGTGGCTCCTTCGGTCCCGCTAAACTTAGTAGGATTGCAAGAACTGAAGTGCTTGTAAGTACAAGCTCGTGGAGGATTTGGTACAGCTTGATTTTGAACAACGTTGTTGCCTTGATTCAAATGGGTAAGCAGTGTTGGGATGACCGCAGCAACTTCACGTGCCACTATAGCAGCAATCTTACGGCCAGAGCTTCTAGATCGGGAGCGGTTTTGACGAGAAGACATGCTGTATAATATGGAAAAACCTTTATGAGAAACGGGTAATGAGTTTTAAAACTTTCCATAATGGTAAAATCGTTGATGAGATTGTTTAAATAACAATGAGAGGTTATGAGTGTAAACGTTCGGCTCGCAAACCAAAGCGAATACGTTGACTTATCAAAGTATTTGTGTCCACCACGACCTTAACGAGGACATGCGTACCTATAAGCGAATACTCATCTCGAGGGTTCCCAGGTAAGGTAACGGATCCATCGGTTGATTTGGATTTATATGAATACCTTGCCTAGACAGAACACATCAAGATACAGGTATTCCACTCTTCCAGCATTGCATGTTCTCAGTCATGTGACACGGACTTTGACGAGATTTGAAAACCATGAATAACAAATCAAAATTTAAAATTTGAAAACAATTTGATTTAGGCACACAATGCCATATAATATGATTTGAGAATTTGTATGTGAAAGGTAAGAATCAAGATATAAGGGAATGTCATAATCACATAAACATAATAGGCATAAGTGACACATATAAGCCCTATCTAAGCATATAGAATACATGAGAGGACTCATGTGTAAAGGTACTTAGTTATAGTCTAGGTCATTCCATTTCTAATAACCTAATTCCCTATAACCTTGGCTCTGATACCAATCTGTCACACCCCGACCGATGGCGGAATCATCGAGGCGGACGAATGTGAATCGATTGTTCATAGCACAAGGTAATAAATACGTTGAAATAACATTTAATAACCATTTATTTATTGAATAATGTCATTCAAGTCACACATTACAACGCAATTAAAATAAAACCATGAAATATAATATTGTCTTCTTTATTTTTGACTAGGTCCAATCCTATATGAGCAGAGAGAATTCCACTAAATAGCATTTCCTGAAATCATGTGAAAAGTAACGAGTCAGCTAAAGAATTAGCCGGTGAGTAATCACAGGTTTAAACACACACAAAATTTGATTGAATAACTTGAAAACAATTCAATTCACATGGTAATGTTATAACTAACATGCAACAATGTATCATAAATGACAAACAACACGATCAAACCTATTGACTGAATTGACTCGGTCCACAGACGAAGCCTTATAGAATGTATGATTCCAGTTTCAATCACCTCGTGACTAAACAAATGGGGTGGGTTGTCAAACCAATAGATCTATCATTGTTACCGTGGTTGTGTGAATTAATGATCATGTTATCAAGTTTATCTAAATACGAACACATAATTGCAAGTAAATAACATAACATGTATTGAATTGAATTTTAGTATGAAATAGAATAAAAATGTATAAGCATGGTTGCGTATGGTATCACATGATTTCCCCAAATAATAAAACATGTAAAATGGGCAATGAATACTCACTTGGTAATAAGTTGGTTTGAGTAATTATGAAAGATTAGACACCAACGATTTCTTCACGGGTTTAACCTAAGAAATAGTGTCTTAATTTTAAACAAAGTAATGATTGAAGGTTAGTTTGATTTGAGAATTTAGGGTTCTAATTTAGGATTTAGGGTTTTCTAATGATTTAAAATAATGTATTTGATTTAATATGATTAAATAAATAGAGAAAATGAATTTAAATAAAGAAATATTTCTTGATAATAATTTGGAATAAAGTAACTAATATGCTTAAAACATTTAATTAAAACGTTTGAATGAATTTTAAAGTGTAGAAGTTAAATAATTAATTTCAAATTAATTACTTGAACTCTTGGTCAAAATAATTAAGTGAATAGTTAATTATTTAGATTTATAAGATATTAATTAAAAATGGTTTGAAATAGTTTAAGTTTGTTTAAATGTGATTTTCTTTATATAAAACTAAAATTAATAAATAAGTTTTTTTTACAACCTTTAAACTTTAAATAAAAGTGTGATTATAGTTTTTTTTAGAATTTTCAGAAATTAATAGATAATTTCTAAAATTATATTAATCAGCAAAACAAATATTTTAATGATTTCTGATATCTAATTTAAAAAGAAAATGGAAAAAGAAAACTGTTTTAAAAAAAAATACATGCGGGTGCCAAGGGTCGAACCCTGGTCGCCCGTATGTATGCTATGCGCTTTACCAGTGGGCCAAAGCCCTGAACCTGTTATTGTTTGGTTTTAATTTATAAAAACATTACATTCCCAATCCCCCAATTTTATAGAACCCTAGATTCGAATTGTTCCAAATTGATCTTGAAAACGTGATCAATAGACAAATTAAGCTTAGGGCTTTTGTTTAGCATTCAAAAACGAGTGTAATCATGTATTAAATTACCTGAATTGAGATGGAATTTATGGAGAAAAGGAAGAACTAGGTCACGACTGGTTGGATCTTTGTCGGGACGTTTTTGTTGATAATAATCCAATTAAATTGGTGTAAAGCTTCCTTGATTGACGATGATAAGAAGCCCTAAACTAATTTGTGGAAGTTGCCTCGAATGTGAAGTTCGATCGGTTGCAGGTTGCGAGTGGAGATGGAGATCGAAGGAGATGATGGGGTTTGTTTTGTATGTAATTGGAGTTGCAGAAAGTTCAAGGGGAACGAGTTGATGGTGTCACTATGAGTATATAGCTCCGATTGTAACTGTTTCAAATCAAACGAGTTTAAGGTTGATTCGGGAGTTTCGGGTCACGATTCGATTATAATTACATGGTGTTATTAGCAATTATTGGTATGTTGAATTCGTAATGCTCACAGAATCGTTTCAGTTGATTAATTTGATTGTTTGCGTTGATGATCGAGTCGAAACCGTTTGAAATTTGAATGTGGGTTTCGGTTTAGTTTGAACGCTCATAACGATCATTGATGTCGAGTAAAAACATAGTGACAGGTTCGAATCAAGGTCGCGAAAGGTTTTAAATGGTTTAATTTCATTAAACCTCATGTTCGGTGAGGTTTGGTGGTCGCCGGAGGCCGCCGGAGTCGACCACCGGAAAAACGGGCCGGCGAAAAGGGGAGGGATTTACTAATTTTAATAATTGACAGTTTTGGTCCCTGCGGTTTGAGTTTTTATTATTTCATATGCAAACTTCCCTTTTAAGTTTTCCAAATTGGCATTAAAGCCCCTTGACTTCATAATTCAAGGTTTTAAACATCTTCCCATCTCATTAGTTATTACTTTTATTATTATTATTATTATTATTATTATTATTATTATTATTATTATTATTATTTATTATTATTATTATTATTATGTGTATTTTATTAAATTGATTATTAACCATTAAATCAATGAATAAAAGGATAAATTACAAGGAGTAATCATAAATAACACTCATGGTTTTACGAATGTCATAAAAGGTCCTTACAAGAATATAACAGGGTTAAATTTTATTTAACGAAAATACGAAATGTTACAACCCTTCTCCTTATCCATTATCTCCTTTCTATCAGAAGTGGCCACCAGTGCTCCACATAGTTGAATCGTTCGTCCATTTCGATATTCTCTAGTGGCACGTTCATATCCTCCTCGATTAAGCACTCAGTGAGATGAGATAGATGGAACGTTGATTGAATTACACTTAACTCGTTGGGTGACTCCAGTCGACATGCCACTTCTCCCACCTGAGCAAAAATTTGGAGTGGCCTATATATCTTGGTATTAGCTTCCCTTGCTTTCCGAATCGGATGATCCGCTTTCCAAGGCGAGGCCTCCATCATAATCCATTGACGCAGGTCGGCACCGAACTCTTGTCGAGCGCGGCTGATCAATCTATCTTCTTGCGACACTCGATGTTTATCTCATAGGCTACTAGCCAATTCATCGTAAGGCGTACACCTATTCGCCTAAGTTTATCCTGAACAGTCTAGCAGGTGACAAGCGCTCTCTCACTTCTATCGCGTAATCCTCTAGGGAATCAGGTAACCTAGTGGACTTACAAATAGTAATTTCTTCATCGAAAGGCTCATCGATCCTCCTACTCCTAACGTGTAACTTACCACAGAAGGAAACAGGAATGAAACTACTACTAGAACCACAATCAAAGCACAGATGCACAAATTTAACTTACTAGAAACGTACCTGATGTCACGTTGAAGTCAGCTCTAGCCTCTTTCAGGTCATAGAGAATGCTCTAACCTTCATCCTCTACTCTCCTTGCACCGGAGCTTTGTCCCCTTGACTTCTTGCAGTCTCTACTCATATGCCCAGTCCCGCCACATCTGTAACATCTATCCATGTGACAATCCCTCGCCTTGTGACCCTCTTTCCCACGCTGGAAGCAGATGTTCGATCCCACTTGCACTCCTCCTCATGGCCTCTAACACACTTTATGCATACCTCTTCCCTCCCTGTTGTCATCTTTCGATCACCGACCCTCATTGTCTCACCTCCAGCCATAAATTCACCATCATTATTCCTCCATCCATTCTCTTCCTAACGTAGCCCCGCTCCTCCTCTACATCCGCTATCGCCACCACCTCTCGCTCATCATATAGCCTCCCCGCTAGGTCGACCACCGACCTAAACGTACCTGGCCGGGTAGCGATCAAATGTCTGCGGATATCTGCCGGCAACCCTTGAATGTACCTCTTGATCTTCCGTGACACAGGCGTCACCTGATCTGGGACTAGTCTTGCCATCTCGTTGAACTTAGTGGTGTATTGTTGGTGTGTCATTGTTCCCGCCTACAGCTGCAAGAACTCTCTCTCGATCTTATCCAATTCACGGTGAGGACAAAACTCCTTGATTACCAGCCTCTTCAGTTCACTCCATCTCATTCTTCCGATTGCCCTGGTACCCTCAGCCTGGACAATGTTGTCCCACAACATAAGGTCGAGTCATAAATGAGTGAGTAGCAAACTTTACCTTTTGATCCTCTCGGCACTCACTGATATCGAGTACCGCCTCCATCTCTCTCACCAACGGTGAGCAGCCACAGCACTCCGTTTCTATGAAACGTTGGGGTCTTGCATCTTGGAATGCCCCGTAGTTACAACCACGTGCAGTTTCCTGCACCGCTTCTTCCTCCTCCTCCTCCTCACTAGAGACAACTGTCTCAGTCTTTGGTCGTCCTCCTTCCCCTCTTCTAGTGGTCCTCCTCTTCTCCTTCCTATCATCCTCCTTCACTGCTTTAATCACTTCAGTTACTATAGATGACAGAATCGTCTGCATAATTTGATGGACCTCTTTTACCACTGCCTCTTTCACCAAGGCCCTCAAGTTCGCGCTCTCATCACCATCTTCTTGTTGATGCATCTTGAGCTCCTCACGTGTCCTCTCGGTAGCCCTAGCCCTATTCCTCGTAACACACGGTTCAGCACCACGTCCTCCCTGTGCTCCACCCCTAAAGGCCTTAGATGATCTTCCTCTAGTCATTCTCTAATGACTATAAGATTCAACACAAACACTAACATGGTCATTCAAGGAATAGCTCAGATTTTGTCAAGTATAGTTGTAACATCCCACATCGGTTGGGAAGGGGAACAAAAGTCTCTCTATAAGGGGCTGGATACCTTCCCCATTGGACGCGTTTTAAAACCGTGATGGGGCTATTCTCCCCAAGTAGCGGACAATATCCGATGCGGTTTCCTGCTTGTTACAGTTGGTATAAGAGCCAAGGCCGGGCGATGTGCCAGCGAGGACGCTGGTCTCCCAAGTGGGGGAGGATGTAACATCCCACATCGGTTGGGAAGGGGAACAAAAGTCTCTCTATAAGGGGCTGGATACCTTCCCATTGGATGCGTTTTAAAACCGTGATGGGGCTATTCTCCCCAAGTAGCGGACAATATCCGATGCGGTTTCCTGCTTGTTACAATAGTAAGTCCCTAATTACAGTGGCCAGTTGTGATTAGCCACCTACTTTACTCTTCACACCCCAAGTATTTCCTATCCAGACTACATCAGTATCTAAATCTACACAAAAGCACACTAACCACATAACATGCGCACATCATACCAGTTAACGTTAACTTACTTAAAACGTTTACAATAACCTTTACCTGCAGGTACATAGCTACTAGGACTGGCATCCCTTTCTTTTCGTCCCATTCTCAGTTTCAGATTAGGTTTTAAAAATATTTACCCAATTCACTTAAACTTTAGCTCTGATACCAACTGATAAGGCCCCGATCCCGGAGACCTCACAGTTGGTCATTTATAGCGCTAAAATATTTTAAAAACATACATTACTTTTGCAGCAAAACTTAAAAACTTTCATTAATAATTAAAACGTGTCATTTCATTACATTACATCATTCTTATACAAATTAAACACTATAACATGTCAAAATGTGGATGCCAGCCTCAAAACACTCCAGTAGCTTATGCATCCATGCCTGCAACTCCTCAGCATCAACAAAATACCTGCCAACTATCATGCATACAAAAAGTCAACGACGCTGGGTGAGTTCTAGTTTTATAAATAACGTACTTTACTTTTATTAAAACATAACCTTACATTCGTTTGCAATCACATATCATACGTACACATTGGTAATAATTATTATTATCTTCATCATCGTTCATCATTAATTAATACATTACTTACTATCATACGAATCTGTCTCATGCAATACCCCCGACTCGTGCTTGAAAGCTGATGTTGGACCAAAAGAACCAATGAGCCAAGATCAGGAAAACCTCTAAGTCCCACATGCCACTGCTACAACTGCTGAAGACTCCCATCAGTTACAATGTTCTCTTGCTTGAATGTCAGACTCGAGAACATCTGAAGACTCTCATTAGCTATTGTGTTCTCTTGCTTAAATGTCAAACTCGAGAGCATCTTAGCTCCAGCCTTCTGCTGTTATGACAAAGTCTGAAGAACAAAGTATGAAGATCAAAGAACTGAAGAATATCAGTGAAGACTCCAAAGTACTGAAGACCAAGTACTAAAGTCTGAAGTACTGGTCTTACAAGTACTGAAGACTTCAAGTACTGAAGACAAGTACTGAAGAATCAAAAGCTGAAGAACTAAAGAACTGAAGACCTTCTACTGAAGCACAAAGTCTGAAGACAAAGACTGAGGACAACAACTGATGATATCTACTAAAGTCATCAGTTGTTATATCATCTGAAGCCAAGTCTGAAGACCAAGTACTGAAGACTCAGAGTTTGTCACAACAACTGAAGAAGTCTTCTTCAGTTGATTGTGGTGGTTTTTCTTTTTCAGTAGTTTATTTTGTTTCAGTAGTCGTACAACAACTGAAGAGCATGTTCTTCAGTTGTTATAGTATCAGTAGTTATAAACGACTGAAGAGTTGTTCTTCAGTCGTGTAGGATTTCAGTAGTTTACTTTTGTCAGCACTTAGGAACTTTTGTAAGAAGATGTCAGTTGTTGACATCTTCAGTAGTTTTATGTTTTTGTCAGTTGTAATTTGAATATTCAGTGATGTCAGAAAAGGACATCACCACCATGCTCTTGCCGCCTATATAAGGATGGCAAGCCATACAGTTTTAATTGCCGAAACGTGCGACCATAGAACATTTATTGCTTCGCAGAACTCTTCTCTCTTTATGTTTATGTTTTAATTGCAATATCTTTATGTTCTTGCTTTAATTGCTAATTAATGTGCTAAATCCGCTGCAAACATAATCTAATTGATCAACACGAGAGGCTGAGATCCTGTCAAATGGTATCAGAGCAGGTTAATCATTGATCGATCTTACCATTGATCATTTGAAACTGCTCTTTGATCTCTCAGTTTGATCGAATTAGCAATTTGCAAGAAGTTAGCCATAGAGAGTGAGTTTCTGCTGTTTCCGGCCAAAATCTTGAGGTCTTTTGGTGGTTTTGAGTTACGATTGTCGTGTTTAAACTTGTTTTGACCAAACCCTGAGATGACAACACCAACCAATGATCCTCACAATACTGGTTCCGCAACCAAGCCTCCAATGCTGGTTAGGAACGAGTATAACATATGGCAAAGACGTATGCTACACCACTTGGCTGTCAACAGTGCTGGTTGTGGAAGTCAGTGGTGCATGGGCCATACAAGCCTATGGTGAGCGTCCGGAATCTAATGAACAGGTTGCGAAGAAAACCTGAACAGTATTCGGACGAAGATCTAAAGCTGTTTGAAATTGATGCTAGAGCCATGGAATTTTAGCCATGGCCATTCCAAACGAGAGATATATTCAGGGCTCTTGCATCATGAGTCTGCTCATGACCTATGGGTTGCTCTAAAGGAACAATTTGGAGGAACTGATTCGGTCCTAGCAAACAATAGGGAAATCCTTGCCCAACAATATGAGACTTTCTCATATAGAAAGGGTGAGACTCTGACCCAGCAGTTTGAGCGGTTCTCTTGTTTAATCTCTGAGCTGAAGATGGTTAAACAAGAGTACTCCAAAAGCCAGATGAACAACAGGTTCCTCAGGTCATTGCCTGAGAGATGGGACACATATACCATTGTCCTACGCTCTAGTGCTGACCTTGACACTCTATCTCTCACCCAACTTCATGGGAAACTACTCACTTTTGAGAGAGAGGTAGAGCAAAAGAGGAAGTTGTCATCTTCTGGCAAACTTGCTGATGACTTTGTCCAAGGTAATGCTGCCTTGATAAGTCATGAGTCAGAATATGCTTCATCAGAAAGTTTTATGATGAGCATATTGATTTCTCTACAAACTCAGAACAAGCTTTTGTTGGTGTTAGTAGTTCAGGAGGTGGTGGTGACAATTTGTGTTTTCTGATGGAGGATTTGAAGGGCATTCCAGATGATGATCTGGAAGAGATGGATATTTTGAACCAAATGACAATGATAAATATCCGCTCTCAGAAGTTCTACAAAAGAACTGGTAGGAAATTCCAGGACTCTCTGGCAAAACCAAAGTTGGTTTGACAAGAGCAAGTTGAGGTGTCACAAGTGCCAAAGGCTTAGACACTTTGCAAGAGAGTGTAGATCATCTGGATCTAACTCATCTGCACCCTTTGTGACTTTTCCCAGCAATAGCTCACAGCACAAAGGGCAACCTTCCTACAGTTCTCCCATCCATCTCAAGCACAAGCACCACCTGCTTATTTTGTGCCACAGGGTCATATGCCTTATCCTTACCCCTGTTACTACATGCCTCAGCCTGGTCAGACTCAAGCACCCCCGGCTCAACACCTCATGCTCTTCCAGAGCCTCATTCTTCCCAATCTCATCACACACACAACCTCAACAACAAAGCTTTTTCACCCCAACTGCTGTTGACTGGAGTAGTCTACCAGAAGAGCTATCTGGTCAGGAACCACTACTCCAAGATGCTGGTCAACATGGTGGTGATCAACCTTTTGGAAATCTGCTCTGATGGCCCTTGACTCTGCTGAAGGGTCATCATCCAATGCCTCATCTCAGGTATCCACTGAGGCAAAAGCCAAGCTTTGTTCAGAGTCATGCATAGCAGCATTTGCTTCTATTAGAGAAGCAAATGTAGCCTTAATATATAAAAATCTTGAGCTTGAGCACATTTCCAAAAGAAAAGCTGATTTTGAGGTTGCTCTAAAAGATAAAAATGATGAGATTTACAAGCTCAACTGCCAAATCAAAGATAGTAAAGCTAGGGAAGATGTACTTCTAGAGAAGTACAAGGACCTCAAGGAAACTCTTACAACCACCCAAGTTGAGTGTGATCGATGGGTGCAATCATGCAAGGGTTTTGAAATGCTTCTTAGCAAGCAAACAGCTTCCAATGTGAAGTTTGGCATTGGTTATAATCACACTGCTCCTCCCACAGACTTCATTTCAAGAGCAGAAGTTGAATCTGATGGGGAGAGCAATAACCAATCCTTCTCATCATGTGACTTACTATCCTCTGAATCAGCATCATCAGAGATAGACTATCACATGACCAAAAGGCTGATCAACTCAGGAGTTGTCACTAGAAGTACTGAAGGTACTGGAGAGCAAGTGACAACATCTGAAGTTCAAACTCAAATACTGTTAGCACTAAAGAGAAGAAAACTAACAGTAGGAAAGGTTTGAAGACAGCTAAAGAGGATACCAGGAAAGCAGGCACTATGAAGAAAACTGCTAGTACTGATGACAAACAGCTGAAGAACAAGTCTTCAGCAGTTAAATCCTCTTCAGCTGATGATCAGCATAAGATGAAGAAAAAGCCATGTGAGATATGTGGCTGTTCAATCATCTTACTGATGATTGCTGGTACAAAAGGGGTTCCAAACTCAAACAGAAGAAGCAAATTACTGAGAGCATCAATAAAATGAAGAATGAGTTTGAAACCAAGTTTGTACTGGCAACATCCAAGCCTGAAATCCCTAGGCCCAAAGTTAAATCCAAGAAGGTAGGGATTACTCAGGCAACAGCTGAGGTTGCTCAGAAAAAGATGGTACAACATAGGAACTCATCATCAGCAAACTCCAATATGTCTGAAGAGCTGAAAGCCCTATCACAGAATCAGACACAATTGGTGATGATGGTTCAGCAGCTAGTGGGAAGAGTCAACCACTTAGATGCTCCTGTGTTGAAACCACAGAAAAGGAAGTCCAAGCCAAAGGGTTCCTCTTCTGTACCATCTTCTTCACCTCAAGCTATCACTCACAACACACCTGTTAGTGCTACACCTGTAGCTGAGAACAGACCCAAAGCCAAGCAGGTTTGGGTCTCCAAGACTAACTAACACAAGGTTGTGTTTGTAGGGTTCTTCAACATGCCATAGAAGCATCTGGTATGTAGACAGTGGAGGATCCATGCATATGACTGGAAGCAGTTCCCTTCTTAATGACTACTCTTAAGGAAAGAAGGGATTTGTTTCTTTTGGCAATGATGCAAAGGGTTACATCGTCGGAAAAGGCTTTGTTTCCAACGGGGAAATAAGGTTTGATGATGTTAACCATGTGGAGAATCTCAAGTACAACCTCTTGAGTGTCAGTCAAATGTGTGACAAAGGCCATGTTGCCCTTTTCACAAGCCAGAACTGTAGGATTCTGTCATCCAAAGTTCTGAGTTTGATTGACAAGGCATTGGATGAACACACTCTCCTGAAGGCCAACAGGACAGGAAGAGTGTATGCCTTAGATCTCTCCAAAAAGATGGATCTAAAAGGCCATCCTTGCCTATTCTCCAAGGCATCTCCTCAAGAGTCTACACTATGGCATAGAAGGCTGGGTCATGTAAATTTCAAGAACATGAATCAGCTTATAAGCCATGGTTTAGTAAGAGGATTGCCTCTGAAGGAGTTCAAGTGTGAAGATGACTGCACTGCTTGCTTGAAAGGAAAACAACACAAAGTTTCATTCCCTTCAATAGAAGAACCAAAGTCCACTGCCTGCTTACAACTTCTGCACATGGATCTCTTTGGTCCTGTCAGAGTAATGAGCATGGCAAAGAAGAAATACTGCCTGGTAATTGTGGATGATTACTCCAGGTTTGTATGGACTTTCTTCTTACACTCCAAGGATGAAGCAGCAAAGACAATAATGAACTTTGTGTTACAAGTAGAAAAGCAGTATTCCCTACAGGTCAAGTGTGTGAGGAGTGACAATGGAACAGAATTTAGAAACCACACACTTGATGACTTCTACCTGTCCAAGGGAATTAGAAGGCAGTTTAGCATTCCAAGAACTCCTGAGCAGAATGGAGTGGTGGAGAGAAAGAACAGGACCCTCATTGAAGCAGCAAGGTCAATGTTGGCTGACTCAGGGCTGCCACTGACCTTTTGGGCTGAAGCTGTCAATACAGCTTGCTATGTACAGAATAGAGCCTTAGTAAATAAGAGGTTGATGAAGACTCCCTATGAAGTTCTTCATCATTTGGCCCTCTTATTTCATTCTTTAGAGCCTTTGGGTGTCCTTGTTTCATTCTCAACACTAGCAACCCACTCCATAAGTTTGCTAGTAAGGTGGATGCAGGGTACTTTGTTGGTTATTCATCAACTTGCAAAGCATACAGAGTCTTCAACTGTAGAACCAAGGGGGTTGAAGAAACTTTGCATGTTAAGTTCAATGAATCTCCAAAGGACAAGATTCCACAAAACCCTATGGAGCTGTTTGATCTGGACATACTGCAATATGTTCCTTATCAACCTCCATCTGTTGAGCCTGTCAACAGATCTCCACCTGGTGGTACTGAAGATGATGAAGTCAGTACTCACCTCTTCAGGTTTAGTGACAACCTGCCTAAGTTCACTGAACCTGATGCTCCTGTAGCCTCAGCAGCTCCATCCACTACAAATGCTGATGAGATTTCTGCTTGCTCTACTTCGTTTGAGCTGCCATCCTCTACATGGTTTCAGGAATCTCCATCAACATCTGTTGCTGCTGATGGGTCTACAAACACTTGCACAGATATTATAGTTTATCAAGAGCTCAAGAATCACCCCACTTCACAAATCATTGGTGATATCCATGCTGGAGTTTCAACTAGGAATCAATTGTCCAACTTCTGCTTCTATGCTCTCTTCATCAGTCAGCAAGAACCAAAGAACTATCATATTGCTTTAAGAGACAATGGATGGGTGGAAGCTATGCAGCTTGAGCTACTTCAATTCAAGAAACAGCAAGTGTGGGAGCTTGTTCCATTACCCAAAGGTAAGTGTGCTATAGGCACCAAGTGGGTATTCAGGAACAAAACAGATGAGAAGGGCCAAATTGTCAAGAACAAGGCCAGACTGGTTGTTCAAGGGTTTGCACAGGAGGAAGGAATCGATTATGATGAGACCTTTGCACCTGTGGCCAGACTAGAAGCAATTAGACTGTTCTTAGCTTATGCTGCCTTTCACAGTCTCAAGGTTTATCAAATGGATGTCAAAAGTGCCTTCCTATATGGAAAAATAAAAGAAGAGGTTATGTGTGTCAACCACCAGGATTTGAGGACAATAAACATCCTGATTGGGTGTACAAGCTTGATAAGGCTCTCTATGGGCTGAAGCAAGCACCTAGAGCATGGTATGAGACACTCTCAACCTTTCTTTTAGAGAATAAGTTCACTAGAGGCACCATTGATAAAACCTTATTCATCAAGACTGTGGGACAACATAAGCTCCTTGTTCAGATTTATGTTGATGACATCATCTTTGCATCCTCTGATCCAAAGTTGTGTGATGAATTTACAAAGCTTATGAAGCTGAGATTTGAAATGAGTGCTATGGGAGAATTACAGTATTTTCTGGGTTTGCAAATCAAACAACTGGATGATGGAATCTTCATCCATCAGTCCAAGTATTCCAAAGACTTGTTGAATAAGTTTGATTTACAAACCTGTAAGCCCTGTTCTACTCCCATGAGCAGCATCACACAACTAGATGTTGATCAGAAAGGTAAAGCGGTTGATGAAACCCTTTACAGATGTATGATTGGGTCCTTGATGTACCTTACAGCTTCTAGACCAGACATCATGTTTTCAACATGTGCTTGTGCTAGATTTCAGGCTGCACCTAAAGAATCCCATTTGATTGCAGTCAAAAGGATCTTTAGATATCTGTAAGGTACCCAATCACTAGGACTTTGGTATTCAGCTGGGCATTCATGCAAATTAGTTGCTTTCTCTGATAGTGACTATGCAGGATGCAAAGTCACCAGAAAATCCACTTCTGGTGGTTGCCAATTCCTAGGCAATTGTTTGGTTTCTTGGCAGAGTAAGAAACAAACATCAATTGCTACATCCACTGCTGAAGCTGAGTATATTGCTGCTGCAAGCTGTACCTCTCAAATACTCTGGCTTCAGAATCAACTTCTGGATTATGGCATTACTGAGACTAAGACTCCATTATTAATGGATAGTGCTTCAGCTCTTTGTATTGTTAAGAATCCAGTCCAGCACTCTAGGACCAAACATATTGAGATCAGACATCATTTTATCAGGGATTGCTATGAGAAAGGTCTGATTGATCCTAAGTTTGTACCTAGTGCTGATGAGCTTGCAGACATTTTTACTAAGCCTTTAGATAGTGCCACATTCCAAAATTTGGTACTAAGGCTTGGTATGCTGCAGCTTGATTGATTTGACCTATGCTGGTACTCTTAGTTCACAACTACTGAAAAGCAAAGGTCAAATACAAGTACTGATGAGTAATTTAGTCTTCAGCTCTTTCATAACTACTGAAGACTATAATACTCAAAGTACTGATGTACATTATTTATTGAAAACAACTGATGTTGTGAAGTGGATTACAACTACTGATGTATGATTTTCAATAAATAAGTACTGAAGAACAAATTTTGCTCACAAGTACTGATGTGTAATCTTACACAAATACTGAAGACAAAATTTGTTCACCAGCTCTGAAGAATTTCATCAGCACTTGTGAACATCTGATCACAAGAGCTGAAGGCATATTCCCAAGAGCTGAAGGGTCAATGAAACATCTGAAAGTCAGCCAAAGAGCTGATGAGTAAATGTCGAGGCTAGTATGAAACAACTGATTTGACGGAAACAGCTGATGAGTAATTTCACATCAGCTGATAACAACAGCTGCTGTTTCATACACAAACAACTGAAGGACAAAACTATGTCTTCAGTAGTTTATAACTACTGACATCAGTAGTTCACAACTACTGAAGGCTAACACCAAGTCCTCAGTTGTTTACAACTGAAGCAATACCATGTCTTCAGTAGTTCACAACTACTGATCTCAGTAGTTCACAACTACTGAAGGCTAACACCAAGTCTTCAGTTGTTACAACGTCTGAAGAAGAATACTAGGTCATCAGTAGTTCATAACTACTGAAGACTGACAGTAACTCTTCAGACGTTCACAATATCTGAAGGACAAAACCAAGGTCTCAGTAGTTTCAACTACTGAAGGCTAACACCAAGTCCTCAGATGTTACAACCACTGAAGGTTAAAACCACGTCATCAGCTTTACAACAACTGATCACTAACACCAAAACCTTCAGTAGTTTTCTTTCAACCTTTGCCCTACCCTATAAATACCCCACCTTCAGAGCATTTACTCCTCACTTGACCTAATCCTTACAAACCTCTGAAATTTCCATACACCATTAATGGCGAACATGCAACTGAAACCTCGACACAACTGTGTCGCCCACCTTACAAAATCGCCATTATGGCCCAAATTTCACCAAGCCGTCGATCTTATGAACGACTCACCATACAAAACGGCTTTTCTCTTGAACCCCACTCTATACACCGACTCCTTGACGGAGTTTTGGACAAATGTCAACGTCCATACCGGAGAGCAGAATGCCGAGGTCTTCCTCCGGTCCTCCGTCAACGGCAAACCCGTGGTTATCACTCCAGCCACCATACGACAAACCCTAGAGCTGGAGGATGCCACTCACCCAACTTCCTACCCCAAAGGTACCCTGGATCTTTCATTCACATCCCATGACTATCAGGGTAACCTCTCCGCCTCCACCTTGTTGAAGAAACATTTCCCTGACCCTCAACGCTTGATCTTCCATATGGTGAATGTCTGTCTGGCTCCCAAGACCTCTTCGTGGGACCAGATGTCCACAAGGTGGCAGCAGGTATTGTATTCTATCCTTGAGAAACAACCTTTAAATTTTACTGATCTTTATTTTTGGAACTCAAGGACATGGCCACAAAACCTTTTTCTAACCGTTGGAACTTGTATCCACGGTTCATAATGGCCATGATCGAATACCAGCTTCAGGCTGAGGGACTAGTTGGCACTGGGGTCCCTGCCATGGCTGTTCAAGCTGAGGTATACTCCAGGCACAACACTGACCCCACACTCAAACAGGCTGGCCGGCTGCGAAAACCCACGCAGCTGGAACCCACAGCCTCCACCTCCAAATCCACAGTCCCCACCAAGCCAAAAGCCAAAAAGAAGCCTAAAAAGGCTACTCAGGGAGATGAGTCCCCTGAGGATGCCCCTGCCACACAAGGCAGGATGTGCCTGCTGGTTCGATTCTCCCAGCAGGTACCACGACTCCACCCACCACAACCGCACAGGCTTCCTCTCAACAGGAGCCTGATGCAACCAATTTTGGGGCAACCACATTACTGGGGTCTCTCTCACTTGAGGAGACTGCCATTGAAGAGCACAGTCCTCCCCATGTGCATACTGCTTCTAGCCCACATACTGAGGAGACCGCTCCACTGAGCCCAACATTGGTAATAGCCAAAGTGCTGACCGATCTGAGCACTCCACCCTCTCCCCAGAAACCTATTACAACTGGGGAGACTCCAACCGAAGAGGGGGTGGGCACAAGTGCTGATCGGAGCCCACAGCACAGAGAATCAGTTCAATCTCCCAGTGTGGCTAGGGAGATAGAACAATCTGGTGAGGCTGCCACTTCCCCTGCATCAACATCTGAGCAGGGTGAAGATGGTAACATCACTAAGACCTCACCAGAGGAAATGGCCGATGATGGATCCAATCCTGAGGCCAGAAGTCCCCAGTACCATGAACAAGGGGCACATGTCATTACTGAGCCACACTCGGGACATGTTCATCCTACAATGTCAGGAGGTCAGGTGATTCAGCTCATGCTGATGATGACCTGGGCTTCTTCTACGATGTAGTAGCTCAAAACACTATCCTTGAGGATGAGATAAGCAGACTCAAAGAGCTGCTTGCTCAAATGACTCAGGATAGAAGTCCATCTGCCACCACTACCCCACAGATGGCACCTTCACCGAAGGTCTCACAGACACTGAGCCACTCCCACAAACTCAGCCACCAGCCCCTGCTTCTGGCACTAGCTCTCAGGGACAGAACCCCCCTGAGCAGCTGGATGCTATCCTCCAGAAATCCCTGCCTCTCATCACACCAATCCTTAAAGATATAGTTATTCAAACCCTTGATGAGAGGCTTCCCACATATATACAACCCATGGTGGAGGTTGCCATATCTAAGGCTCTTGCTGATAGTCAAACCCCAACCAATGCAACCAAAAAGGGGGAGACATCAGTGCAAGACAAGAGGAAGAGGGGAGAGGAGGAGAAAGAGGCAGAGAAAGAGGTGGTGGTAGAGAGGGAGTTGGCTGAGGAGAGTAGTAGGGTGAGGGAGAAAGGGAAGAGGAAAGTGAGGGAGGTAGAGCATATAGAAGTGGCTGAAGTCCAAAAGGATTTCAGTATCACTGATAAGAATAAGGGAGAGGGAAAGAAGGTGGCTGATCCTGATCTAGCAGCCCTTGTCAAGGAGGCTGATGCTGAGCATAACCGTTCAATGAACAAAGTCATTGAACAGCTGTTCAGGCAAGGCTTTGACAAGGACACTGCTTTGCTAGATCAAGAGATCAGGAATATGGAGAGGAGAGAGATTGAGTACCGATGGACTACTCATAGCCAAGAGGAAAGACAGAAACTTGAGGCTATGAGTAGGTTCACTTCGAAGTACCTGGGCAGACCAGTCCTTGATGTTAAGGCATGGACCAGGGACAAACTCTTGGCAATAACCACCAAGATTTGTTCGGCTGGTGATTTTACAAAGGGACTGGTCGCAGAGGCCTTATCTGAAGCCGGTGCTGGGAACAGGACACTGCTAGTCAAGCTAACCAAACCAGCCCTTATCTCTAGGCTGCTAGCAGTGCCTGCCAACACTCCCACACCAACAAACCAACCACAACCCACAAAACCAACTCCTTTACCACCAAAACCCGCAGCCAATGATCCACCCTTGAAGAAGAAGAGAAGGGTGCTGAGGCTGCAAGATGAAGAAGAGGATGATGAGGAGGATAGCCTGCCACTCTCAGCAGTTATACCTCTACCCAAAGCCAAACCACAAACCATCAATCCCACCTCACAGCAGGACACTGTGAAGGTAAAGTTAGAAGAGGAGGAGCAGCAGAAAAGACATGATGAGGAAATGCTGAAAAGCATTGACAAATGTTATACTGCTACCACCTCTATAATAAACATGCAGAGAGAAGCTCTGAGATTATTCACCCTCAAACAAACCTTTCAATATGAAAAGGAGAGGGTGAGAACTTGGCCTGACCCAAGGGTGGCTCAAAGGATAGTCAAGAAGGACATGCCTGTGAGATACAAAAGCCAGCTAAAGAGAATCGTAGATGAAGAGATCTCTGTGGCTATTGTAATAACACCCTGGGAAATAGTGGACGAATTCGAGAAAGCTTATAGAGCCGGCCAATCACCCTTTTCAATGCTAGATAATAGGGTGGTTAGGAAGGGTCTGGTCTATAAGAAGCTTGAGAATTTCCGTAGGAATGAGCTCACTTTGTTGTTAGAGGGTAAACACCCTGATGAGTTTGCATATAGGCAAATCACAACACTTGAGCTCAAAAATGGAAGACAGGTCAAGTACCTCTCAGAGCTGTACGGTCGGGAGGGGTTATTCGAAGGTGAGCCTGAAGAACTGTCCAAAGAAGAACAAATGATCTTTCTTCAGGCTTACTGTAGAGAATCCTACCGGCTTGTACGTGGGAGGTAGATCTCATGGATGGGGCAACAGCTCTGTGTCCAATTCCCCAAGACAGAGCTCCCATCCATACTTAGCCAAACAAACACTTGAGACTACCTCTCTGGCCAGTGCTTATCTGGGTCAACTTCTAATCTGATCTAGAAGGAAATAGACCAATCTTTATGCCATCAATAAGTGGGACATCCAATAATTAGAGGTTTTGGCTGCATTGGTTCAGGGGGAGTTTGTTGGACCAAAAGAACCAATGAGCCAAGATCAGGAAAACCTCTAAGTCCCACATGCCACTGCTACAACTGCTGAAGACTCCCATCAGTTACAATGTTCTCTTGCTTGAATGTCAGACTCGAGAACATCTGAAGACTCTCATCAGCTATTGTGTTCTCTTGCTTGAATGTCAAACTCGAGAGCATCTTAGCTCCAGCCTTCTGCTGTTATGACAAAGTCTGAAGAACAAAGTATGAAGATCAAAGAACTGAAGAATATCAGCTGAAGACTCCAAAGTACTGAAGACCAAGTACTGAAGTCTGAAGTACTGATCTTACAAGTACTGAAGACTTCAAGTACTGAAGACAAGTACTGAAGAATCAAAAGCTGAAGAACTAAAGAACTGAAGACCTTCTACTGAAGCACAAAGTCTGAAGACAAAGACTGAAGACAACAACTGATGATATCTACTAAAGTCATCAGTTGTTATATCATCTGAAGCCAAGTCTGAAGACCAAGTACTGAAGACTCAGAGTTTGTCACAACAACTGAAGAAGTCTTCTTCAGTTGATTGTGGTGGTTTTTCTTTTTCAGTAGTTTATTTTGTTTCAGTAGTTGTACAACAACTGAAGAGCATGTTCTTCAGTTGTTATAGTATCAGTAGTTATAAACGACTGAAGAGTTTGTTCTTCAGTCGTTGTAGGATTTCAGTAGTTTACTTTTGTCAGCACTTAGGAACTTTTGTAAGAAGATGTCAGTTGTTGACATCTTCAGTAGTTTTATGTTTTTGTCAGTTGTAATTTGAATATTCAGTGATGTCAGAAAAGGACATCACCACCATGCTCTTGCCGCCTATATAAGGATGGCAAGCCATACAGTTTTAATTGCCGAAACGTGCGACCAATAGAACATTTATTGCTTCGCAGAACTCTTCTCTCTCTATGTTTATGCTTTAATTGCAATATCTTTTATGTTCTTGCTTTAATTGCTAATTAATGTGCTAAATCCGCTGCAAACATAATCTAATTGATCAACACGAGAGGCTGAGATCCTGTCAGCTGATACTGTGTCGGGGCCTGTAAACAAACCCCCGACTCGTGTCCGAAGACAGACATAGTATCGGGTTACGCGACACGGACCCCATCTCGTATGCAACACCCCGACTCATGTTCGAAAGCTGATACTGTGTTGGGGCCTGTAAACAAACTCTGGACTCGTGTCCGAAGACTGACACAGTACCGGCGCGAGCAACAAGATCTCATCTCCATCACATGCCACCCTGTCTCATCCAATACCCCAACTCATGCTCGAAAGTTGATACTGTGTCGGGGCCTATAAACAAACCCCCGACTCGTGTCTGAAGACTGACACAGTACCGGGGTACGCGACAAGGATCTCATCATCCGTTACTTCCATACTTTATCATTCGTTATCTTCCACTTTTGTTACATAATACTTTACATACATACATAAGTATAACATACCGCATGAAGTCACGTCATAAACATAGCATGAAACAACATCATCATAGCAGCACACAAAGCAAACGCAACATAAATGAGCATAAGCCGCCCCGAAACATCATTTCTTAGCACTTAAATTCTACTTCCCAAAACAAATGTGGACGAGCAAGAAAAAATATGTATGAAAGTCTTCGGAAAATATTCCTCAGAAAATATTCTAAGTGTCCAAAGAAATGCTAATGACACTGTAGCAAATGTGGATGACACTGTAGCAAATACGGATGGAACTATAGCAAATGCGGATGGAACTGTAGCAAATGCGGATGAACAAAGCAGATGAAAGTCTTCAGATTATATGCTAAGTGTCCAAAGAAATGCTGGTAGAACAAATACGGACACCGTAGCAAATGCGGATGACACTGTAGCAAATGCGGAAGAACAAAAAAAATGCGGATGAACAAAAGAAATGCGGAAGAACAAAAAGAAATGCGGATGAACAAAAGACTTAGCTGTTGAATATTCAGCAAATACGGATGAACAGATTAACCTGCAACGTAACTAATGCTATTTCCAGCTCCCAATCATCATCCTAACACATCCTTGGCACAGATCTACCATACTACATACTTAGAACAAACTAAACATCATACACATCATAGGAAAACATCTAAAAACATACGTCAACAGTACTCAATCGAACATCATGCTGAAATTCATAGTTTGCTTTAGAAACATTCTGCCCAGTATGCATAACAGCCCCAAACACTTAGAAAACCAGTAAAAGAGGGATCTAGAACTCACCTTGACTACTCCCAAGCACAACTCCCTCAAACCCGAGAACCTAATTGAAGGTCCAATACCTAAAACCCATGAAAACAAGTACTAAATACCATAATATTGGCCCAGAAGCTCGAACCCAGCAGAAAGCAGGGAAAAAACACTTGAAAACTTTACCTTTCTTAAAGAACTTCCACTTTCTCTCTCTAAAACCGGTTGAGAGATTCTCTCTCTCTAGGACCGAAGGTTGAATGGTGTGGGGAAGAAAGTATGGCAGCCCTTTCTTATTTTAAACCTCCACTATGTTCAAGTTTGGCCCTTGCATGCTTTTAACCCTTTGCTTTTGAACTGACTTCCTATTTGCACCCTTACTTTTCTTTTTCTATTCTTTTTAATAAAATTTGGGGTGTTACAAAATTTTAATTTTGGGCTTGAAAGATTGGATCTAGAGATTTAGCTTATATTTAAAAAGACTGGATTTCAAAGGGGGGCGATTGCAAAATTTTACGGGGGCGTTTGAGAATTGAGCATATATATATAACATTAAAAAAAAATTTAGGGTTGGCGGCTGCCCTCTCCCCTTGGGGTAGGTACGTCCCTGCTTTATACTATATGCTACAACCGACCATACTTTGAAGGCGAGCTGAAAACACTTGTTTTTACAACAAGAAAATGTAAAGTCAAAAGACAGATTGTCTTTTGACTAGTTACTAAGTGGTAGCTCACATTCTCTAATATAAAAAGGATAAAAGTACAAAAGTAGAAAGTTATAGTCTTTAAGACCTTAGTCTACAGTTGACAAAAGTATAGACTTTTCACTAACTCAAATAAGTTGGTGAGTCTTTAGAAGTGGCAGCAGAAAGTGGTTTAGCTTTTGTCAAAAGTGAGTCAAAGAAAGCCTGTCTTCTTTGTTTTTGGAAGAAATTAGTTTCTTGGCTTCAGAAGAATTTGTCTTGAAGCTTCAAAAGACTTCATCTTTGGCTTCGAAAGATTTGGTCTTTTGGCTTCGGAAGAATTGGTCTTTTGGCTTCGGAAGAATTGGTCTTTTGGCTTCGAAAGATTTGATACTTAGTGAAATTCCTTGAGTTATATAAAATCTTCCGAAGTAACTTTCTATGTAATTTACATATGCATGCTGAGAGCTTTTTGGCTGAATCAGCCTCTAAGTATAATCCTTACAACCTTTAAACTTATTTGTTTGAATTGGTAGATTAAAATTTTTTTATTGAATTTTTTGTTGTTGAATTTTATAAATTGCAATTCATTTTTGTGTCAAGTAATTTATAAGAATGTGTTCATTATATTTAAATATCGAGAAAATGATGTAAACCTAAAGATTTTAGTTTATATTCATTAATTTGAACCAAAATTTTCTATAAAAATGCCCAAACAAATAAGTTAAAAATGTAAACCTAAAGATTTTATAAACAAATAATTTTATAAACAAATTGGTTAAACCTAAAAAAATCAAAACGAACCAAAACCAAAGTGAAAACCGAAAACTAAAACCGAAAACCAAAAACCGCAGAACCCGAAACCAAACGGTTTTAAAAATTTAGAAACCAAAATATTGGGTTTTGGTCTTGATTTAAGCTAAAACCAAACCAAACCGACCAATGCACACCCTAACTACATGACATTGGTTAGTTTTAGTTGATTTTATTGGTTAGTTTTAATTGATTTATTTTTTATGTATTCAAGTTTGGTAAAAAGATAACAATATTCTCAAATTAAATTGAATGTAGATACCTTGATTTCAAAGCTTTGCAAAGAAGAGAAGGATATAAATCAAAATGATTAAATCTTTGTTTCTTTGCAAAACTAAAAAATTTTCAAAAAATGTTAATGGAAGTTTTATTCTTCTTTCTAGTTAGTTTTTAAGTTGTTGTATTTGATTTATAAAACTTTATAAAAAACTTGAAAAATTATAATTGAGTTTCATAATGTGAAAAAGAGAAGATGATAGTACATCCGTTGATACACTATGACAATAAAAAATAAAAATGTTAGAAAGGCAAAAATAGTTTACGTCTATGTGTTGTTGATTGAATAACTTGAAAATATAATGATCATTACATATATGTTAAGCAATGATAGAACGTTAGAGTATGCATATACATAAACATGAAAGGAACCATACGAGATGATAATAATTGTTTGTTATCAATAGTTTGATGCATGTGAAGATTTGTTTAGTAGTGTGAAAATTAAATACCATTACAATTGTGAGTTTTACCCATGTCCAAGTATGTGTGAGTCTGTACATAAATAAAATTTTATTAGATATAGAATGTTAGGTGGATCTAGTTAATCTATGAGATAATTTTATGAAGACGTCATTAGCATAATTTATGAAATAATTCATGCATATGCCTCAGAAAGCATAGAATTGAACTTCAATAAAAGATAAGACTTTTCTGTTTGTTAAGCTTAGAATACACATATGATATTACATTTGTTTATGAAAACAATAATTGGTTTTAAATCCATTATATGCTAACTAATTCCCAAATGGTCCAACATATCTTGGGGCAAGTTTCACCTTCCTTCTAAAACGTAAGACTCCTTTCCATGGAGATACTATCGGTAACACCTTATCTCTAACTTGAAATTTTAAAGACCGTTGTCTATTTTCAGCATAACTCACCCCATAATCTTCGGCAAATTTGATTCTATCCTTGATATGAGCAATTTTGTTGGTTGTTTCTTGAATAATTTATCGACCAATAAATTGACTATCCCTAATCTCTAACCAACATATAGGTTACTGAAACTTGAGCTTTTATAATGCTTCATATGGTGCACATCGTATTGTAGATTTTATATGAAAATTCAACTAACAGTAAATGAGCATCCGAGCTATCTCCAAAATCAACTACACATGTTCTAATCATATCCTCTAGAGTTTGAATCTTTATCTCACTCTATCCATATGTCTGAGGATGCTATGTCATGTTCAAATCTAAACGCATTAGCCTTTTGAAATGATTGCTAAAACCAGGAGGTGAAACGACTATTTTTATCAGATATAATAGAAATAATAATCTGTCTAGATAATATTTCATCTACATACAATCTGGCCAATTTCTACATCTTAAAATTGTCTATAACGAGCAAGAAATATGTAGATATTATCAATCTATCCACCATTACCGTAGCGGCCGCGATCGCGCGCTACATCGCGTATAGACTTGCGGCCGCTATATGATATATAGCGGTATATAGCGGTATTTGATATAATTTTTTATTTTTTAAATACAAAAAAGACATAAATAGGGCTCGACACTTTCGACCTCCCCTATTCGGTTCCTCATCCTTCAACATCGCCGGTCGTCGCCCTCCCATTCTTCACCGACCTCGCAGGCCGCCGCCCTCCCATCCTGAACCGACCTAGCCAACCGCTGCCCTCCCTCCTACTTGGATTGAAGTTCGCCCTCGCCCTCCTACTTCGATTGAAGTTCAACCTCACCCTCTTGCTTTGATTCCCATTTCGATTCCTGCTTCATCTTTTAGTTGATTGCTGCTGCTAACTGCTAAGGTAATGATTTCTATAATTTTGGCTCTAATTATTCATTATTTTGATTCTTTGATGCTATTGTAAATTTTGTAATTATGAATATGGCAGTAAATTTTGATACTTTGATGTTGTTTTCAAATATAAATGAGCACTAGAACTAGAAGGGAACCTGATATTGAGTGGACCTACGGGACTTTGGTAGAAGGAACCAAAAGCTCGATGCGATGCAATATTATTTTTTTTATTTTAACAGGTGGGATCACAATACACAAGTATCACCTTTCTTGGGATTCCCCTAATGTTATGAAATGTCCCAAAGTTCCCACTAAAGTGAAAGAGTTGATGAAAGAACAATTTGAAAAGAAGAAACGTCCTTGAGAATTGATTGATATCATACCTCATTTTTATGATGTGGTTGATTTAGATATTGATGATGAAGATGAAATCCTAAGTAACCATAGTGAAACTCAATCAAAAGGAAATAGGACCGTTTCATCTACCGGATCAACAGTTAATGCTAACATTAAGAAAACAAAAGGTCCGTTATATTTTATTTTCAAGCCATTAAGCTCATTAGGGGAAAAAAAAGGGGGAATTTAGTTGGGAGTGTAAAAGTTTGCTCGTTGTATGTATGATACGGGTCTTTGAAGTCAACCTATAGGTGTTCTTTGATGGCCGATGGATGGAGGGACTGAAAAGGAAGGGCATTAATCAATTTTCTTGTAAACACTCCTCAAGGAAGCATGTTTGACGCTTCTTGCTATTCTCACACAGGTAACCAGCTAACTTATTTAGAGTTAACCATACTAAATAGGAAAATTTACTAACTTTTGAAATCTCTCGTAGGTGAGAACATGTGTTAAATTGATTGATAGATTCATCAAGAAGGTTAGGCCAGATCATATTATTCAGAGTGTGACAGATAGTGCTAGTAATAATGTTTGGCCGGTAAGTTTATAACAAACTACTAATATGTTGATTTAAGATTTTTAAGTCCGTATAACACTTAAGAAAATTTTAATAGGTCAACTTGTGGAAGAAAAATACCCATGGATTCATTGGACTCCTTGTGCGGCTCATTGTATTGATTTGACGTTTGAAGACATCTTTAAGTTAGCTAATCTGAAAAGAACTCTTGAAAGAGCAATTGCGGTTAAAACATACATATACAACTGCACATTGCTTATAACCACAATGAGAGAGTTCACCGGCCAGAAAGACATGGTTAGGCCCGTAAAAACCCGGTTTGCCACCGCTTTCATCACCCTAAGTTGTTTTAAAGCACATAAGAAGAACCAAAGAAAATTGTTCAATTCTAAAGAGTGGAACAAAAGCAAGTTCTCAAAGAAAGCGGAGGTAAGCATACAACAAATGCAATATTGTTGCCTAGCTTTTGGAACAATGTAAATATTGTTGTGAAGGTTGGTAATACGTCGTTAGCAGTGCTCCGTTTAGTTGATGGGGAGAGAAAGCCTACAATGGTTTATATATATGATGCTATGGATAGAGCAAAAGAGATGATTGCTGCATCTTTCAAGAATAAAAATAGAAAAGTATCAAGAAATTTTCAACATAATTGATGCAAGATGGAATTGTCAGTTGCATCGGCCTTTGCATGCAGCGGGTCATTACTTGAATCCGAGTTTATTGTACTATAACAATGTAGAAGTGAATGATGATGATGAGGTGGTAAGCAGGTTAATGTAATGCATTAGTAAGTTGACATTGAACGAAGACGAGCATATGAAGATTCACTCTGAGCTACCATTATATCGACGTGCTGAAGGGATCTTTGGAAATCCGATGACAAAGAAAATGAGAGCAAAACTTACCCCTGGTATATTTTTTTATATATTATTTATTATTTTAAGAAAGTTGAACTTACTTAGTTTATTTTGTTATTAAATTTTCGATGTGGTGGATGCAATACGGAGCATCGACACCAACACTAAAAAATGTACGATCAAGGTGCTTAATTGACGTGTGGCTCGTTGGGGTGCGAACGCAATTGGAGCGTTTTTGAACATGTAATGAACATTCAATTTAATATTACATGTAAATAATATTTATAAACTTACTATATTTCATTTATGTAGCTTCATTCCAAAAAAAGAAACCGACTCGTTCAACAAAAACTCAATGATCTTGTGTACATTAAGTATAATCAAGCTGTAAGAAGAAGCAATGTTTTCAGAACCGGATCGGACAATAAACCGGATGACTTACTGGTTTACTGGTTGGACCGATCGGACCGGATTAGAGAACCGGATGATGCTATTATTATTAAATAACTAAACAAAAATATAAAGATAAAAACATAAAGGACTTATTATTCATTAATGGTAATTATATTATAATATATATAATATATATTAAAGATTTATGTCGGTGGCTACAGTGCCACCGACATCCACACCTCACAGATAAAACACCTCACAAATAAAACCCTAATCCCCTTCTAAACCCGATGAAGAAATCGAAGCAGAAGATCGAACTGATGAAGAAATCGAAGCAGAAGATCGAAGCAGAAGATCAAGAAGGAAGCTGATGAAGAAATCGAAGCAGAAGATCGAAACAATCACGATCAGGATGATGATTCGAGAAGGAAGCTGTCGAATGTCAACAGTTTCTCCGGCAAGAACGCCTACGACGGCATCTTCATCCAGGTATGTCCGTTGTGAGTGTCGATTTCATTTCTGAAGTTTGATTTTGGATACCATTTGTTGATTTTCGTTTGGGTTCGTGCGGTTAAGTTTTTTGCCTGCGTTTTCTGTTCAGAGCATGATGAATTGAAGGTTCTTCTGGTTCTAAGTGATTAGTAACAGAGTCATTTTGCACTGCTTAGTCGATTTAATTTCTGCAGTTCGATTTTGGATACCATTTGTTCATTTTCGTTTGCGTTCATCTGGTTAAGTTTTGTGCCTGCGTTTTTTGTTCAAAGCATGATGATTTGAAGGTTTTTTTGGTTCTAAATGATTAGTAATAAAGTAATTTTGCACTGCTTAAATGGAATTGTCGGTTTGCTTGCGATCATAGTTTGCTATTTTTGACATTAAAAATGTCTAAATAGCACACCAAGGTGATTTATATATATAATGTATAAAATAATTGTTTTGCCACAAAATAACAGCACAAAATGGTCTGAATTGCAGAACATATTGACCCAAATTACCATCAAACAAAGACAAATAAATAAAGAATGGCATTAACCATGCTGGTTATTCAACTTCAACATGAAAGGGCTTCACTTTGGCTCTTTTCACATGCTTAACATGAACAACTGACAGCTCTGCAAGACTGCAACATTAAGGATCATACAAGCTGCGACCAAACAGTTAGAATATAAGTTAAAATAAAAGATAAAAAACTAACTTATCTGGCAGAGCCACTCTAACAAACAGAAGTAGTGTCCAACTTCTTCAGATATCTGCTGTAAGAGAAATGAACATGTAACAGCAATAACCATCATAAGCAATGATATATAGAGCTAAATGAGTGTCAAAGAGACTTGCTTATCTTCTACATATGAAGCTAATATTTATATTAATATCAGAGTTCAAGTCACCTTGAACATGCCTACACACTAAATACAAGATTGTTACTTTCAAAGAAAGATGGCAAACATACGATTGTAAGTTGAAACTAAAATAAAGGAACTTTTGAGAACTTTAGTAAGGCATATTATTCATATTACTTATTAGGTAAGTTGCACATTCTGATACTAATTTATAAAAGAAGATAACTTTGGGAACATTTGTTGAAGAAAACATCAAAAGTTAGACTGAAAGGGATCTTGTGTTGGTTGAATCAAGGTTATTTAGTAGAACTGTTGGAAGGTAGAACTGCCCAGAAAGATGGAATTGGTACCTCATGTTTGACCATTATTAGTAGAGAGTAGAAATGTTATGAATTAAGTTTAACTTATTAGTATGGAAGAGAAGGTTTTGCTTTCTGCAAGTTATGTTGTTTATTGCAACTACAGTATACGGATTGTTAAGAAAAATGATTTTGTGTAATGTATAAATCAGGTATCATTGTAGACTACAGTCGTTTTCATTTAACCCTACCCACTCCACCAACCGATCGAACTCCCCTTTAATAATAATAATAATAATAATAATAATAATAATAATAATAATAATATAAATCAGGTATCATTGTAGACTACAGTCTTTTTCATTTAACCAACCCATCAGGTATCGCAAATCCCCTTTACTTTCATCGATAATCGCTCTTGTGATCTCGGGGTTGTGATTTATATGTGAAATTCGGTATCGCAAATCCCCTTTACTTTCATCGATAATCTTTAATTGCTCTGGTTTAAGTAATTGAAGTAAAGTTAGTTACTTTTGGTAGAAGTTGTGCATCGGTTGAAACGGTGGAATACGAATTTTGAATCTTTAAATGATATGATGTTGGAATGGTTGAATGAAACCATAGTAATCAATGAAAAATAAAGAGAATGATTGGTGGTGACTGGTGATTTAGTGAAGTATTTTAGGAAAAATGCCATTGATTCTAAAATCATTATAAGAAAGAAAGAGTATTGAACTATGATGTTTGCGACTTTGTGTCAACAATTCTGAAGATTTAGTTTTGTATGATGATTGTGTAAGTTCTTTGTTTGGTTGCATAACTTTGAGCTCCTTGCAGGTTTAAGGCTTGCTTGAAGATGATTTGTAGCTGACAGGTTGCTGCGGGACTCGCATTTCATTTGGGTGAACATATTTGGAGCATGATCGTGTGCACTAAAGCCAACAATGAAGCGTTTTGTATACATCAATGATGATGATTCATCGCACGAGCTTTTTTGTGATAACCGTGTATCAAACAGAAAGTATACATTGTTAAATTTCATTCCCAAAAATTTATGGGAACGTTCAGGTAATATTATTACCTAGATGACACTAAGATTTTACATACTGATATAATGAATTTGTGTGTGTATTCCAAATATAAGTTTAAGGACTTTATCTTTGAGAATGAATGAACCTAGTGTCCAAGAGTTAAAACCATGAACAAGTAGAACTAGATGAAGCTTGTGATCATAAAACTTGTCATTGGGTATGAATTATATCTATCAAAAGTCACTGCAGTACCAAGTGAAGGGCTGATTGACTGATTTCTGTTTGTGTTATTGTAGGGTTGGAGTCTTGATCTTGTGCAGCTATATAACGCTTCCGCTATATGCGCTTCTATCACAGGTTAGTCTACGTTTAGTAACTCCGATTGGTCGATTTTGATCATTCTGTCAAATGTGTTTTGCGAATACACGAACCGTAAGAAACTAGATTCTGGGCCTCGCACCTCAGCGACGATTAAACTGTTTACTAGCCGAACACTAAGGCTTGCATAGCCGCAGCAACGCGCGGCATCCGTAACTAGTTTAATTTAAAGTAATAACATTAGAAAAACTAGATATTTAAACATTAAAATCACAATTAAATAGATTGAATAAATGTTCTTTAAAAAAATAAATGAATAATTTAGTTTTTCAATAAATTAAAGTTGCAAGTCTGCAACAACTCATCTACTATATACTTTTCCTTTCACCGATTTCTTTTATTGTTTACCATTTTTCTATATGAATTTACTCATCTTCTCTAGTTTCCTTTCAAGTCTTTCATTTTCCATCTTTACTCAGGTTGCAAGTGCAGGCTTTTGAAGTGTACTAGCTAACTATCTTGACTATCTTGAGAGGGTGACTCCGACAACAACTTATTCAGGCAAAGACGAGGAATATCCAGCATCCAGATCCGACAAGAACGAGGCCCTGTTCATATTGTAGATCCGACAAGAATGAGGTTGTGTTCCTCGATTTGTTGCAGCTCCGGCAAGAATGAGGTTGTGTTCCTCGATTCGTTGCAGATCCGACAAAGAGGAGATCACGCTCAACATTTAAAGTAGATGAACACCGATCCAACCAGCTGCCCGGTTTTCCAGTTTGACCGACGACTCTCTCCCAACCGGCCGGTTTTGTCCAGAATAAATGAACCAGGGTTGATCAGACAGGTCATATCACCAAATCCCGGTTGAACCGGTCGGACCGGCCGGTGTGATCCGAGTGTGAAAACATTGAGAAGAAGGAATGATATGCGTGATACGATTGACCCGATTATCTTAGATGATGCAAATGTACAAGATCTGAATGAGTGGTTGATGGGAGCCTTAGAGGAGGTCTAGGAGGAGGATGAAGCAGATGCCCTGGTGTTTAAGGGTGAAGATTTGACATGAAGTCATGTTGCAGAGGCTACCGGGGCGGGTGAGGCGCCTTATTCGACAAGAGCAAGTGGGAGTAAAAGGGGTGCCAAGGCCTCCACATCAAGCTCAAAGCCTAGAAAAAGACGTTTAGTAGATGAAGATGGAGATTTTGATGTGGATGCTGAAGAAAAAGATGTTGGGGCTTGTAAAGATTTTGATCCAACATCTAATCACGATGATGATGATGAGGATGAGCCGAAATATGAAGATTTAGATAATTAGTAATGGACTATTTTATCTATTTTAATTGGTGTTTGTTAAACTTTGTAGTAATTTATTGTTAAAACATGTTTATTTTTAGTGAATGTACAATATTTTTATAATTGCGACTACTTTATCGCTAAACACAAAATAGTTGTCGCTATTTGCCGCTATTCGCTACCTGGCATATAGATAGTGTGTCGCCATTTATCGCTATTCGCTATTGACAACTGTGGTCCTGGGTAGCTTAGTGATAAAATTCATTAAGATTTGCTCCCACTTTTAATGAGGATTTCTAGTTGTTGTAGTAATCCAGATGGTCTATGATGTTCAACTTTGACCCTGGCATATGTTAGGTATATCTTGCTTTAAGCTTTGCATAGTTTAGGTATATCTGCATGTATGAAGCAATCACCCTCTTCATACCAGGACAACGATAGTATTCTCTTAGATCCTTGTATATCTTATCGACTCCTAGGTGAATGAAATACTTAGACTTGTGGTACTCATCTAGAATTAGCTCTTTTAGGTTATTTAGATTTAAAACACAAATTTTGTTATTAAAGTAGAGAACTTTATTATACTTGGATCCAATCCTTGATTATGCTACACACAACAATTTATTTTTTAACTCATTTTTCTTAACGACTTCTTTCTATGCATGACATATTTGAGGCTTTAGACTTGTTTAAACAATCATTCATAATAAACACACTCGAATTGTCTTAACCCTTTCCTTTCTACTCAATGTATCACTAAGGACATTTGTCATCCCAAGTGGTAATGGATATCATATTCATAGTCATTTAGGAATTCAACCTATCTATTCTATCACATATTTCAGATCCAATATATGTTGAAGGCTTTTATGGTAGGTATAAGTAATGTATCTTAACTTGATGGGATGTGTATGTGATGACTTTATCTTTCCACATCAATACATAACCAAGTTATTGGTAGGACATATTACATTACACAATGAAATTATCTATTCCCTTAGGAAGAAATATGATTGATGCATGGCCTAACTGTTGTTATAACAGCTGAAATGCATGCTCTTGCTTTTCCCCTAGTCAAATTTCTTGTCTTTCTTGATTAAAATCATCATGGCTAGGCTATTTTAGTTGGGTCAACATGGATTCCCATGATTAAATGACCTAAAATTATCTCTCTCGAAGCCAAGGTTCACAGTTCAAAATTTTAGCATATAGCTCGCAAGCAATTTCAAAATTAACTCCAAGTGTTGCTTATGGTCCTCTTTGGTTCGTGAATAGCTTAAAAGGTCGCAAATGAATACTATCACAAATACACACCCTGTTGTTAGATTCATGAACATTTTAGGAACATGCGTTAGCCAAAACAACGTAATTAGAAACTAATGTCGATTTAGAGTTTTGAAAGCAGTTTTTAGTATGTCATCCTACTAAATCCTCAACTCAAATCTAAGTTAATTTTGGAGAAGTATGTTGACCCTTCAAATTAATCATATAGGTCATTAGTCCTAGGTGAAATGGATATCGATTCTTGATCATCAGCTTGTTGAGTTACTGCTAATCGATGTACATTCTAAACGATCTGTCTTTCTTCTTTACAAATAAGACCGGTGCTCCACAAGGCGAAAAGCTTGGTCTAAGAAACCTTTATCCAAAACTTCTTCAATTGACTCGACAACTCGACTAGCAGTGAGCAACATGATGATTTAGAAATTGGCACTGCCTCTGGGATTAAGTCAATGTGAAACTTGACTTGTTGTGGTCAGAGGGTAAAACAGAAAAATCTCCAAAAAAAGACTTGTAGATGATTTCTTGCAATCGAAATGTCTTGAATACATTTGTCCTCGGATTTCTTCATGACCACGTGTGCTAAAAAGGCCTTACATCATTTCATCTATCATTTATAAGCCCTCATGAAAGAGATGATCTTTAAGCTCCACCCTGGCTTTTCTCCTTGAATCATAAGGATCTCTACAGTGGTAATGGAATTTGTATGATTTGTTTTGAGCATACATCTCGGCATGATATTTGGACAACCAGCATCCTAGCAACAAAATTAAAACTTCCAAGTTCTATAGGCAACATGTCTATACTAAAGCGATGTTTATCTAAATTCAAGGTACATCCTTGAAAAATTTCCTTTGTTTGATTAGTTTATAATTAGGTAATTATATAGTATAGCTATTATGCAACCTATTTGATCTACACTGATTAGTTGTCTAAACTCGGTTGAAATAAAACTCATATCAGCATAGGTATCAAATATTATGAAATTTTTTTATTATTAACATGAAATGTATTTGTAACGACATTCGGATCTTGCAACCGTCTCTTGACCTGATCACAAACTATTTTCCCCGAGTTGGGTTCTCATAGTTGATGCAGTTTTGTGTTCCCTATAACATCTAGCTTACTGTGTCTCTTCCCCTAGCTTGAACTTGGGCATTCCATCAAATTAAAACTTTTTTTTGGGAATGAACAAGCAACATACTTGAGTTTGCAGTTATCCAGACAACCATTGATGTCTAGAACAGATTCCATTTTTTGATCCAATGCAGGATAATGACCGCTCTTCTGTTCCATAAAAGTCCTTTTGTTTGTTTTTCACAAACGTATTGTACGAACATCCCTTACTTGCACCTTCGATGCCAGTTCCTCCTTTGTTTAAGTTGTTTCCTCGGCTACCAGACTCTCCTCTGGATGCCTCTTCGTTTATAATATTTTCACTCACTTATGTAACTATGGTTAGTATGGGCATAACCATTGTTTAGTGATTAATTCTATGAGATCAGGTGTTATCGACTCGTCGTCTATTCGTCGGGTTCTCAATATTTTTTCTATATCAATTATAATAATATTTCTTGATGTGTACTTAAATGAATGACAAGGTAGTAGACTAAACATGTCACGTTTCATTAATAATTTTCATTTTCCGTTCATATTTTACAACAGTTTTGAAACAACATAACTAGCTAAAACAGTATTGATACACTTACTATCTTGTACAATAAAATACTAGATAATCAAACAGAATAACAAGTTAGACACTAGTGTAATCACCTAATCAATAGGTACCATATCTATGCTTCATGAACATTTAGGATTTAATCATACACATAATCTTTGGCTCATAACAAACTTCGTCATCATAAATCAAGACTGGACTACCAACGGGCGCTATCAAATATTTTTTTTCTAACAAACTATGCTGATCTTATGAGCATCTAGCCAATTTATTCCAAACACAACATCAAAACCTCCAAAGATCATAATTGGTAGTCTATCTAGAAATCTATGCCACAATGTTATATCAAAATTTAAGGCTAATTCATACAAAATATGTCCAGGAATAGAATAGAACACTAGATGTTTTGGATTGTTAGGGGGTGAATATTTGTTAGGGCCGAAATATTTTGTATCATGAGAATAAATATATTTCAATCAAAGCATATTCTTTTGGTAGAAATATATTCAGTAGATTTTTTTTCGGCCCAAAATATGAGAGCAGAGTTTGAGATGGTTGACCATATGAAGAGGAGACATGCAACAAGCAGAGTCAGACCATAAGTAGCTTTGGATGAGTGGATTAATCATGATTTGTTAGATTTACAACTCTCTAAAGACATGATTGGAATAGGAGTCACTGTAGGACATAGGATTAAGGTTATGAACTACAAGGAAAGATTAAAGATCTATCTTAAGGCCTTGGTTTGCTTTTATACTTTTGACCGTCTTATCGTATACTTATGTTACATATGCTTATCTAGGACCTACACTTTCGTTTACTTTATTTTATGTGTCTTTGATTGCTCTTTTCACATGTGTTTATGTGTGTGTTTGTGCGCCCTCGCATGTTGTTACATCCTTGTTTATGTGCTTAGCTTTGCCCTTGATCCCTCATACACTTTAATTCTCATAGCTACATTATATGTTACTTCATTATGTGTGATATCATTGTATAATATCTCTCTACGTGCTATCTCCTTGTATGTTCTTACGATACATGTTATATGCGTTGGTAAGTCCAAAATAAAAAAGGAAAAAAATTATAATAATTAAATTAATTAATTGAAAAATTGGGACTGAGAGTTTCAGTAGAAACAGTTTTTCATCTCCTAAAATAAAAGAAAGTTTGTCCACATCTCACCTCCCAAGACACCCCACTCTAGTTTTAGCTATTGAGTGGAATTTACTAGGCAAATTTTGATTGTTAGAGTGTTGTTATCTTTCCATGGGAACTTAGCTTTTCTTAAATTTTCGGGCTCCTTAGCCTATGTTTTTCGCATTAGTGGGGCTGGGGCTTTGGCGTGTGGATTTGTTTGGGCAACTGATATGTACTCTTTTAAGAAATTCTATGCTATCTTATTTACGGTTTTATTTTTATTTTTTATTTTACTTGTGTCTCACAACTTTATGCTATGTTATGAGTAAGGCACAATTATTCTGGCACTACCTTTTGTCATGTTGTTTTGATTCTCGGCGTCACACATTATATGTTATTTATTTGTTATCATGTTAAATGGATGCTAATCTTGAAATATCAATGTTGGTTTTTGGTGTTGGAGGTTTCAACGGAGTAAATTCTTTATTCTACATGATAGAGGAATTGTTATTTTCATTTTATTCTTTTTAGACAACACCTATAGCTTACTAGGAGTGAGATTTTACAAAGTGTGTTTCTTCCTTTATCAATGATAAACATTATTAGTAACATAACCATTGACACACGATACGAGTAGCTAATTTTTATTTTATTTTTTTATATTGAAGTGAATTTTATGTATTTGAGTGGAAATTGATATAAACTTTTTACTTCAAATTTAAATCCATATAATCTTATACGATCCTGCTTCAATATTTTCGCACATAATTCAACCGTCTTCACTAAATTCTAACCATTTAAAAGGCAACTAGTCGTTTCTTCTTTTTCCCCTAACTAATCACAAAGAAGTTATTCTAAACGAATTCATTGGCTTTAATATACCAAAATTAAATCATGTTAACTAATGACATTGTAGACGTGTGCTAATTAGGCTTAAAACATGTTTAACAGTTTTAGTAACTATTAATATAAACTAAGAATAATGTGTCTAAAAACATGAATACGAGTACTCAAATCATCCGGCTTTAGATGTTCTTGCTACAGGTGGAAGTATAACCGAATTAAGGTCAGCAGGATAAGGAGACCACAACCCTAATCCTCCCCTGGTTTCTTTTAATCCACTATTGTTGCCTTTAAACTCGTTTAAGGATTTAACCCACTCGATTTTAGAGGAATGTTCACGAGTGTGTGGGTGCAATATAAAGATCGAGTTATATTCACAGTTCGGGAACATGAAGAACTTGAAATTGCCCTTTAACCTGTAAACAACAAAGCCGAAACTTAACTGATCTCTTGGCGTGAACAGATTCACCTCATTGAACCACAGACAACTAAATAAGTTGGTCAGCGGTGTATGTTCACGTATTATTATAGCTCCTTCTGGTACATCTGGTTTACAAGAAATATGACATCAGATTTCAGAATAATGTCCCAACTAAAACAAAATAAATAAATAAATAATCTAAAATAAAAAACAACTTTTCGACAGAGTTCCTATTGAAAATAATCATAGTGACAAAATATTAACATTGACTTGGTCCAAAAATAAAAGGGTATTCTAGATATTCAACTAAGAACAAAACACTCCAGTAAAACTAAGAGGTAGAATTGCATAATACTGGGACACAGATTATGATAGTATTGATTTTGGTTCACAAATCACCATATGTTGGTGGCGGATATACGCGTCAAGAGGCCAATTGCCCAACGGAACAAGAGAGTGACACCCAGGATCAGATGGGGCCAGCTCAAAGACGAAAAGATTACCATTTTTAGAGATAAAGTCATACAAATGAACCAAACTGGGCCACAGGAAGATGCAAACCAAAAGTGGAGGTTATGGCAAATAGGCTCATCCAAGCAGCTAAAGAAACGCTTGGAGTCACAACAAAAGGGCAGTTGGTCATAAGGAATCATGGTGGTGGAACGAAAATGTACAGGAGAAGATACGAATCAAACAACAAAGTTTTAGAGAGCTTATACACTGTAACAATGACGAAGAACACGCGGAGCTAAAACAAAAGTACAAGGAGGCTAAGAGACAAGCGAAAAAATCAGTGTCAGAGGCAAAAAACACGGCGTATGAAAGGATGTATAAGCGATTAGAGACGAAAGAAGGAGAGCATGACATGTTTAAGATAGCCAAGGCAAGAGAAAGAAGAAGACAGGACCTGACAATGGTCAAGTACATAAAGGATGCGGAAGGAAAGGTTTTGGTGAAGGAAAAGATATCAAGGTCAGATGGAAAACTTACTTCGATAACCTATTTAACAATAGGAATCAAAATCAACAAACTGAGGTAGATAGAACAACTCAAACAACGCAACAAAACCAATGCTATTGTAGAAGCATCACAGTTGACGAAGTTACAAGAGCCATGAAGAAAATGGGAAGGGCTAAAGCGGTGGGGCCAGACAACATACCGATCGAAGCGTGGAAATGCCTAGGTGATGAGGGTCTCAAATGGCTAACAGATCTATTCAACACTATCTTTAAGACAGGGAAGATGCCAGACCAGTGGAGAACCAGTGTCATAGTCCCCATGTATAAGAAAAAAGGAGATATTCAAGGTTGCGAAAACTACAGGGGAATAAAGCTACTGAGTCACACGATGAAACTATGGGAAAGAGTTATTGACACGAGAATTAGACGGGAAACCCAGATAGCAATAAACCAATTTGGATTTATGCCAGGACGCTCTACGACAGAAGCCATACACGTCATAAGAAGGATAATGGAGAAATATAGAGAAAAGAAAAGGGACCTCCATATGGTATTCATCGACCTGGAAAAGGCCTATGACAGTGTACCGCGACAACTAATTTGGGAAACTCTACGACTTAGAGGGTTACCAGAGAGGTATATCAAATTAATTAAGGATATGTATGACGGGGCAAAAACGCGTGTGCGAGCACCGGCAGGAGACACAGAATCATTCTCAGTGGAAGTGGGACTCCACCAAGGATCGGCATTGAGCCCATTTCTCTTCGCACTAGTGTTGGATGAGATGACTAAGTCTATACAACAGTCAGTCCCGTGGTGCATGCTCTTTGCGGATGATATTGTCTTAATAGGAGAATCTAAAATGATGCTTAACGACAAGCTAGAGCAGTGGAGAGCAACGTTGGAGAACAAAGGATTAACGATAAGTCGCTCTAAGACGGAATACATGCATTGTAACTTTGGTGGTGACGAGGAAGAGGACACCCAAATCAGTATCCAGGAAATGCCGGTCCCACGGACATCTAGGTTCAAATACCTGGGCTCGTACCTGCAGGAAGACGGAGAGATACACAGCGATGTAGCTCACCGTGTCCAAGCAGGATGGTGCAAGTGGAGAGCAGCATCAGGGATCCTATGTGACAAGAGGTTTCCAGCAAAACTTAAGGGAAAACTATACAAAGTCGTGGTACGCCCAGCTATGCTATATGGAACAGACTGCTGGGCCATAAAGAAATCGCACGAGAAACAAATTGAGGTTGCGGAAATGCGAATGCTAAGGTGGATGAGTGGCCATACAAGACTGGATCGGATAAGAAACGAAGTGTTTCGACAGAAGTTAGAAGTGGCTTGTATTGCAGATAAAATACGAGAGGGAAGATTACGGTGGTATGGACATGTCAAGAGGAGACCAATGGCAGCACCGGTCAGAGCAGTGGAGAACATCGTCATAGAGGGTAGGAAGAGTAGAGGAAGACCTAGGCTGACTTGGGAAGAGAAAATTAGGCGAGATATGGCACACTTGCACCTCTCTGAGCACATGATCGAGGATAGGAGCGAGTGGAGACGTAGAATTAAAATTAAGGACTTTTAGTGGTTTCTGTAGCTAGGAAGGGAGTCTGAATACTTCTTTCGGGGCCTGATGTGTATGTAGTACACTGCGACCTTTTTAGGGAAAATTTGTTGCTTCCTTGATGCATGCTTGTTCATTTTATATTCCTTTTTGGTGATGTTTTAATGTTTGCTGTATGATGGGTACGGTAGCATATATCATATAGCTTATATCGTATGTTTGATTATATGTTGATTTCCTACCTTTATTGCTTTTGTTATCGAGCCGGGGGTCTCTTTGGAAGCGGTCTCTCTACCTATCTGGATAGAGGAAAGACTTGCCACCACCTACCCCCCCAGACCCTACTCTTAAGTGGGATATACTGGGTTTGTTTGTTTGTTTGTTTGTATTTTCATTGAACCTGTGCGCCTGGTCAAACCGTTTCCACTATAACGGGGGAAGCAGATTAGAATTGTTTTTAATTGTCAGAACCAAAAAGCATCTAGAGAATGTTTCTGAGTGCTATTAAAGAGATTAGGACTCTTATCTTTTTATTGGATCAAAACTATCCAATATGGAGAAGCTAACTCTAAGTCTGTAACAACACTGATTAAAGAGATGAATGTAAAATTATCTATACGAATATACCTATCATTATCTTTTATCACTTTCAAAACACACATCCAATGTCCGATCTTATTTATACCTAGAATTTACATTGTAGCTGCTATTTATTCCTGAAAAGTTAACTAATTTCAGTTAGTTGACTCTTAAAGGTAGATTGTGGACACTTCATTTTAGCAACGTATAGATTAAACCCAAATCAACCAGCAATTTCCTTAAAACTTTTTCTTCTTAAATTTTAAGTCCGAAACGATTCATTTGCATCCAACGAGTTCATGAAAGCATGAATAAAAGCAGTTCTTAGTGTTCCCCTAGTATGTTACTGTTAGAGAGTGTTATAAACATTTATGAACTGTAAGAACATTTTCTTAAACTATATTGGCAGTCAAATATCACAAATTTTATGGAATTATGGTATGATCCAAGTATATAACAAAATTCAAAAGATGTTAGAATGTTACCGCTTTTGGTTTGCTTCAACGGTGTCCAAGGCTCTAATCCTTCATAACGATATATTGTCATGTGGTGGTCAATAAGAGGCCTGGCATATCGCTTCCTTCGTTTGTTAGAATCAGCCTCCTCATATATATTCTTATGATGCTTATGCTGAGCTATGGCAAATGTATGCTTTCCACGCCATAAATATCTGCCATGCCAAAAACCTTAAGAACCTCGGCATTTTTAAGAAATTTAAAACATGCACACACACATATACATATACACACATATGTATACATACAATACACACATACATCATACACATATACATATACACACATATGTATATATGTATATATACATATGCACACATACATCATACATACATACATACACACATATACATACACACACATGTATAACACAAAAAGAGAGTATACCTTTCCAACATAAGCAATGGATCAACAATTAGCTCCATTTTTCCATCAATCCAGATGCTGTAAAGAGCTTGAGGGAAAAGTCTATGAGTCAATATTTTAGGAACCTTGCCATTCCTTCTAGGCTCATCATATGGTGGATTCTTAAGCAGGATAAGGCGCCAAATACCGACCCATTTGTCATTTCTCACACTAACATTTGTCTTTATAAAATTTAAAGATATCTCATCCACCACCATAAGAAAACAAAACAGCTTCTTGGATCTAGGGCTTACATTTGATGGCTGATGAGGTGTATCATATCCATCAAATATTCCAGATGCAACCACAAATTTACATTTCTTAACATATTCCACATCTTTGGGAGACATTTCAGCACCACCATTTTTCATAAAACCACAATGTACCTAACAAGGAATACATAAATTTTACCCTCTATGAATGAAGTCAAAGTAACAATACAAGATAGCTGGACAGATGAATACCTTCATGCTTGATTTGAGCTTAAAACTATCCTCTCTCTGTTTCCAACTTTGATGCCCTCCAAATAGTGGAGAAGACTGGGACCCATTTGTGTTTGCATCATCTTCTTGAAAGTAGGATAAACTTTGAACAAATTTTGAAGGAGACTTTTTTTCTGGAATAACTACTTTTTCTGGGTCATTGGCCAGGGGAATGGAACATCCTAAAAATCACAGAATTATATTACCCTCTAATTTTATGATGATAGTCAGTTTTCAATCAAAGAATGAGATAGCAGGCTTACGATGTGGCGGTGTTACTAGCCCCATTGTGTGTAACATCTGATACACTGTGCTGTCTTTGTTACAGATAGCTGCACCGAGTAATAATAACAAGTATATAAACTTGTGCAGCAGGTGCAATAGTAAATACACTACCGACTAAAACATCAAAACATGAAAGAAAAATAACCAGTATGCATACATTTCCAATACCTGAAAGGAACACAAGAGATGACTGGCAAGTCCATATATGAAACAATAAAACAACAAGAATGAGCAACATCCATAGTATACCACCGACTAAAAGCAAACGAACGAATCCCCTTTTCCATATAACCTTAATCGAAGACGATTTATCAGCACCTAAGAAACCATCACTTCCATCTGCACCCAGCAATAGCTCAAATCACCATCATTGTACACTTTAAACAATGATCTATTAAAAACAAGATCATAATCATTCTATTATCTTAATCCACGATGCATCACAGATCAATGCCCTAAACCTAACAAACTCATTTGTCGCACTAATCAAATAGTCAAGTACCTTAATCAATTCTCACACATTACCTTTAATCTGTAAGCTATAATTTGATCGGTCAGGCCTACGGCTTGCGCGTAGAGACACAGACCGATGAACGTCATTGTCCATACTTGAGCTCTACTGCATTCAACATCAACGGAATCAAACGATCCGCGAGTTCATTCAGCACAAGATCTAGATGAATCAAAGAGGAATGATTTTAGACATTCTATCAGGATAGTTGAATCAAAGGAAGAAACAGTGGATGTTTCAGTGATGTTACCCGATTGCTATGAAGTTGGAGCTTCTGGTGTATCAACAAGAGTTTATAGGGATGGATTTGAAGTATGAAACGGCGAGATTCTCCGGCGAGCCTAAGTGGTTTTCCGGTGAGCCACTCCGTCGGTGTTGTTACTGATTTGTATCTACGGTTTTCCAAAACGATCCCCGAGATCTGATCTTCATCAATATTTCACTCTTACAATTTTATCCCTTGTCTTTGTAAATTTGTTTTTTTGATATGCACTTTTAGATTAATTTTTTGTTTTAAGTAATATAATATATATTTTTTTCATCGATTTTATTGTATTATGTATGTATTTATGGGGATGAGGGGACCATGGGTTGTTCACTGATATGTTTGTAATTTTTGTTTACTATTCCCCTTGAAACAAAACCTTCCCCATCGTAAATCACGATCTCATCGACCTCTCTCAACCACAACATTCTCTACACCTCTCGCCATCCCTCATCAGCAACGTACCCTTTGTCGGTGGAACTCCTCATCAGAGCATCTCTCCACCTCTGACATACCATTTTTTTTATTAGTTTTCTATTATCAAGTGTGTTTATGTAGCACCTGCTTATTACTTGTAGAGTATTTACAGTAAAAATAAAAGTGATTGAAACTTTTTTTCCAGATAGCAACAATGATGTTGGCAGAATTAAGCGGCACTTTAGTTAACGATTATGAGAAAGAGAAAATGATAAAACTTATTATCATATTTTTCTAATATTTGATAGATACTTTGACAGTTGGTCTTGTTTTACTTGGACCCTTGTAAAATCAACCCTAGTTCTAAAAGAATTCAATAGATTATTAATTATTATTATCATATTTTTCTAATATTTGATGTATAACCATCAAAATCAGTAGGAATATCATCTTTTGTTAAATGCTTGATAATAAGGTTTATAAATACTGTTTACAAGGCAAAATAAATGATAAGTTCTACAACTATTTTTAAATACGAGTGGGAATGCTCGCGCGTTGCTACGAGTGGGGCGTCTTTTATGTTAGGACAGCTTGTGTGACATCCCTCAATATGCAATTCTCTTGAACTATTCCGTTTGGATGCCTAACTTGAGTTTTATGGTATTTTGGATGATGATCGAGAGTGGAGGCTCAATCAAGAGTAGAGAGATTTATGATCTATATACAGATGCAAGAATATGTTGGAACCTAGAAAAATGATATGAAGTTTGACTCACATCATCAATCGAACCAATGCCAAAATGACCAAATACATTTCCAATGTCGTATTTGTCAACTCCATAATCTAGAAATATAAGTGTATATTAATCATAAAAAAGACTATCCGTAAACTATTTAGCCTTGAAAACTAACCAATGTGCCTCGTATGAAGTATCATGCTATAAAAGTGTACATTACAAAAGCGTAAATATAAGGATACTACCAATGCTACCATTAAAATTAATTTTCTTTTTATCTTCTTTTGAAGAGAGTTGTTGTGATTAAAAGAAAAGAAAAAATGTATCAAATCAAAAGTTTTTGTACATTTAAGAACTGTGAATATTGGTGGAGACATCATGATAGTCATGAAAATTTACATTACAAACAATAGTTTAAAGATGGATTAGTATATGTGAGTTCAGTCGCAAAATGAGAATCTTATGGTCCATATCCAAGAAATGCATTTGTGTATCTCTCGTCATGTACGTCCCTTTAATCATCACTGATACAAGTAACAAATTCTCTACCAAAAAATGTCAAGAGGAAGCATTAATAACAAAAAAAGGGATGTAAAGATATCTTTTAAAACATTACCTCAACATCGACACCGACATGAAGATCAAGCTGCACCAAAGAGTCAATGGTTTATGCAATTTGGCGTAGAATGTTTGTGAGTTGTTGATGGGTTTTGATCTCCAAGTGAAATATTGTGTCTTTGTGCATATGAGAAGATTTCACCACACGATATATTCTCTTAAATTCTACATTGGCAATGGAACCAGGGCCATGGTCTTTGCATTTGTCTTTCTAGTAGCATCCATGATATTTTTACATGAATCCTCAATTAATGGTACCCAGTATGGCCTCAGTTTAATCCTAATTTTATGCTTTGGTGTTATCTAAGATACCTAAATTTTTAAACTTCTAACATTATGCAATAAAATGATCAACATTTGCAGCTGGTGTTGACTCATTTTATTCTTTAGGTATTTTTATTATGCAAGGACAATGTATTCTTTATGAAACTTACAATGAAAATGCCACTAAGAAAATGGAGAATATAAAATAAATGTTATGACAGTGGCACAACAAATAGATTTTTGCTAATCTACTTACCGTGTTGCTTTTTCTTCTTAAAAACAGGATCAGTGTTTGATCTATAGTTTTATGAATAGCATAACTATACCGTGTAACAATATGTATCATGTATTCTGGTTCTATAACTATAAACTCAAAAAAAAGCATCCTAAGTAGTCTAAAATTTATAAAAACCATAAAACCTTCTTAAATGCTGTGTATTTATTTTAGTAAATGTTTCATGTTTTACCAAGTAGCATTTTTAGATTCTTGGTGCCAATGTCATTTCGATTACTTGGTTTTTTTGACAGGGAATAGTAATGCGAAAAAGCAAAGCTTTTAAACTTGAAATGTAACAAATATAACTATAGGGATTTTAAATGTGCTTATTGAAAGTGAATCCTCATATAATCGTTCTTAGCCTGATATATATATATAATCACATATGAGTAACAAATTTACTTTATGATTAAATGTGCATGTGTAGATCCATTAATTAGACCTTGGATGAACTTATATCCATGACACTCGAACTTGCAGTATCACCTTGCACAAAATGAAGATGCAACCCTTTTAAGTTGTAGAAAATACTAAATGAGCAATCATAACTCAGAAACTAAAAAAAATCAACATTTTGGTTTTTATAAGTTTATTAAACTGTTTAACAACACTAATGAACAATAAAAATTCATAAACTAAAAAAATCAATATTTGGTTTTATAAGTTTATTAAACTGTTTAACAACACTGATATGAGTCCATAGCAGTTAAAGATTTAGGAAGAGGCCTTGATGAACGGAGCAACTCAACATTTTACCTTATCTTCTCTATGATATCCTTATGGTCATTTTCCAGTTCTGAATTGAAAAGAAAGAAAAGTAGAAGTTCAATTGAATAAAAAAATATCAATTAATTTGAAGAGTCTTTGATTTTGGTGGAACCTGCAAGGAAATTCAAAAATGAAATAGATTTGATGTAAAAGAATTAATACATTGACTTCTACATAATCAAAGTCATATGATCATAAACCTACAAAAACACTAAGAGTAGTTCATTTCAATGATAAAGATCACACTTACACAACTTGCTAGTTTGCATCGGTTAGCCTGCACTACTGGAACGCCAATTTTTGACCTTGGAAACCCCTGTAGGGAAAGTTACTTTTTAGAATCGTACTTCAAGTCAACTTCTAAATTCTCAAATATACTTGTAACTGTTATAAATATACTTGTAACTGCTGTAAATATGGTTAGGATCATAAATAAATGCATCAATCAAAATTTAATTTGATGTTAGAATATTGGAAGTACATAATAACTCATTTAACATGGCAAGATGACTTAAAAATTACAGAAAATCGAGTTTTGAACTATCTGCAGTAGATAGAAAGAGGCACAAACATGCGAAGAGAGCTTAAATTTTTGATTTGTACTTGTGACCAAGATAGATTGAACATAATGATACCCACATGCACAATGTAATCATACATCCTAACCAAGAGGTAAGTAATGTTTGAATGCTAGACATGCCTCACTAGGTAAATAAGCATGACTAACATAAACACACATGCTACACTCATAACTTCTTTCATACCATCTTAATAGCTCTTTGCAACAACTACATTGTAAATGAAAACCTAGATAAAAGAGAAGAAATTAAGCAAAGTTTTAAGACCTATACATATTCCAACAAATGATGAATTAGTCAGAAATCACACAAAAGCATCACATAAAGTCAACTAAAGTAAAAAAAAACTTTCATCAAATACTCAGCCGCCACGAAGTTGATTCTAACCATCTTCTTGAATTCAACTACAGACATATGCAATGGATATGGCATCTTCTAGTTGTATCAGCACAAATTTCAGTTGCAGCAAGGTAGTAGCACTTCAGTCATTAACAAAGACAGATTCCTAATCATCAACACCACTATCGGCAGAATTAAAAATAAAAATTCTAACTCAAATGGATCATGGAATTAACAATTTATTACCTGATCATGCCAGTTCATTTCCACATTTTATTAAATAAATAATAAACACATAAAATACATTGAGGAAAAATATATTTATAGATCCACATCTGAATTTCTTAATTATAATCAATCAAACAAATTGATGAAAAGGAGCAAACTTTACCACATACAAACAACACAAAAACCATACTAATAAATTGCATATAAACATATAAAAATATATGTGAAAATAAACTTCAAAATCACAAATTAGTTACTAATTTCATAAATGAATGATACTGATCTATAATCTCAAGATCAAGCTGTTTTTTTAATTGATTCATTTATGAAGTGATTGCATAGAAACCTTAGATTCAGAAAAATGATAAACAAGTAAAAATACAAAGTTACACTATGATAGTCAACTGATATGGTGATTTTAGAGTTAATTAGGGAAGATGTGGTGGACCGGTTCTCGGTCAAATCAGGTCAAGGCTGGTCAACTGATGGTCAATGTGGTCAACAACATAAATAGTCAATGGAGAAACATTAGCAACGTAAAAACGAGCCAACAATGTTAACGGTGTTGACACGATTCGATTTTGAACGGGTTCGCGTTTGCAAACAAAGCGGGTGAAAGGTATAAACGCGCTTTGTTTTATGTTAGAGTTTGAGAAATAACTTATACGTGCGCACTTTGAAAACGTTGTGCTCTAACTCGATAATATACACGAATTGTATATTGAAAATGAACTATAATCATAGTAATTATAGAACTGAGAAATTTACACAACGATTTATAATAGCTACTAATTATTAAGTAACAAGAAATCATATTGCATCATTTTAATATGAGACAATTATAGACGATGCAACATGTTAATTGTTAGTTGTAATGTATTTACTACCCACATGTAATTACAAACACGATTTTAATACAATAACATTAGAGACTAATGAAATGATATGTTTTTGTGATCAAGATGTTATTATAGTTGGTGTATAAATTTATTAATACAAAGTATGCATACAAATGCACGTGGCATGTTAGTGTTTTTAAAACTACGAATATGTATATGTATTAGGATAACGTTATTTTTCTTCAACTGTTATTACTATATTTAATATTGCAAAAATATAATTTCTAACAATAATAGTAGTTTTGGTATCAAAATAAATATCATTCTTGGAAAGATAATATTACTACTAATGTTAATGAAAATGAGACTTCATGTATAATCTAGGTAAAGATGGATATTTGTTTATGAGAAATAGTAAATTATAATTATAATATAGTAATGTGCGAAACAAATATTACCATTCAGATGTGGGTATATGTTGGTACTAAATCACGCACCGAACACTTACAATTATAAACAAAACGTACATATGTTGACGTACGTAGAAGACGTACGAGTTTGGAATACAATTCAACCACACACAACTCGATATGATAATGCACGATCAGTACACTTATTCTTATCAAAGGAGCTTAACCGCACACGTGTAATGTTACCTTATTATTAGAGACTAACAATAAGTGTACATTTAGGATTACATCAGCGACAAAGGAGCTCAACCACACACGTGTAATGTTACCTTATTATTAGAGACTAACAATAAGTGTACATTTAGGATTACATCAGCAAATTTGTATACATATTTGCGAGCTTTCAAAATTGACATACTGGTTTTTTGTAAGAGTAATCAAGGTGAGTCTTCACAACCCCTTTTTATTTTAAAATTCATTTGGGAAAAAAACATGCTTATGTTACTTTACAAATTTGAAAACTAAATGGGCATTTGACAAGTCAATTGCAGACGAACATCAAACGAAAACACATTTTACTCTAGGCAATACATGACAACATTATTTGTTTGTTTTTCTAAAGGTGAATACACTAATATAAATGTTTTGTTGGACATCACGAAGTCAAGAAAACAACGGTTGTTTTAGAATAAACACATAGACCTTATTGTGGTCCTTCTTACTAGGACATATGTGGTCGGTTTTTTACAATTCAGTTGACTTCATATCTTGACACTATCAGTGAGTTTCATGGTCTCATTTTTACTTATTTTCCTTTTGGGGGAGATTACATGCAAATTACTATTTTTTGGACACATTTACTTGTTAATAATTTCACATGTTATATAAGTTGTTTACTTACCGTATGAAGTCCCCTGTTATCGGACCGTTAGTTTATTTCCCAAGGCGAGATAATCATGGATAGTACTACTGGGTTTGACTACCCCCACCCGAGTACCCTAACCTTGACTGGAGGTCTAAATGGGTGCATAATTATCCTGTTCACCCCCATTCTTACGGTAAGCATGATTAGAGGCAATCTTGTTGGATCTGAAAAGGATAGTCTATATTATCAACATAGTCAAAGTCAACTTGTCAATACCACGGTCAAAGTCATCGGAAAAGTCAAACAGAAGCGTTCGAGACGAAGTACCGAGACGAGACGTTGAAGATATATTTGACTAGGAGTCTTATTGTTAATAAATATATTTTGTATCAATAAAATATATTTAATCTTATTTTAGTCATTTTTATGTTTAGTTTGTATTTTCTCTATTTATTTTAAGTCTAGAGGTTTAATGTATCATTAATGAATATTATATTTACTATAAATAGTTAAGTTGTAATTAGGGTTGGAGAGCTTCAATGAGTCATTGATTGAGGTACTTTCACTTTTGTAATTTCTATTACAATCAATTTAGATCAAACAAGGGTTTATTGAGTTTTCATGAAGTGTTCATCATTATTCATCCACATTTTATACTGTTTGATCTATATCGTTCACAAATATCATTGATATTTATGTTCTCAGTGTGATTTATTTGAGTTTATTAATCAATTGAACTATTATCTCGATCAAGAGGACCAACAATTTGGTATAAGAGCTAATGATGATAAATCACTTTGATGATACCATATTGTTGGTCCATTGATGATCGAAAAACAGTGCTAATGATGATAAATCACAATCAAATACCACTGAAACAACAATCTAAACAATAATCTATCAAGGAGTTTCAAATAGAAGCATATCAATCAAAGAAGAATCAAACAAACAAGGCTCAATGATGAGAAATGATAATTCCAGCCCAAAAATACAATAAGAACAGTAATGCAAAAGTATATTCTCGAATTAGGGTTGTGCAAAACTTTCAACAAAAGATTACAAAGTTTCATATATAAAGCAGTCATAGTTTCGCTGAGAGTTTCGCTGGGTAGCAAAACTGTCCTGACCAATGTCTTAGATTCACCTGGCTACGAAACATTGTTTCGCCGGGTGACCTAAGTCAGCTGACTTCCAGTGAAACTATAGTTTCATTGGTAGTTTCGCTGGGTCAGTGGAAACTACTACTAAACCAAAACTAACTACTATTTACATACAATAAACAAACTAACATAAGTCCTATTACAAATAAAGAAAAAACAAATAAACTAACTAAGGTGAGCTCGCTTTGCCCATCTGTTTGAGGATGATAGGCGGTGCTTAGATCCAGCCGAGTACCCATTGCCTTCTGAAGCGTCTGCCAAAACCGCGACGTAAACCAACTGTCGCGATCCGATATAATAGATACAGGCACGCCATGCCTAGCTACAATTTCATTTACATACAATCTCGCTAACTTCTCCATCTTGTAATCCTCACAAATTGGTAAGAAATGAGTGGACTTCGTCATTCTATCCACTATCACCCAAATAGAATCATGACCACTACTGGTCCTCGGCAGTTTGGTGATGAAATCCATTGCTATATTTTCTCATTTCCACTCGAGAATTTCTGGTTGTTGTAGTAGTCCAGATGGTTTCTGATGTTTGGCCTTAACCTTAGAACAGGTCAGGCATTCACCCACATACTTAGCAATATCCTTCTTCATATCTGGCCACCAATACAATTCGTTGAGATCGTGGTACATTTTGTCCGCACCAGGATGAACGGAGTACCTCGACTTGTGTGCCTCATTCAGGACTAACCCTCGTACGTCTCCCCACTTCGGTACCCATATTCGATCCATAAAATAATGCACACCATCCTCCTTACACCCCATCTGCTTATCTAACCCATGAAATTCTTCACCAGCCACATTTTCTTCCTTTAATGCCTCACCCTGCGCTGTTAGAATCTGAGTCTTCAAGTTTGATTGAATAATCATTCCCAAGGCTCGTGCTTGTATAGGTTTGACATGTTCTTTCCTACTTAGGGCATCAGCCATCACATTGGCCTTTCCCGGATGATATTGAAGCTCACAGTCATAATCACTAAGAAGCTCTACCCCCGTCTCTGACGCATGTTCAATTCCTTCTGATCAAATATGTGCTTGAGACTCTTATGATCAGTGTAAATGACACATTTTGTCCCGTACAAGTAGTGTCTCCAAATCTTGAGTGCAAACACTACCGATCCTAACTCCAGGTCATGAGTCGTGTAGTTCTTCTCGTGGACCTTGAGCTGTCGAGAAGCGTAAGCTATCACCTTCTCTTTCTACATCAGGACACAACCCAAACCTTGGTGTGATGCGTCACAATATACTATGAAGTCATCAGATCCTTCAGGGAGGGTTAGGATCGGTGCATTACACAATTTTTCTTTCAATGTTTGGAAGGCTTCTTCTTGTCTTCATCCCCATTCAAATTGAGTCAACATGGTCAACAGTTGTGCGACCTTTGAGAAATTCACAATAAACCGTCGATAATACCCGACCAATCCTAAGAATTGTCGAATTTCAGATGGCGTCTTAGGCGCGTCCCATTTCTTTACTGCTTCAATCTTGCCGGGGTCGACATGAATTCCCTTATCATTTACCACATGCCTTAGAAATTTCACCTCACGCAGTCAGAATTTGTTGTATAATTTGGTATAAAGCTTTTCTTCCCCCAATAGCGTTAGTATTACCTGTAGATGTTGTTCATGCTCCTCCTTTGACAGCGAGTAAATGAGGATGTCTTCAATAAATACAATGACGAATTTGTCTAAATACGATTTGCAGACCCAATTCATAAAGTCCATAAACACTGCCGGAGCATTTGTCACCCCAAACGGCATCACTAAGAACTCATAATACGAAAGGTCATCTTTGGTATATTTGCTTCGTAAACTCTCAGCTGATGATATCCGGACCGAAGATCAATCTTGGAGAAGTACGTTGCTCCTTACAACTGGTCGAACAGGTCATCGATCCTAGGAAGGGGGTATAGGTTCTTAACAGTCAGCTTGTTCAATTCTCGGTAGTCTATACACATCCAGAATGATCCATCTTTCTTCTTGAAAAACAGTATCGGTGCTCCCCACGGCGAGTGACTTGGTCGGATAAAACCCTTATCCAACAACTCTTGTAGTTGGCTCGACAACTCCTACATCTCTGATGGGGCCAATCGATAGGGTGTTGTTGGTCCATAATGATCAATTCAACAGTGTAAATGATCATAAACACACACAAATCCCACTGATATTCATTGAACCATGAGAGAATCTTACTTAACAATTAAAGTGAAGATCAAACAAAGATCAATAAAGGATATAAAGCTACAATAATGAACAAATCAGCTCCTAGCACCTCTAGCCGTCACACAAAGATAGGTTTTCAATAAAATATGCAAAAGTTCCATTAACAATGATCAAACAAACAATTTATAGTACCAGACCTAGGTTCGCTGACAGATTCGCTAATAGGGAATCTGTTCAGTCAAAACTATCTGACTTCGCCAGGCGACCAAAACAGGTTCGCCCGGTAACAAACAAACACAAACATAATCAAAGTAAGTCTAGTCTACTGGGTGAACCTATAGGTCATCAATACTCCCCCTAGGTTCACTGATAAAGAAAAACATCAAAATACAAAGATAATAACACCGACATGCTGGTGAGCGACATGCTGGTGAGTCCAACCTATCTAGATCATCAATACTCCCCCTAGGTTGGACCTCACCTAGGGAGTCTTCTGTTTAGCTCCAGCTTTATGAATAAACTCTTACTCAGCTCTGGCTTGTTCATTGTCTTCAGGCTCTAAGTTCTCCAAGTAAGCTCCACCTCTTAACCAAATACCTGCCAATAGATTTGTGACATCTTCAGATCCGGCCTCCTCACCATGCTCAAACACAAATTGTTCTGCCAGTTTAACTTCGGTGACTTCTGTCTCAGGCACATCTAGAACAACAATCTCCTCCTGAGTTTTTGAGCTGCTTGTTTCTCCGGTCATCGGCTTCTTGAATCGCTTTTGAATTGTTTGATCCATTTGTCTTACTAGATCATCCATCTCCATGTTGTGATCATCAATTCTTCTTACTTTTTCATTCAGAGACTTAATCTCATCTCTAACTCCTCTTGCTTTATTGGTAACCCTCATAAAGAGGTTAGCTTCTACTTCAGTCTCCCCTCCTGCCCCGTGTTTAATTGGGTTTTCACATAACACTTTCAGATCATCGTCACAAAATGAGAACACTTCCATGGGGTCAAACAATCTGATTTCTGGTCTGTTGCTTCCCTTCAGTCTGATAACAGCTTCACCTGTGTTATTATCATAAAACCACTTTTCAAACTTTTGTAATCTTGGTGACCGAGTATCGGGAACTCTGACTCTGTTCATTATCTTGGGAGCTGTAACCTTCAACACTATTTTTCCTTTCCATGAGACCCAGTGTTTGTCTTTCTTTGATCTTTGTCTCTGTGGTTTTTGATAACCGAAGTTGACAAAATTGTCATCGGCTGCTCTTTTGATGACCACTTCAAAGGCTTCTGCTCTTGGATTATCTTTCTTACACAAGAGAGGAAGTTCAGCCAGTCGTCTTAAATCCTAACGAGGGAGTGTATTGAAGTGCTTTCGGTGCATAACGTAGGTAATATCACCCCCTCGCCTTTTTATCATGTAAGCATCGACCAAGGCATTGTACTTCCAAGAGATTATCTTTCGTTGCATTTTCTTTGTGTTCGGTTCAGAGACATGTTAAAAGATGGGATCTTCATACACAACCTCGTCTTGCTTCTTGAACCAATCAGTTTTATCAAGATCAACATATTCATTGCTTTCTGGTTTGTTAAAACATAAGTATGTGACTTCTTTGTCCTCAACAGTGTATGTATCGGGCTCATTTTCTGGATTTTCTTCTTCTTCATCATCACCTTCCACAATAACATTTTCTTCAGGTTCATCAATTAAGTTGAAATTTACATTTGAGCCTCCTGTCACTTCTGGACCAGTAAAAGAATCAAGATCAATCCCCATATCTTCATCAAAATCTGGCCATCAATAGTTTCTTTCTCTTTTCCTTTGGATCTGGTTAAGTCAACTACTTCAGTATCATGTATATCCCCAGATTCCTCAGTTGTATGTGTATCCCCAGCAATCCCAGACAAACCCCCATATTTCATTAGAGGATAAGAGGTGGAATCTAACAGTTTTTTGAGTTCTGTTTCATTCATGGCGGGTTCCAATCCAGATTTCTCTTTTAACCCATTCAACTCTCTGAAGATTCTCAATAACAGATACTGTTGGTCTTTTACCATCCTTGCCATCCCTTTGATCACGCCACCTTTTTCTTTATCTCGTTTCTTAAGCTCTGCATATTTGACTTTCAATGTTTCCAGCTCAGTATTAGCAATAGATTCAGGTTCTTTTTTTGTTTGGGTGCAGCTTCATGTCTTAGTTTTGTTCTCTTCTCTGCTTCATACTGAGAGCTTGAACCTACTTCTGCTCTTTTCTATGTTCTTTTCTCTCTTTGTATGTCTAACTCAGCCTGAACCTCATCTACCTCTTCTTCAAGATTATACTCTTTATCTCTTACATACCTTTTCCTCTTCTTTATTTCTTTCTCAGCTTCTTTAATACTTTAAGCAACCCTCTTGTTCTCTAACTCTTTCAATTTCAAAATGTGTAGCCATCTGTCAGCAGGGTACATATTCTCCCATAAGTATGTGATTTTCCCCACACAGTCGTGTCTGACAGATTTACAGTCCCCAAAAATTCTGATGTTCATTGGCCAGATTTTCAATGTGTCACCAATTATTGGTAGATTAGGCTTCAAGTCATTAATAATCATCTGTATGAAACGAGGTAAAGCAACTATTTCTCCTTTCTAGCTGCATGGATGTTCTCAATCATGTAATTATAGATGAGCTTGGCTATGTTAGCCTTTTGATCTTGACAGAAAAGTACCATAGCTCTTGCCCACTCTAAATTTACGCCATTTGTTCCCTCTTTTCTATGATCCAGGCACATTATGAACACATGAGCAATATATCTCCATTCTCGGATCATATAAGACTTGATGAATTCCATCTTTTTCTCTCCTGGCATTGGTCCTTCATAGCCTGCAGTCTGCAAGGCTTTGTAAACATCCTGGGCTGACATCTTGATTTCTTTGCCAACATCTCCTTCTAATCTCAGAATTCTAGCCACATCAGCTTCAGTAGAGGAGATATCCTGATCTTGGACTTTTGAAACAATCTTAGAGGTCTTTTCACTCACATCAAACACAGCATGCCTCCAAAAGTCACGAATGTGCAAATCGTATATCTCTGGACAGCAAGATATAGCATAGTGAATATGTGAAGATTTCAGCCACTTGATTGCATCTTTGTAGCCTACGGCCTTCTCATGGTTTTCATTCAATAGAGCACACATGTTGTGCTTTTCCCGAAAGATGAGAGTCGACATAATGACTGAAACATAACCGGAAGTTAATTAGATGAGAGATATAACAATGTAAATGGAAGAGAATTTGAAATTCAAAGAAGAAGGATAGGTTCGCTAAAAAATTATAAATTCGCTGGTCAGAGAATCTAAATGTAAGTGGAATCTACAAGTTCGCTGACTGGCAGGCACAAGAAGTGTTTCCGGGCGAACTTATAGGTTCTCTGGAAACCCTTGGGCGAACCTATGGTTTGCGTACAGACAACATAACACCATAGATTCGCTCAATGTTTTGAACTTTCGTTCAGATTCGCTGACAGAACTTTAGGTTCGCTAGAACCGTTGAGATTCAAAAAAATCTAGATACGAACACATAAGCATAAAGCACATTTCAACAGATTCAAAACCATTAAGCGACACCAACAAAAACACAAAGAACACAGAAACCTATGCTTAAACATTCTATTTGAACATATAGAGAGTTTTAGGGTTTAATTGATCAAAATCTAGGTCAAAAAGATGTTGTAAACAAGGGTAAAGCAATAAGAAGAATCAGAACACTTACTTGAAGATGATTGACACACGAACTCAACACAAGAAAGAAGCAATTAAAGAAAGAGTCTCAACCGAATAAAAAAAAGACGCCAGTCACAGTGTTAGTGAATGTGATGTTCGCGTGCACTGTGAATGGTATATATATACCCTAAGTTCACTGGCAGTGAATTTACAGATTCGCTCGACAACATGATCAACATATATAGAACTAAGCTGGGCGAAACTATAGATTCTCTGACAGATTCGCTAGACAGAAATAAAAAGCCTTTTGAACAAAGAAACTAACACAAAAACAAACTCATTCAAAAGAGGGATATGTCTATTTTCAAAATCAAGAACAGATTCGATCATGAGATCACATTCTCAAGAAATGCTTAACACAGGGATGTAATTAAACATCGACAGCAGTGAGATCATACTGATTTAAAGACAGTTTCACAACTTTAATTTTATTCAAGTTTAAGATAGTTCATAAACGAATGTCGGTATGTTTATCCACTTAAACTCAAACAATCATTCTTTCAACACGTAACTCATGATTCTTTATCATGTTTTGGTATGATTATGCATTCAAAATGAGGATCCCACACTCATTTGGTAAAACCTACCCATCCTCATGGTTTGTTGAGCATATCCGACTTATTTGAATTTGTCTGATGACGAATTAATGGGTGATGGTCAAGGATAATAATTTACATGGTTTACAGAACAATCAGAGCTCCAGGTCAACACTTTCGTGTAGCAGAGGAGATAATCGTTTGTAATCGTGTGAACGGAGCTTCAGGTCAATACTTTCATATAGCAGAGAAGTCCATTCCTCCAGGTCAACGCTTTCGCATAGCAGAGGAGTTTTAACACGAGATATAATTTACAACGGAGATGAAAGATGGTAATATACAATGGTAAGACAAATAAGCTAGGCTCTCAACCCCTTTTTGACGGGACTCGGTTTCGTGCAAACCAACGATAAGATGGATTATCCAGATTTTTTATGCAGATAGCTTAGTTTGTCACGAGGTTACCGTTTACTTGGTTGAATTGCTGAGCCTACCGAGCATGTCATATAATGAAACTTTCAAATTTATTATAAAATTTCTATTGCAAAACAATCATCTTTATCAGTTACTATCATTTCTCACATATGGCATGTCATGTAAATAAAGCATATCAAGAGAAAATTCTATCATTTCTTAGTCATCTCATATCAAAATTTCGATTTTTTATTTTTTTTATTTTTTTAACTCTCCCCCAAAATTTTTATTTGATAGCTATCTAATAGAAAATTTTTATTTATTTATTTTTATTTATTTATTTATTTTTTTTTAAAAAGAATTTTGCTTAAAGAAATGTGGGACATAAAAGAATTCTCGAGGCAAAAAGAAAGAATATTTACATAAAAGACAGATTAAACAAAACTTCTTGTTCAGAAAAAAGGATTTAGTTTTTAGAAAGATATTAAACCCATCATATTGATCAATTCATAAAAACGAGGTTTATCAAAAGTTTTAGTGAAAAGATCAGCTTTTTGCTTCCGTGTTTCAATGGGAATAATATCTATAAACCCCTTTTCCTGAGCATCACGAATAGCATGAATTCTTGTTTTAATGTGTTTTGTCTGAGTGTGATGAATTGGATTCTTGGCAATGCCAACGGCAGCTTCATTGTCACAGAATAGTGGTGTATGAAGGAAATTGATGCCGTAATCCATCATCTGATGTTGAATCCAAAGCACTTGGCAACAGCAGCTAGATGCAGCAATATATTCAGCTTCTTCTGTGGACAAGGATACTTTTGTTTGCTTTTTGCTTTGCTATGAAACAAGACAGCCACCCAGATATTGACATCCACCGGTGACCGACTTTCTGTTAATCCTGCAACCACCATGATCACTATTAGAAAAAGCATGTAAATCAAAGTTCTCACCTTTTGGGTACCAAAGCCCCAAACGAGAGGAACCCTTAAGGTAACAAAAAATGCATTTAACAGCTAATTCATGTGATTCTTTGGGATTGGCTTGATAACGAGCACAGTAGCACATGGCAAATGTGATATCTGGATGGCTTGCAGTTAGATACATGAGAGATCCGATCATCGAGCGATATCGATGAGCATCCACGGACTTCCCATTATCATCAGGAGACAAACATGTCTGAGCAGTGAAGGGAGTAAGTTCTGGCTTTGAATCATCCATGCCAAACTTTGTGATGATTTCCTTGATGTACTTCTCTTGGTGAATAAGAATACCTTTAGGTTTCTATTCCACCTGCAACCCTAAGAAGAAGCACATCTCCCCCATCATGCTCATTTCAAAGCGACCCTTCATCACTTCTTCAAATTCTTTACACAGCTTTTCATTTGTTGATCCAAAGATAATATCATCTACATACACTTGAACAATCAGCATCTCGCCATCAACCTCCTTCTTGAATAGTGTCATATCTATAGTCCCACGAGAGAAACCCTTGTTGAGCAGATACTGTGTCAAGGTCTCATACCAGATGCGGGGAGCTTGATGCAACCCATACAAAGATTTGTCTAGCTTGTATACTTTATCTAGAAAATTTGGATCCTCAAAACCTGGTGGCTGACATACATAGATCTCCTCATCAATGTCTCCATATAGAAATGCACACTTCACATCCATTTGAAAAACTTTAAAGTTCTTGTTAGCTGCATGTGCAAGAAAAATTCTGATGGCTTCGATCCGAGCAACTGGAGCAAACACTTCAGTGTAGTCTATCCCCTCCTCCTGAACAAATCCTTGAACAACCAATCTGGCTTTGTTTCTGACAACAACACCACGATCATCTGGCTTATTCCGGAATACCCACTTGGTACCGATGGGGCATTTGTTTGGAGGAAGATCAACTAACTCCCAAACTTTCAACTTCCTGAACTGCTGCAACTCAGACTGCATAGAGTCCACCCAACTTGGGTCTTCAAGTGCCTGTTTGTAATTCTTTGGAACAATCTGGGATAGAAAAGCTGCATAAAGGCACTCATTTATCAACCCACTCTGACTTCGAGTCCTTACTCTGTCTGTGATAGATCCAATGATGTAGTCATGAGGGTGATCTTTCAAGGTTTTAAAATTAGTGTTAAGCAATAAAGGGTTTTATTGAGATGTGGATGCGGAAGTGGATGGTTGTGAAGGAAGAGATGAATTTGTGGGGATTGGATCAATAGGGGGATTTGGAATGGATGAAGATGTGGATGGAATGGTAGATGAGATTGTAGGATTAGATGAAGATGGTTGAGATGGTGGAGGTGGTGGAGATGGGATATCAAATGAAGTGGGTGGTAATGATGTGGCAGACGGTTACGGTTGTGGTGGAATAAGATTCACAGGTGATGAGAAATGACGTCATCATCATCGGGAATTGGCAAATTGAATGATTTGAAGACAGTGGTAGAATCATAAAACCATGCAGGCTCACTTCTAATGCTTGTTGAGTTAGATTCTTGCCAGTCGACATAGTAGGACTCTTGCACAATCCGCGTCCGTTTGTTATACACACGATACGCCTTTTGTGTTTCTGCTTACCCAACAAAGAAACACTCATCAGAGACAGCACCAAACTTCGTATTCTGGTCTTGAGTATTCAACAGAGTACAAGAGCAACCAAAAGGGCGCAGAAAATCAATGAGAGGCTTAATTCCTTGGAACAACTGATATGATGTCTTCATCTTGCTCTTGACGATCAATACCCGGTTCAAAACGTAAGCTGCACAATTAACTGCTTCGGCCCAAAAGATAATCGGAAGCTTTGACTCGATCAACATCGTTCTAGCTGCTTCAATTAGTGTTCTGTTCTTAAGTTCAGCAACACCATTTTGTTGAGGTGTTCTGGCAGCACTGAACTGTCTGAGAATACCCCTTTGCTCACAGAATGAATTGAAGATGTGGTTTCTAAATTCTGTTCCACTGTCGCTCCTGATGGCTTGAATCTTCCTTTTCCCAAGAACCTCAATCAGTGGAATCAGCTTCATCAACTCCTCAGCAGTCTCACTTTTGTTAGTCAGAAATCTTACCCAAAAGTACCTTGAGTAATCATCTGTCACAACAAGACAATAAGATTTCTTAGCAATTGATTTAACACTAATAGGGCCAAATAAGTCAGTATGTAACAATTCGAGGGGATGTGAAATCGAGTTTTGAAGTTCAAGTTTATGTGGCTTTTTGTGTTGTTTTCCTTTTGCACAGGCCATACATTTTTCTACCACAGAATAATCTTTCAGTGGTAGTCCCCTGACCAAATTGTTCTTAACTAACCTATTTATCAATTTAAAATTGATATACCCTAATCTTCTATGCCACTTAAAAGATTCATGAGAATAAGCTTTTGATAAAAGACAGGTCATGGTGGAAGATGATTCTTTTGATTCCATATTTAACAAATAGGTATCATTTCTCCTTGGAGCTCGCATGATCACCATATCTTTAGGGATAGAGAACTCAGGTTTCAAGAACAGACATTCGTTGGCAAGGAACATCACGGGAATATTTTTATCACAGATTTGTGATACACTGAGAAGATTGAACGCCAATTCTGGAACATAGTTGACTTTCTCCAAAGTAAGGGATCCATTCGAGACATCTCCTTGGCCAATCATTTTTCCACCCTTCTGGTCTCCAGCAAAAGCAACGTAGCCACCATCAATTATTCTAAAATTTGTCAGCAGGTCCTTCAACCCAGTCATATGTCTGGAACATCCACTATCTACATGCCAAAAACTATTTACAGTAGCTCTGGATGATTCCTGACATTTAAAAAAATTGGTTAGACTTTGGAAATTGGGACCCAAGTCTTAGTGTACTTAGGTCTTGGAGTAACAGATCTTCTGCAAAAGAAACCATTCACAAAATCTGTCAATCTAGTTCCAAAGAATTTAGTCTGCATACTACTACCACCTGATTCAGGACATTGCTTTATTAAGTGATCATCCTTTCCACATCTAAAACAATGAGATCTCAACCTTGTTTTGGAACAATTTGATGAAGGAATTCTATCAATAGATATTTCTTCATCACATTCAAACAATTTTGAATCTGAATCACTGTACGAGTCATATGGCTCTTTTGACTTCCCTGTGATGACTTCCACTTTAACTGATTTAGATTCAGTGTTAACAATGTTAATTTCATTTGAAGAAGATGGTGATTCTTTATCCATAGGTTTAGAAATCCTGATTGGCGTAAAAGATGGGATTGGATGAGAGAAGAATTTTTGAAAACAGTTTGTTTTTGTTTGACTTTTAGAGACATGACCTGAAAGTTGAGCTTCATCATTCATACACACATTAGCATCAAACGCGGAATTTAAAACATTCAAGTCATTACAAGTGTTTGAAACAGAACATCCTAAGTTACTATTACATGCCCTATAGTCTGAACCCAAAATAGTTCCACCAGACACGAAATGATTACTTAAGCTAATGTCTACAAAGGACTTCTTGGAATTAAAATTATGACTACTAGAGCTGCCAAGACCACTACTGCCACCATAATCATATCCTTCTCGCAACTCCTTAGAATTATCTCCTTCTAAACCTGCAATAGAGCTGTTAGTATCATTCTGTATAATCTCTTGTATCAACTCATTTGAAGGATGAGGAGTGGGCATAGGAGAATAATAGAAAATACTAGGTGGAGGATATACCAATGCATCATTTTCATTACCCAAACCGGTCTTGATCCTTGCCCCCCTTTGTTTTTTGCATAATTCCTCCCTTTTCATGCTCGAAATTGACCACTGTTCTAATTTATTTTTAAGTTTTCTGACTTCAAATTCGGCAAGTGTGACTTGTTCAGTTAAATAGTTAACTTCACAGTTCTTTTCCAAATGTGTCCTTTTTAAGTGTTCATTTTCTTTCAAAGCTTCTCTTAATTTGACAAAATACTTTGACTCATTTTGTTTAAGCTCTTTGTTGGTTTTCTTTAATTCATTTTCATTCATTATAAGTAACCTGTTAGCTTTATATATACCGACTAAACGGATTTTGCATACGGAGGAACACATGTCTTCAACAATTTCATAAGGAAGACCCGTTACCAGTTTTTCTACCGTGAGAGCACGATCACATTGGCAATAAGGAGTGTTCCTTTTATACTCCTCCATAGCTGCTTTCTTGGCTTCTTCAATCATTGATTCCATGTTCAGCTCCTCTTTTCCACCAGCTTCACACACCAAACCAGTGTGAACCATATCTTCTTGAACCACAGCTTTCTGAACCACACCAGCACATTCCTTAACTTTTTGAACTTGAATTACCTCAGACCCAACAGTTTCACCATTGCCATCAACATCAATATCAGCTTCACCATAGAACTCCTTGAAAGGATCAAAACAGTCAATGTACCCATCATCAAGAGCATGTTCCTCCACTATCTCAGCAATCAAGGCATGGTTGATTTTCTCCTTTGATTCTTCAATTTCTACACTCTAATCAAAGTTGGTCAACAGAGCAGTTTCTTTCTTGGGCTTAGCTTCTTCAACTTTGTCCATGACTGGAATGGTTCTTGAGTTTCCAAATTAACAGGTTCGGTGACAATGGGAGAAGGACACTCTCTTTTGAAATGACCAAGCTGCTTACAGTTGAAACACCTGAGCTTAGATTTATCATATCCTAGAGCATTGTTCTGATTCTGGTTTCCAAAATTTCTCCTGCCGGTTCTCTCCATAAACCTCCTAGCACGAAGAGTGAGCATGGCCATTTGCCACTGAATGTCGGTTTCTTCAAGATCATCAGGATCAACCTGATACATGTCTTCCACTGTCATACCATGTCCCTTCAATTCTCCAGCAATCAAAGCCTCATAACTGTGCACAAATAACCCAAACAGTGCCACTATATCATGTGGAATTTTAGTAGAAACTAAGGCATTTGCACTTGACCCAACATCCTTAGAACCACTACCAAGTTGACATTGTTACCATACCAAGAGTTAGCAAAGCCACCATTACCAGATGAACTCCCACAAGCTGCACCATAATAATAAGAGTTTGCAGTGGATGAGATCAATGCAGCATTTTAATGAGGGCATTGGGAGACATCATGGTCTGATTATACTCTCTTCTCTTCACATCAAGATCAAATGATTTTAACTTGTTGATAACATCCATCAACTTGTAATCAGCAAAGTTCCTTTCTTGCTTAAGCAATTTGATTTGCAGACTCCATTGAGCAGGAAGAGAGTATAACATTTTACTCACTTGCTCATGATTGCCAAGCTGTTCATCATACTTCTTCAGGTTGCTCGAAACAGATAGAAAGCGGTTTGTTATATCAATAAGTGTCTCATGCTTATATCCTACGAATGAGTTAAACTCCTTCTGAGCTTGAGCTTTCTTGTCTTTCTTCAGATCTTCGTTCCCATTATAAAACTCACATAACGCATCATATAATGCCTTAACGGTAGTGTGTTCAGCAAACCTATTATAAATATCCTGATGCAGATACAGAATCAAAGCTCCAAGAGCTTTCTTGTCCCGATCAAGCAACTTAATGTCAATCGCAAGATAAGTGCTAGTATCATGGTTCGGTGAAGTAACAGATCCGACAGTTGTTGTTGGTATGTGAGGTCCCTTTATAATAGATTCCCACTGACCATGATCTGTGTAGAAGAAGAAAGCCTTAAAGCAACATTTCCAGTCCTCAAAATTCTCACCATTGACAAGCCTCGGTGGCATGTTTGGTTGAACACACTCCATATCAGTCACATTCACGATTGAAGTGGACATGATAAAATCAGAAATTGGATTCACTGAAAATGATGTAGATTCGCTAATAGATTCGCTGGGAGAATCTATAGATTCGCTTGACAGACCAGCAGCAGCTTCGCTCGGAAGTATGCACGAGAGAACAGGTTCGCTGAGCAAGTTCGCTCGGCAGAACAAGAACTTTCGTTCAAAAATAGGTTCAACAGCAACTTCGCTTGCTTGCCGACCAAGAGTAGTGAACTTTCATTCAAACGGGCTAGATTCGCTGACCAAAAAACAGCAAATACCAAAACTCAAATTTCCTTAGGTTCGCTGGATGAATCAGATAGGTTCGCTGGATGAATAAGCTAGATTCGCTGGGTTACGGGACAAACTTAGCCAGCAAGAAATCAACCAAAACTAGCTCAAAACACAACCAATTAATGAACGGTTTGTTTCTATAGCTTCCTAATACCAAAAACTACAATCCCCAAGCAATTTCCATATTAGAAACACGATGAACAAGTGCGAAATGAATCAAAAAGAGTTTTACCTCAAAAACCCCAAAAACAACCCAAAAATCAAACTATCAAGAGCACTAAGGCTCTGATACCATTTTGTTGGTCCATAATGATCGATTCAATAGTTCAAATGATTACAAACACACACAAATCCCACTGATATTCATTGAACCATGAGAGAATCTTGCTTAACAATCAAAGTGAAGATCAAACAAAGATCAATAGAGGATATAAAGCTACAATAATGAACAAATCAGCTCCTAGCACCTCTAGCCGTCACACAGAGATAGGTTTTCAATAAAATGTGCAAAAGTTCCATTAAAAATGATCAAACAAACAATTTATAGTACCAGACCTAGGTTCGCTGACAGATTCGCTAATAGCGAATCTTTTCAGCCAAAACTATCTAACTTCGCCAAGCGACCAAAACAGGTTCGCCCGGTAACAAACAAACACAAACATAATCAAAGTAAGTCTAGTCTACTGGGCGAACCTATAGGTCATCAATACTCCCCCTAGGTTTGCTGACAAAGAAAAACATCAAAATACAAAGATAATAACACCTACATGCCGGTGAGTCCAACCTATCTAGATCATCAGGTGTCTTTGCTACGAGCATCGCTCAAGGAATCTGGTCAATTCGAACTCCACTCGTCAAGGGGGAGGTAAGTCAGAGAGATTATCGGGAAGTACCTCTGTAAATTCTCGTATAATGGGAATATTTTCCCGTTTCCTTTCCTCTACCTTCTTCTCTACCACGTGTGTTAAAAATGCATAACACTTCTTCTTCAAACATCGCCGGGCTTTCACGTGGGAGATGAGTCTCAGATTTCTTCCTGATTGCTCCCCATGAATCTTGAGCACTTCACTATTAGACATAGGGATTCGCACCACTTTTTCTCGACAGGTTATCTCAGCACCATGTTTTGACAACCAATCCATTCCCACTACTATGTCGAAACTTCCCTACCCAAAAGGTTATAAGTCTATATTAAAAGTCTTCTAGCATTAATGTGCAGCCTCTAACAATCTCATTGGTCTCTACAAATTTACCATTAGCCATTTCCATAGAGTAGCTAGTTTCTAGGCAACTAGGGTTAACACTAAGTAACGAAGCAAATTTTGAGGAAATAAAACTACTGTCTGCCCTGGTATCAAATAGTACAGATGCAAAGTCGTTGTTGAGAAGATACGTACCTGTGACAACATTTGGGTCCTAGTGAGCATCATTTGCCCTGATGTAACACCCGGATATTTTTCTTTGAAGCCGACGAAAGAAGAAAAGATATAAAGTCCAAAGTCGGGGGACCAAACTCGCCAACACGAGAAAGTTAGGTAAGTGGAGATATTTGAAAGGAGAGGGCAGCCCTTACCCTCTCCCCACACTCATATTTTAGCAAATAAAAGATAGGAGAAGAAGAAAGGGAGAAAAGAGAGAAAAAGGCTTGGTTCGAGTGGGTTCGGGCTTGGAAATCGTCGTGTAGCGGGTCTAAATGAAGCTCTTCTTCTTGATGTAGTTTGTGTGAGTTCTAGTACCCCTCTTTTACTCGTTTTCAACTGATTTGGGGCTGGAACACATAGTAAACCCGTTTTTGTATGTGTGTGTGTTTGACCCATTTGGATGTGTTTGCGTGTGATGCGTTTGGAGTTTGTTTCCGGGCTTGTGTGCTTGAATGGTGTTGTGGTATGCATTCCTAAGGTTTAGGATGGTTGATTTGGGCCTAGAATGGGTTGGGATGAGCTTGGAGGTCAAAAATAGCAGATTGGGTTCGGGATGAACTGCATTCTGCAATAGTTAGGGCAAGGCGACCGACTAGAGGCAATACGGCTGACTGGGGTGCAATTGAGGTTCAGTCACATGATTGAGGTTCAATCACACGACTGGAGGGCCAGTCGCATGGGGAGTCATGCGACTTAGAGCCCATTCGCATAAGTACTCATTTGCATTGAGTCCATCCGCATGAGGTCCATTCGCATTGAATCCATCCGCATAAGGTCCGTTCGCATAGTGTCCATCCGCATAAGGTCCACCCGCACAATGTTCATTCGCATGGATGTCCATTCGCACGAGGCTTAGTTGCCTGGTGTTTATCCGCATGGGGTTCAGTCGCATGGGAGGCCCTGGGACTGAAGGATGCCCATACGCCCTCGTAGGGCTTACGTACCCAAGGAAAAGCATAGTTTAAGCACCGACTTTCGGGGGAAAGTGCAGATGTAAGTTTTGACGTGGGAGTTCCCGTAAATTCATGTAAGATGACTGTTGAGGTCTTAGAGGGTATGTTGGGCATGATGATGTTGCGTGTTTATGTATGATGTATGTTATGTATGTATGATGGTGCCTTGTATGGTGATGACTTGGTATGTTATGTTTATGATTACGTTCCTGTTATGTATGATTGTTTTCCCGTGGCTTTACGTTGAATGTTTATTAATGAATGAAAAGTATTACATAACGTAAAGTGGAAGATAATGAAAAGAGGAACGAAATGAAGGAATGCATGTATTAACGAATGAATAAGTGAAAGTAAGAAAGGTTTGCAAGCAAACGTATGGAGGTTCACACCCAATGAAGGGTGTTAGCTCAACTGTGTGCGGGTTAGCTACCCCAGAAGGATGCACACTGGGGTCCAATCCTTGTGATTGACCATATGTATGAGATCCTCGCCGCTTGCCCTAGGTAATGGAGTCAACTTCGTGCATAATGTTCGAGGTCTATGAAAGACCTCAGGCCCAGTAACCAGCTTCGTGCACAGTGTTCGGGGTATAGCGCATGGCATTGATCCGGAATGAAAGAGAAAAGATAAGTGATGAATGTACTTGCCCTAGGTACTGGAGTCAGCTTCGTGCATAATGTTCGAGGTCTATGAAAGACCTCAGGCCCAGTAACCAGCTTCGTGCACAATATTCGGGGTATTGTACATGTCATGGAAACTAATGAACGTACGAATGAAAGTAAGAATTTATGAATGAATGCGAATGAAAGTAACGAATGTGAATGGTAATGATGTACGTTGAACGAACGAAAGTTAACGAACGAATGAAGAAGATAATAATGATATTATCTATGTGTACGTTTGATGTATGATCGCATGAAAGTAAAGAACGGTTTTAACGAAAAAAAAGTATGTTTTATTATAAAACTAGAACTTAGTTAGCAATGCTAACTTTTTATGTGTTTCCATTTGGTAGGTAACGTTGCTGAGGATGGCACGAGGCGACTACTCAGCTCTTTTGGATGGCATCAATTCATATAATGCTTTTGTGATGTAATGCGACAAAGTATTTTGTAATCAATAAACGATGTATTATTTTGCAAAAGATTTTATAATGAGATGAAATGCCATTATTGAATGTTTCCGTTGCAATGTTTAATTAAGATAAATGAGATTGTATGTTTTATGCGTGATTATTTGACCAACTGTGAGGTGCTCGGGAACGAGGCCTTACAAGTTGGTATCAGAGCCAAAGTTTAAGTGAAACGGGTAAATTTTTAAATTAAACCTTAACTTAAACTGAAAATGGGATGGAAAGGGAAGGGATGCCAATCTGAGTAGTTGCGTGACATCAGGTATTTTCTTTAATATTAACCGGTATTTTTGTGCGCATGGTATGTGGTTATGTGTTGCTTGTAGATTTAAATACTAATGTAGTCAGGACAGGTAATGCTTAGGGTATGAAGAGTAAAGTAAATGGCTAATCATAACAGGCCACTGTAATTAGGCACTTACTATACTTGACATAAACTGAGTTGTTCCCTTGAATAACCGTGTTGGTGTTTGAATCTTTCAGTTTATGTTAGAGGATGGCCGGTGGTAGATCATCTAAAGCTTCACGAGGCGGAGTACGTGGAGGATGTGGTGCTGAACCACAGGCCATAAGGGGAAGGCCCAGGGTTGAAAAGGTGGTTCATGAAGAACCCGATACCCCTCATCCGGAGGGTGGTGATGAGAGTGCAAATTTGAGGGCCTCGGTGAAAGAGGTGGTGGTTGAAGAAGTGCATCAGGTCATGTAGACAATCTTACCATCTGTGGTGACCGAAGTGATAAAGGCTGTACGGGAAGGAGAACGGAAAGAGAGGAACCGGTCCTCGGGAGGTCGGGAGCAACCGGAGACTGAGACGATTCCCTCCGATGACGAGGAGGAGGAAAAAGAGCCTGTGCAGGAGCCGGCACGAGGCTGTAACTACGGGGCATTTCAAAGGTGTAAGCCCCCTACTTTTGATTGTAATGGCACTGCTGCTGCTGCTGCACACCGATGGGTGAGGGAAATGGAAGCTGTTCGGAATATCAGCGAGTGCCGAGAAGACCAGAAGGTGAAATTTGCTGCCCACTCATTTGTGGACATGGCTTTGTGCTGGTGGGATAATATAGTCCAAGCTGAGGGTAGTTGGGCAAACGGGAGGATGAGATGGTCGGAGCTGAAGAAGTTGGTTATTGAGGAGTTCTGTCCTCACCAAGAGATGGACAAGGTTGAGAGGGAGTTCTTGCAACTGGAGGCGGGAACCATGACACATCAGCAGTACACCACGAAGTTCAACGAGATGGCACGTCTGGTGCCAGATCAGGTGACGCCTCTGTCACGGAAGATTAAGAGGTACATTCAGGGTTTGCCAGCGGATGTTCGCAGGCACATGATCGCTACCCGACCTAGCACATTTAGGTCGGTGATGGACTTGGCAGGGAGGTTATATGATGAGAGGGCTATAATGGTGGTGGCTGAAGGTAGTAGGAAGGGTGGAGGTGATCGAAACTGGAGTGGGAAGAGGTTTGGTCGGGGTGATGCCTCAACGGGTAACAAGAAGGCACAGGTGGATGATCGCCGTGTAGTCACACCGGGTATGGGATCGAAGAAGTGTCAAAAGTGTGGGAAGGAGCATACCGGCGAGTGTAGGGGGGTTGAATGTGTGCTTCAAATGTGGGAAGCCAGGTCATATGGCACAGGGGTGCAAAGCGGGAAGATGTTTTAACTGTGGCGGGGAGGGCCACATGAGCCGAGACTGCAAGAAGCCAAGGGCTAAAGGTTCGGGGGTGAAGAAGACGGGGAGTGAAGGACCGAGGGTGAGCGCCAGGGCATTCACCATGATACAAGAGGAAGCTAGGATGGACCCTAATGTTGTGTCCGGTACATCTCTAGTGAACCAAACTTTAGCTTCCTTGTTGTTCGATTCGGGTGCTAGTAAGAGTTTTATTTCTGCTGCTTTCTGTACTAAGCTGTCGGTTAGTAGTAGACGTGTTGATGCGTGCTTTGATGTAGAAACCACCATAGGTAAGTCTACTAGGATTTCAGAGATGATAGAGGACTGTGATGTGAAACTAGAAGGTCATAAGTTTCCTGTTAGCCTGTTCTTGATGACCTTAGGTGGTTTCGATTTGGTTCTTAGGATGGATTGGTTGGCAGACTTCAAGGCGAACATTATGTGTCGTAGGAAGATGATTCGTTTGACAGCGCCTGACAAAAGTTTGATGACTGTTTATGGGGATCGAGTTGCGATGATCCCGAAGGTAATCTCAATGGCGGTGGCTGGAAAGTGTATGAGACGTGGGTGTAGCGCCTATTTGGCTTATGTGAAGGATGCGGATACGCCCACACCACAACTATCCGATGTTCCAGTCATGTGTGACTTTGCAGATGTGTTTCCTGAAGACTTATCAGGAGTGCCACCTGACTGAGAGATCAAGTTTTAGATTGATTTGATACCAGGTGCCCAACCCATTGCCAAGGCACCGTATCGGTTGGCTCCGACTGAGATGAAAGAGTTAATGAAGCAATTGCAAGAGCTCCTTGACAAGGGGTTTATTAGACCGAGTATCTCTCCTTGGGGTGCCCCGGTCTTATTTGTGAAGAAGAAGGACGGTAGTATGAGGATGTGTATTGACTACCGGGAGTTGGACAAGTTAACGGTGAAGAATCGGTACCCGTTACCGAGGATTGATGATTTGTTTGATCAACTTCAAGGTGCCAGTTGGTTTTCAAGGATAGATCTTCGATCGGGCTACCATCAGCTAAAGGTTAAAGAACAAGATATTCCTAAAACAGCTTTTCGCACGCGTTATGGTCATTACGAGTTCCTCGTTATGTCATTTGGGTTGACCAACGCGCCAGCTGCTTTTATGGACTTGATGAACCGAGTGTGTCAGCCGATGTTGGATAAATCAGTGATTGTGTTTATTGATGATATCCTGATTTATTTGAAGAGCGAGATAGAGCATGCCGGTCATATTCGAGAGGTGTTGGAGACGTTGAGAAGGGAGAAGTTGTATGCCAAGTTCTCCAAGTTGCGTTCTGGTTGCGCGAGGTTCAATTCTTGGGTCACGTGGTGAATCCGGAGGGGATTATGGTGGATCCAGCAAAGGTGGAAGCGGTGATGCAATGGAAGTCTCCAAAGACGCCATCCGAGATCCGTAGTTTCTTGGGTTTGGCGGGCTACTATAGAAGATTTATTCAAGACTTCTCTAAGATCGCTTCTCCACTAACCAAGTTGACCCGGAAGGATGTAAAGTTTGTGTGGGATCAAGCTCAGGAGAAGGCATTTGGGGAATTAAAGGCGAAGTTGACTCAAGCTCCCGTACTATCATTACCTGATGGAAGTGAAGATCTGGTGGTTTATTCTGATGCTTCCTACTCGGGGTCGTGGTGTGTGTTAATGCAGAGAGGAAAAGTTATAGCTTACGCATCCCGACAGTTGAAGGTACATGAGGTTAACTACCCTACTCATGATTTGGAGCTAGCAGACGTGGTCTTTGCGTTAATGATTTGGAGGCACTAGCTGTATGGGACGAAGTGCACCATATGCACTGACCACAAGAGCTTCAAGTATTTCTTTGAGCAGAAGGACTTGAACATGAGGTAGAGGAGATGGTTGGAGCTCATAAAAGATTATGATTGTGAGATCCATTACCATCCGGGCAAAGCCAACGTGGTGGCGGAGGCCCTTACCCGAAAGGAAAGACCCGAGCCGATTCGGGTGAAGGCATATCAGCTGATTATTACCTCTGATGTGATGAAGCAAGTCAAGGAGTTTCAAGATGAGGCGTTGAAAGAAGATCATATTAACTACGAAAGAATGAGAGGTCTGGTTGCGGAATTGGGTGAAAACACATTTGGTGTTAAAATCCGATTCGGGCGGATGTGGACTCCTCGCCTTGGGGATCTGCGGGTGAAGATTATGGATGAGCTCATAAAACTCAATACTCTATTCATCCCGGTGCTACAAAGATGTACCAAGACATGGAGAAAGATTATTGGTAGCCGGGTATGAAGCGTGACGTAGTGGAGTATGAGAGTAAGTGCCTTACTTGCTTGCAAGTGAAGGCCGAGCATCAAAAGCCGTATGGGAAGATCCAACCTTTGGATATACCGGAATGGAAGTAGGAGCATATCACCATGGATTTCATTACGAAGCTGCCACATACTCCGAAAGGGTATGATGCTATATGGGTGATTGTTGATCGCTTGATGAAGAGTGTTCACTTCCTACCGATCCGCGAAACTTATTCATCTAAGAGGTTGGCTGATCTGATAATTAAGGAAATTGTAACTCGTCATGGCGTGCCGGTGTCTATTGTGTCTGATCGTGATACCCGGTTCACATCCAAATTTCGAAAGAAATTCCACGATGCCATGGGGACGAGGTTGCATATTAGCACGGCTTATCACCCCCAGACTGATGGTCAGTCAGAAAGGACCATTCAGACATTGTAGGATATGCTTCGGGCATGTGTTATTTATTTTAGGGGAAGTTAGGATGACCACTTACTGTTAGCTGAATTCTCATACAACAACAGCTATCTTGCCAGCATTGGTATGCCACCTTATGAGATGCTATACGGTATGAGATGCAGAACACCCGTTTGTTGGGATGATATTGGTCATAAAGAGTTAGGGAGCTTCAAGGTGATCGAGGCTACGACTGAAAAGCTTGAAAGGATCAAAGCCTTCATGAAGGCAGCCAAAGATAGACAGAAGTCGTATGTTGATAAATGACGCAAACTGATTGAAGGTCTCACCTTGGAAGGGTATCATTCGTTTCCAAAAGCGGGGCAAGTTGAGCCCGAGATACATAGGCCCTTTCCTAATCATTGCTCGAGTAGGAGAGTGGCCTATAGATTGGAGTTACTAGATGAGTTAAGTTGAATTCACCCGACATTTCATGTATCTCATCTAAGGAAATACTTGGCAGATAAAGATATGATTGTTCTAATAGAGGATATCAAAGTAGACGAATGGCTCAATTATGTGGAGCAACTAGTGGCAATCATCGATCGAAATGAGAAGAGGATGAGAAATAAAGTGGTTCCTCTTATGCGTGTACAGTGGAAGCACTGGAAGGGATCCGAGTCAACGTGGGAGACCGAAGAAGAAATGAGACATCATTACCCACGGTTGTTCGAGGAATAACAGGTATCAGGGATGAAACCTATATAAGGGGGTGGACTTGTAATACCCGGATATTTTTCTTTGAAGCTGACGAAAGAAGAAAATAAATAAAGTCCAAAGTCGGGGGACCAAACTCGCCAACGAGAGAAAGTTGGGTAAGTGGAGATATTTGAAGGGAGAGGGCAGCCCTTACCCTCTCCCCACAATCATATTTCAGCAAAGAAAAGAGAGGAGAAGAAGAAAGGGAGAAAAGAAAGAAAAAGGCTTGGTTCGAGTGGGTTCGGGATTGGAAATCGTCATGTAGCGGGTCTAAACGAGCTCTTCTTCTTGGTGTAGTTTGTGTGAGTTCTAGGACCCCTCTTTTACTCGTTTTCAACTGATTTGGGGCTGGAACACATAGTAAACCCATTTTTGTATGTGTGTGTGTTTGACCCATTTAGATGTGTTTGCGTGTGATGCGTTTGGAGTTTGTTTCCGGGCTTGTTTGTGCTTGAATGGTGTTATGGTATGCATTCCTAAGGTTTAGGATGGTTGATTTGGGCTTAGAATGGGTTGGTATGAGCTTGGAGGTCGAAAATGGCAGATTGGGTTCAGGATGAACTGCATTCTGCAACAGTTAACCGACTGGAGGCCATAAGGCCGACTGAGGTGCGATTGAGATTCAGTCGCACGATTAAGGTTCAATCGCACGACTGGAGGGTCAGTCGCATGGGGAGTCATGCGACTAAGAGCCCATTGGAATAAGTACTCATTCGCATTTAGTCCATCCGCATGAGGTCCATTCGCATTGAGTCCATCTGCATAAGGTCCATTCGCTTAGTGTCCATCCGCATAAGGTCCACCCGCATAGTGTTCATTCGCGCGGACGTCCATTCGCACGAGGCTTAGTTGCCTGGTGTTCATCCGCATGGGGTTCTGTCGCATGGGAGGCCCTGCGACTGAAGGGTGCCCATACGCCCTCGCAGGGCTTATGTGCCCGATGAAAAGAGTAGTTTAAGCACTAACTTTTTAGGGAAAGTGCAGATGTAAGTTTTGACGTGGGAGTTCCCGTAAGTTCATGTAAGATGACTGTTGAGGTCTTAGAGGGTATGTTGGGCATGATGATGTTGCGTGTTTATGTATGATGTATGTTGTGTATGTATGATGGTTCCTTGTATGGTGATGACTTGGTATGTTATGTTTATGATTACGTTCATGTTATGTATGATTGTTTTCTCGTGGCTTTACATTGTATGTTTATGAATGAATAAAAAGTATTACGTAACGTAAAGTGGTTGATAATGGAAAGAGGAACGAAATAAAAGAATGCATGCATTAACGAACGAATGAATGAAAGTAAGAAAGGCTTGCAAGCAAACGTATGGAGGTTCACACCCAATGGAGGGTGTTAGCTTAACTGTGTGCGGGTTAGCTACCCAGAAGGATGCACACTGGGGTCCAATCCTTGTGATTGACCATATGTATAGGATCCTTGCCGCTTGCCCTAGGTACTGGAGTCAACTTCGTGCATAATGTTCAAGGTCTATGAAAGACCTCAGGCCCAGTAACCAGCTTCGTGCGCAATGTTCGGGGTATAGCGCATGGCATTGATCCGCAATGAAAGAGAAAAGATAAGTGATGAATGTACTTGCCCTAGGTACTGGAGTCAGCTTCGTGCGTAATGTTCGAGGTCTATGAAAGACCTCAGGCCCAGTAACCAACTTCGTGCACAATGTTCGGGGTATTGTACATGTCATCGAAAGTAATGAACGTACGAATGAAAGTAAGAATTTATGAATAAATGCGAATGAAAGTAACGAATGTGAATGGTAATGATGTACGTAGAACGAATGAAAGTTAACGAACGAATGCTGAATATAATAATGATATTATCTATGTGTACGTATGATGTATGATCGCATGAAAGTAAAGACGGTTTTAACGAAAGAAAAGTATGTTTTATTATAAAACTAGAACTCACTCAGCAACGCTGACTTTTTATGTGTTTTCAGTTGGCAGGTAACGTTGCTGAGGATGGCACGGGGTGACTACTCAGCTCTTTTGGATGGCATCCATTCATATAATGCTTTTTGATGTAATGCGACAAAGTATTTTGTAATCGATTAACGATGTATTATTTTACAAAAGCTTTTATAATGAGATGAAATGTCATTTTTGAATGTTTAATGTTTAATTAAGATAAATGAGATTGTATGTTTTATGCGTGATGATTTGACCAACTGTGAGGTGCCTGAGAACGGGGCCTTACACCCGATGACAAAAGCACGACCGCATGCAGCATTCCCTTGATTTACCTGACCTTGATTCCCAGCTATGGCCATCACTTGGTTCCGGTTATTTCCATTTTGTCCTGGTGTCCGGTTTAGCCTAGGGCACACATTCCGATAGTGGTCAGGGCTTCCGCATTCATAACATACCCTCAAATTTCCTGTTGGATTAACCATGTTCACCAGTGCCACCATATTAGTCGCCGCTCTACAATCCCTCGCAAAGTGTCCCGGGCGCCTGCAATTCAAACATACTCGGCACTACGTAGCCTGAGGATGGTAATAGTTACACTTGTTGCACTTAGGGTGCGGTCAAGTGTAATCTTTCCTTTCGGGATTCACCGTCACAAATTCCTAGTCACCTTGGCTCTCTTATCAAATTTCCCACCTGATTGTCTGCTTGATTCCCCACTTTCCTTCCTCTTCTCTCCACCCTTTTCCAGTACACCAGTCCTCACCATCTCATCAGTTAATGTGCCATCTTTTAGAATTGCGCTTTGTATGGTTGGGGGAGCAGCTGCAGTTACCATAGCTCAGATTTGGGGAACCAGACCCCAAATGTACCTATCGATTCTTTTAGACTCTGGGGTTACCAAATGTGGAACGAGTCTTGCCAACTTATGAAAATGATCTGTGTAAGCTGCGTGTCCAGCTCCCACCATGGCATGATTCCAGAACTCATGCTCTAGCTTTTGCATCTCATTAAAAGCGTAGCATTCTTCAGTAATCAGTGCTTTGAACTCATCCCAGGTGCAAGCAAAGATGAAACTGAATCCTTGTCATTCGACCACAGTAATTATAAGCTGAGTGCTATGAAGTGGGTAAAGCCTGACAGGATCCAGTTAAGCACTAAATGATAATGATGTATAAAGTACGAATGAATGAATGAAAAGGGATAATAGAAGACATTATCTATGTGTACGTATGACGCATGATCGCGTAAAAGAAAAGAATGGTTTACAAAGAAAACAAAGTATGTTTATTATAAAAACTAGAACTCACTCAGCAACGCTGACTTTTTATGTGTTTCCAGTTGGCAGGTAGTGTTGCTGGGGATGGCACGAGGCGGCTACTCAGTTCTTTCGGGATGGCATTCTTCTTTTGATAATGCTACCACAAAATGTGTTGCGGGCTCATAATACAAGCAACACATTATGCTGCATGCAAGTACAAGATTCCTTGAGGGACCTCGATAAACGGGATTACCAAAGGAATCTTCTTTAAATTAGTTTCTACTAGAGGTCACTGTATATGACCCTATGATTGTTGAGGATTCACATAAACGGGATTACTTAAGAAATCCCCGGTTTCGTATGCTTCCGCAGCAATCATAGTAAAGTTAGGCAATGTAAGAAAGCTTGTATTTTGTACGTAAACCAACGATGTAATGCATTGTAAAAGCTTTTATGATGAAATGAGAATGTATTTCTTATAAATTCCGCTGTGTTATTTTACTTAGTATATGTAAATTATATGTTGAAATGCGATGAATGACCAACTGTGAGGTGCCCGGGAACGGAGGCCTTACAAGTTGGTATCAGAGCCAAAGTTTAAGAGAAATGGGTAAATTTTCAAAATAAACCTAAACTTAAAATGAAAATAGGACAGAAAGGGAAGGAATGCCATCTGAGTAGTTGCGTGCCATCAGGTATTTTCGTAAAGTTAACCAGTATTACGTGCGCATGTTATGTGATGTATGTGTTACTATTAGAGTTAGATACTAACATAGTCAGGACAGGTAATGCTCGGGGTACGAAAAGTAAAGTAAGTGGCTAATCACAACAGGCCACTGTAATTAGGGACTTACTGCACTTGACATAAACTGAGCTATTCCCTTGAATGACCGTGTTGGTATTTGAATCTTTCAGTGTGAGATAGAAAATGATTGGTGGTAGATCTTCTAAGGCCTCACGGGGTGGAGGCGGTGGCGGGCGTGGTGCTAAACCACGGGCCACAAGAGGAAGACCTAGGGTGGAGAAAGTAGTTCATGAGGAAACCGAGACCCCTCATCAGGAGGGCGTAGACGAAAGCGCCAACTTGAGAGCCTCGGTAAAAGGGGCGGTGGTGGAAGAGGTGCATCAGGTCATGCAGACGATCTTACCGTCTGTGGTGACCGAAGTGATTAAGGTTGTCCGGGAGGGAAAAGAAAGGAGAGGAACCGGTCCTTAGGGAGACAGGAGCAATCAGGGCCGGAAATGGTTCTTTCGGGTGATGAAGAGGAAGGGAAAGAGGAGGAGGAGCCGGTGCATGAAACAGCACGGGCTGTAATTATGGGGCATTTATGAGATGCAAGCCCCCTACTTTTGACGGTAATGGCAATGATGCTGCTGCTCACTAATGGGTGAGGGAAATGGAGGGGTCCTCGATATCAGGGAGTGCCGTGAGGACCAAAAGGTGAAGTTCGCTACCCACTCTTTCACGGGTTCAGCTCTATGCTGGTGGGACAACCTAGTCCAAGCCGAGGGTAGTAGAGCTATGGGAAGAATGAAGTGGTCCAAGCTGAGAAGATTGGTGATCGAGGAGTTCAGTCCTCGTCAAGAGATGGATAAAGTTGAGAGAGAGTTCCTGCAGTTGGAGACGGGGACAATGACCCACCAACAGTACACCAGCAAGTTTAACGAAATGGCGAGACTGGTGCCGGATCAGGTGACGCCGGTGTCTCGGAAGATTAACTGGTACGTTCAAGGGCTACCAACTGAAATTCGTTGGCATCTGATTTCTGCTCGACCGAGCACTTTTAGGTCGGCAGTGGATTTGGCGGGAAGGTTGTATGATGAACGGGCTGTGGCAATAAAGACTGAGGGTAGTAAGAAGGGAGGTGGTGAGAGAAGTTGGAAGGGGAAAAGGTTTGGTCGAGGTAATATTACGACAAGTAACAAGAAGGCACGGGTGGATGACCGCCGTGTGGTCACGTCAGGTGCAGGATTGAGGACGTGTGGCAAATATGGGAAAGAGCACTCGGGAGAGTGTAAGTGGGGATCAAACATCTGTTTCAAATGTGGGAAGGCAGGGCATATGTCAAAGGATTGCCGGTTAGGCAAATGTTTTAACTGTAGGGAAAGTGGTCATATGAGCAGAGACTGCAAGAAACCGAGAGCTGAGGGCTCAGGGGTAAAGAAGACGGGAAATGAAGGACAGAGAGCAAGCGCCAGGGCATTCATGATGACGCAGGAGGAGGCTAGGACGGACCCTGATGTTGTGTCCGGTGCGTTTCTGGTGAACCAAACATTAGCCTCTATATTATTTGATTCGGGCGCCAGTAGGAGTTTCATTTCTGCTGCTTTCTGTGCCAAACTGCCTGTTAGTAGTAGACAAGTTGATGTACCGTTCAATGTAAAAACTGCGACAGGAAAGTCCACCAGGATTTCCGAGGTAATAGAGGGTTGTGATGTAGAATTAGAGGGCTATAAATTTCCGGTTAGACCATTCGTAATGACCTTGGGTGGTTTTGATTTGGTGCTTGGGATGGATTGGTTGGCGGACCATGAGGCGAATATAGTGTGTCGAAAGAAGATGATTCGTCTGATAGCGCCTGACGGGAGTCCGGTAACTGTTCATGGGGATCGGGTCACGATGATTCCGAAGGTGATCTCAATGGTGGTGGCGGGAAAATGTATGAGGCGTGGATGTGGCGCCTATTTATATTACGTGAAGGATGTAGAAGCGCCGACACCACAACTGTGTGATGTTCTGGTTGTGTATGACTTTCCAGACGTGTTTCTCGAAGACTTATCGGATTACCACCTGACCGAGCGATCGAGTTCCAGATTGACCTGATACCGGGTGCTCAACCTGTTGCCAAAGCACCATACCGATTGGCTCCGACGGAAATGAAAGAGTTGATGGACCAGTTGCAAGAACTGCTAGATAAGGGGTTCATTAGACCGGTATCTCACCTTGAGGTGCTCCGGTCCTGTTCGTGAAGAAGAAGGACGGTAGTATGAGGATGTGCATCGACTACCGTGAACTGAACAAGCTGACGCTGAAGAACCGATACCCCTTGCCGAGAATCGATGATCTGTTTGATCAACTCCAAGGCGCCAGCTGGTTTTCAAGAATAGATCTCCGATCGGTCTACCATTAACTGAAAAGTGAAAGAACAGGATATCCCTAAAACAGCTTTTCGCGCTACGGTCACTACGAGTGTCTTGTCATGTCTTTTGGTTTGACCAATGCGCCAGCTACTTTTATGGATCTGATGAACCGGGTGTGTCGACCGATGCTGGATAAATCAGTGATTGTGTTCATTGATGATATCTTGATCTATTCTAAGAGCGAGACTGAGCATGCCGGTCACATTCGAGAGGTTCTGGAGACGTTGAGAAGGGAGAAGTTGTATGCTAAATTCTCCAAATGCGCATTCTGGTTGCACGAAGTTCAGTTCTTGGGTCACGTGGTGAATCCGGAGGGTATTATGGTCGATCCGGCAAAGGTGGAAGCGGTGATGCAATGGAAGTCCCCAAAGACGCCATCTGAAATCCGAAGTTTCTTGGGTTTGGCGGGCTACTACCGAAGGATTATCCAAGACTTTTCCAAAATCGCTTCTCCACTAACCAAGTTGACCCGGAAAGAGGTGAAGTTTGTATGGGGTCAAGCTCAGGAAAAGGCATTTGAAGAATTGAAGGCGAGGTTGACCCAAGCTCCTGTATTGGCATTACCCGAGGGAAGCGAAGATTTGGTGGTTTATTCTGATGCTTCCTACTCGGGGTTGGGGTGCGTGTTAATGCAAAGAGGAAAGGTTATAGCCTATGCGTCCCGACAGCTGAAAGTTCATGAGGTTAATTATCCTACTCATGACTTGGAGCTAGCAGCTATGGTCTTTGCATTAAAAATTTGGAGGCACTATCTCAACAGAACGAAGTGCACCATTTTCACCGACCACAAGAGCTTGAAGTACTTCTTTGAGCAGAAGGATTTAAACATGAGGCAGAGGCGATGGTTGGAGCTTATAAAAGATTATAATTGTGAGATCCATGTAACATCCGCTATTTTTATGAAGTTAAAATCCAATTTCTAAGTTTTATTATAAAATTATAATAATTTTAATGGATCAAATACATTAAATATGCAATCTATTCATAATTTAAAACAACTTATAATAATTTATTTAGAAATAAATCTTTTCATAAAATTATAAATTATTATCAATCATGTTATGATAAATAACTAATTGGAAAAAACTTTTATTAAAATTTATCAAGTTATAAAATAATTTTTTTTAAAGTTTATAAAGTTTTATACTAGTCACGAACTTTTATAAATAATCACAAAGTTTACAAGTTTTAGGAAAGTTAAATAAAAAAAGGATTAATAAACATTTAATTTGAGTTATTAGTTAAATTTGCTTTTATAAGTTTAAGGTTTAAATGGTAATTTTTGAAACTTAATAAAAAGGTTTTGTGTATAAATAAAAACTTTCAAAACCACAGGGGCCAAATGTGTAAAACCCCAAACCGCCCTCCTTATTCCCCCTTCCCGTCGACCCTTGCTCCGGTCACCTCCGGCCATCGCTCCGGCGATGGTCAAAACCACCAAAACGCTCGGCTTAAACACGATTAAACCGACTATTAACTATGGCACATCGGTTTCGAACTTAAAGACATGGTTACGCGAGATTATTCGACCGTTAACACCATAAATTATAACCGAAATCATCAATGCAAATCCTTAACTCGTTGAACTTGTAACTATTCGAATTTCATATGTTTGAATGATGGGAAACTATCTAATCGGTTCTCTAAACCATTCTGAGCCATCAATCGCACAAACAAAGCAGTCAATCAAACCATTTGATTACCAATTTTAGTCGAACCTGCAACTTAGCCGTTGTCCATCTTATGGGTTCCATTACTTAAAATTAAGAGAGGGAAACCGATCGTCATCATCATACGAAGCTCTCCAAACGTTTAATTGAATCACAACACCACGAATCATCCAAATCTAAATCTACCACAGTCGCGACCCTGTTCATCGTACTCACCGATTTCTTCTTCAAATCCAGGTAATTAGATCTATACATAACCTCGGTTTTACTGGGCGAATCAAAGCCCTAACTTTAATTCCGTTAACAACTCCGAATTCGTGGTCAATTTGATGCAAATTGATTCTAGGGTTCTTGAGAATTGGGGGTTTTTGAAACTAACGCTTTTTAAACATTGTAATGGGATCTTTAACCAGATCGGGCTGTAGCCCAACTGGTAATTGGCGTGGTTTGTAACCGAGAGGTCCTGGGTTCGAACCGGGCCTCTAACATTTTTGTTTTTAATTAGTTTTTTTTTCACATTTTATAATTCAGAAAGGTGTTATTATATTACCAAATCAAAATAAAATTATTTTGTAGCTAAAAACAATTTAGAAATTATTAAGTTAATTTTCAAGAGTTCTGAAACTTATAATTCTTAATTTAAAGAATAAAAATACAATAAAAACAATATTAAATCTTTTATATTTATAAATATATTTTAACCCATACTTGAATTATTCCAAACGTATAATTAAACTTATAGGTTATAAATACTTTGAATAATAAACTACACAAATGATTACTTAATAATTATTTAAATATTATTATCTAATATGTTATATCATATTAGTTAATAAATTGATTCCTTAACTTTTATTTAAACTCTTGAAACTGATAACACAGCGTAATATATCTATTATTCTTCTTTCTTATTTTAAGGTATTGGATATTGTAATATTTTTATAGAAATCATTTAAAGGTTTAAAAACTTTATAAAATGATTTAAATCCTACAAGTCATTTAAATATGCATTCAGTTATCTTTAAGTAATTAATTAATTAATTCTATTTACACCTCGTATTTACTCTTTATTAAATTAATCATTGAATCATTCACTATCATTCTTGGTCTTGATTGAGTTGTATTTTTTTAAAACCAAAACATAAACGATTCATTATTTCATTTAACTATTTAAACCCCTAAATTTCCAATTGAAACCCTAGTTCACGTTTATTCATTACTCTTACCTTTAAACTTGACCTTGGTACATATATACGTTAGGTATCTCGTAAAAGAAATCGTTCGAGCCTCGTTTAATCTCTTATCATCATTCTTATGCTTATATCCATGTGAGTATTTCCATACCCCTTTTTCTTATTTTCACACTTTGGGGTGAAACATGTTAACTTATATCATTGCACTTGTGAACTTATTCGAGACTTGTAAACTTTATGGCAATTTACTTAAAGTTGAGGTTAGTTGAACTTTTGTGGTTACCATGTTATGACGCAATATGTACAATCATTAACTATTGCTAGCCCAGCGAAGTCATAGATCTATGGGACAGACAACCTATTTGGTGCTAAAGTCGATGAACTGCTGACTCCTAGGAGCCGTATGCTTGTGCACTAGGGAACCAAATACACTTAGCTGATCGTATATACTTTTAACGTATAAGACTTGTAAAACTTTGTCGAGGTTTGATTGTGGCATTGTTCATAACATCCCTAATCACTTTATTCACTAATTTACAACTTGAATTTCCATCTTTTATATACTTATGTATTGAAAACTGTGGAATGCTTACCAATGTTTTTATGTTGACCCTTTTATTTTTAACATGTTCAGGTTACTCTTTGAAGCTTATCACACTTAGGATTGGACTTAGAGAAATAAACGAATGATCTGGATACTTTATACTTGTATTCTGGATGTATCTTTGTTTGAACATTTACTTGTATTGTTACAATTGAATCCTGATTAATATATTTGGAACTAATAATAGCGTTATGTGGCTGTGAACAATCGTAACTCTCACACCTCGACGTTTCCGCCGTCTAGGTTGGGGTGTGACAATCCATTACCATCCGGGCAAAGCCAACGTGGTGGCAGATGCCCTTAGCCGAAAGGAGAGGCCTGAGCCGATATGGGTGTAGGCGTACCAGCTGATTATGACCTCCGACGTGATGAAACAGGTCAAGGAGTTTCAAGATGAAGCCTTGAGAGACAATCATCTTAACTTTGAAAGAATGAGAGGCCTGGTCGGGGAGTTGGGTGAAAACACATTTGGTGTTAGAACCCGGTTTGGGCGGATGTGGATTCCTCGCCTTGGGGATCTACGAATGAAAATTATGGATGAAGCTCACAAGACTCGATACTCCATTCATCCCGGTGCTACCAAGATGTACCACGATATGAAGAAAGATTACTGGTGGCCGGGTATGAAACGCGATGTCGGGGAGTACGTGAGTAAGTGTCTTACTTGTCTCCAAGTAAAGGCGGAACATCAGAAACTGTACGGGAAGATCCAACCGTTGGATATACCCGAATGGAAGTTGGAGCATATCACCATGGACTTCATTACTAAGCTACCTCGCACATCGAGGGGATGCGATACTATTTGGGTGATTGTCGACCGACTAACGAAGAGTGCCCACTTCCTGCAGATCCGCGAGACGTATTCATCCGAAAGATTGGCGGATCTGTTCATCAAGGAAATTATAGCTCGTCATGGCGTGCCGGTGTCTATTGTGTCGGATCGTGACACTCGGTTTACATCAAAGTTTTGGAGAAGATTCCATGATGCAATGGGGACGAGACTACACATTAGTACAGCCTATCATCCTCAGACGGACAGTCAGTCTGAGAGGACGATACAGATGCTTGAGGATATGCTCCGAGCATGCGTGATCGATTTTGGAGGAAATTGGGACGACCACTTGCCGTTAGCAGAATTCTCGTACAACAATAGCTATCATGCCAGCATAGGTATGCCACCATACGAGATGCTATACGGTAGGAGATGTAGGATGCCCATGTGTTGGGGTGACATTGGGCAGAAAGAGTTAGGAGGTATTGAGGTGATCGAAGCTATGACTGAGAAGTTGGAAAAGATCAAAGCCTTCATGAAGGCGGCGAAAGATAGACAAAAGTCGTATGCTGACAAAAGGCGAAGACCGATAGAATTCAAGGTCGAGGACCGAGTCATGTTGAAGGTCTCACCTTGGAAAGGAATTATTCGATTCAGGAAACGAGGTAAGCTAAGCCCGAGATATATAGGACCTTTCCGAATCATCGCACGAGTAGGAGAGGTAGCCTATCGACTTGAACTGCCAGATGAGTTAAGTGGAATTCATCCCATATTCCTTGTATCTCATCTGAGAAAGTGTTTAGCTAACGAAGATATGATTGTTCCACTGGAGGATATTGAAGTAGACGAATGGCTCAATTACGTAGAGCAACCAGTGGCAATCATTGATCGTAAAGAAAAGAAGTTAAGGAATAAAGTGGTTCCCCTTGTGCGTGTACAGTGGAAGCACAGAAAGGGATCCGAGTCTATGTGGGAGACCGAAGAGGAGATGAGACAACATTACCCACATCTGTTCGAGGAATGACAGGTTTCGGGGACGAAACCTTTGTAAGGGGGTGGACTTGTAACACCCGAAACTTTATTAGACGAAGAAAAATAATAATAATAAAAGAAAAGAAAGTATCTTGAAAGGAAATGAGAAAGGAATAAAAGTAGAGGGGGCTTTGTGTCAAAAGTTCAAAGAGGGGATAAATATCTGATATTTATGGATGGCCGCCCACTCTTTTCTCGCAGCCCCAAATCATCGAACCCTTTAGAGAGAGAAAGAGCAGAATACGAGATTCTGAAGGAAGAACAAGAAGAAGAAGGTCGATTCAAGGTGCAAGATCTCACGGTAACCGGTTTTGAAGAAGCCATACTCGCAGCAACACAAGGTGAGTTCTAAGACCCCTAATTTACCCGTTTTTGAATCATTTTTGGGGCTGGAACACATCTTAACACCGTTTTTGAGCTTGAGTGCTTAATTCATGTATGTATGTACGAGTATGTGTGTGTATGGACTGCTCAGGTTGCTATGCTTACCGTATATAGGATTTCTAGGGCAGATTTATGAATTTCAGCATGTTGTTCGTGTGCATACTATTGATGTATGTTTTAGGAGTCTTTCCTATGATGTGTATGATGTATGACTTGTTTTAAGTGGATAATATGATAAATCTATGCTAGGGGTATGTTAAGATGATGAGTGGGTTGTAGAAATGGCACAGGTTAAGTGCAGGTCACCATACTCAGCCGCATAGACTAATGCGGATGGCCAAATGAAATGGCTAAGGCAGATTTCAACCGCATTAACAAATGCGGATGACTAAGTAAATGCGGTCGAGGCATTTACTCAGCCGTATTGACCTAATACGGACAAGACGGGTAGAATAGCCAAGGCATCCCTCATCCGCATTAACTAATGCGGGTAAGGACACGAAATGCGATCAAGGTTTTTCCTCATCCGCATCGACTAATGCGGACAGGTTAAGAAATGTGGCTAAGGCATTACTCAGCAGCATTGATCTAACGCGGTCAAGTCAGGAAGACTGGCCAAGGCATTCTTCCACCGCATGGACCAATGCAGGTAGTTTACGAGATACGGTTAAGGCACTTTCCTCAGCTGCATTGTCTAATGCGGACAATAGGGAAATGCGGTTAAGGCATTTCCTCATCCGTATTGACCAATGCGGATGGCCAAGAAATGCGGATGAATCAGAGAGGAAATGCGGGTAAACACTTAAGCAGAATTCTGACTTCTGGGAACTTAAAATGAGTAAGATAGGCTTTGACCTAGGAGATTCCCGGGGGTTATATGAGTTGACTTTTAAGTTGTGGATGACATGATGATGTGTGCTTGATGGTCATGCATGGTGTATGTTATATATTTATGATTGCCTTGTATGACGATGCATGAATGATGTGTGTATATTCTTCATAATATTGTATGTTTGTCTTTCCAAAACTTTACATGTTATGATAATGAATGAACGAAGTATTATGTAAAGTAAAGTGGAAGATAACGAACGAGAACATGATGACGAATGCATGTATTAATGAATAAATGAAAAGGGAAATATGATGACGAATACATGCATTAATGAATGAACGAACTAAGTCTTGCAAGCATTGAATAAGGAATAACGGGTCTTTCTTTGTGATTGACCATACGCACGGTACCTCTACCGCTTACCTACTAGTACTGTGGCATACGTTTGTTGTTCATTTGTTGACTTCGGCCCAGTAGCTAAGACTGATCGGGGTATGGCATATGGAATTGGTACAAAAGATATCCAGTGTGCAAGCAAAGATGAAACTGAATCCTTGTCATTCGACCACAGTAATCATAAGCTGAGTGCTATGAAGTGGGTAAAGCCTGACAGGATCCAGTTAAGCACTAAATGATAATGATGTATAAAGTACGAATGAATGAATGAAAAAGGATAATAGAAGACATTATCTATGTGTACGTATGATGCATGATCGCGCAAAAGAAAAGAATGGTTTACAAAGAAAACAAAGTATGTTTATTATAAAAACTAGAACTCACTCAGCAACGCTGACTTTTTATGTGTTTCCAGTTAGCAGGTAGTGTTGCTGGGATGGCATGAGGCGGCTACTCAGTTCTTTTGGGATGACATTCTTCTTTTGATAATGTTGCCACAAAATGTGTTGCGGGCTCATAATGCAAGCAACACATTATGTTGCATGCAAGTGCAAGATTCCTTAAGGGACCCCGATAAACGGGATTACCTAAGGAATCTTCTTTAAATTAGTTTCTACTAGAGGTCACTGTATATGACCCTATGATTGTTGAGGATTCACATAAACGGGATTACTTAAGAAATCCCCGGTTTCATATGCTTCCGCATCAATCATAGTAAAGTTAGGCAATGTAAGAAAGCTTGTATTTTGTACGTAAACCAACAATGTAATGCATTGTAAAAGCTTTTATGATGAAATGAGAATGTATTTCTTATAAATTCCGCTGTGTTATTTTACTTAGTATATGTAAATTATATGTTGAAATGCGATGAATGACCAACTGTGAGGTGCCCGGGAACGGGGGCCTTACACATTTCCATCATTAAATCCATTGTTGTTCTCATTCCCATCTCCATTAGCGTTCCTTTCTCCATTATCACCATTGTTCTCTCCAGCATTCCCATTTGCATTTTCACCTTTGTCTTCCTCATTATTTTCTCCATTATCCCATTATTGTTGTCGTCACCACCGTTGTTGTGATTCAAAATATTGTCGCTTACTTGACCCACTATAATCAGGATCAGGGCAGCCAACTGTTGTGCAATCATGGCAACTAAATCAGGGTTTCTGGCACCATTGTTGTTACCAGCCGGTCCTCCCTGATCTCCTCCAGCTGGTGCTTTACCATGACCACCAGCACCTCTACCTCTTGATGCATCACCTCCCCAACCGTTATTGCGCGTGGCTCTTCTGGGTGGCATTTTCTAATAAATCATAGAAACGTATTAACATCAAACCCTATAACGATTTATTATAACTCGGTAATCAATGAGCATATAATTCATATTGTTTCACATAGCTCATAACCATGATCAAATCTATAATAATAATAATAATAAAAAGCTTCATAACCAAGTAATAGTATCGCAAATTTAGCCAGTTGTTAACCATCGTAAGCGTACGCATAAAAGTAATCTAAAAGTTCAAAAATACTAAATATGATATAAATGAAATAAATACGACAGCGCATCTTCTTCCCATCATCAGCAGCTCAGCTTTAACCCTGGCTCTCACCGCTACTAGAAGAACTGGAGAGGTTCGGGGGTAGATCAGGATAGTTGCCCCATAAGTTGGTCTCGTCGGCGGGCGGCTGGATCCTAATCCGGTTCGCCGGGAATCCTCTTATTCGGGTCGTCCGCCTCACGGCTCCTCCGTCGTTCACTTGATGGGGTCTTGCCTTGGGGGCGTACCTTGCAACAGCATGTGGCGCAACATGAATGAGCATATCAGAATCAGCTGGTATGACGTGGTCTGCAGATGCTATAGGGACTACAGGTGCAGCAGCGATAGTAGGTAGAGCGAGCACAACAGGGTCCATGGGTTAGTAGGTAGAGCGAGCACAACAGGGTCCATGGGTTCTTCCTTTTCAGACGAGTCTAATGCATCAAGCATCATCTCCTCGGGGATAGATTTTGTGTTAGAAGATGATTGCACTAGATATACTAAGAGAATCTCTTCAGGCCTTTATTCGTTTACAGATGAGATAACACGGGCTATAGAAGTAACAGAAGGGCTGGTAGAAGACATCCTATAAGGAAAAGTGTAAGTACTTTTCCCCAGATGTAAGCAATTTATTATGAAAGGATTAAGCAGTTAATCAAATCATGAAGAACATGCATGTAATATCAAATGCACACAAACCCTAGTATGCATCTTACATGTTCTTAGGTTATAGTCTAGGTCTAGGTTATAGTCTAGGTCGAGTGCTCCACCAAATTGTCTATAACCAAGGCTCCGATACCAATCTGTCACACCCCGGCTTATAGCAAAAACACTAGGATGTAATGGGCGGGATCGTCATAACACCTGGTTAGTTTACAAAAAACATAGTAAATGCAAAGATCCACGTGTCATGACATCACCCGACACAAAGGTGACTTGTGTCATGGTTAGTCAATTCCACGACTAGCATAGTCTATCGATTAATCAATATGAAATCCAACATGAAATCTAACAAATAGAAATGTTCAACATAGTATTCATAAATGAGTTCAAATGATAGTCAAAACACTAATGCAAGTCTATTGAAATCCTTAGGGTCTCTGTTAAGGCATTGGCTCTAGCTGTCCTCTTTGATTATTGTCACCTGAAAAGATATGCTCAAAAGTCAACATATGGTTGGTGAGTTTACAGGTTTAAACATAAATTGAAAACTTGTTGATGTGTACGAGTTTATGGATCATAAGTGTATACAGTTTATCACAAGTAATATCACATGAGCATCACAAGCAAACCTATGACGAACCACACAGCAATTGTCGGAACATATTCACCCAGGGGTCGATCATAACCACAGTCAGTCTCAACTAGTATACTAACATACATGGGTGGGGGTGTCAACCCAATAGTACTACCAATACCTGTCCATCAGCTCCAACACCGGAGTTAAATTGTTGTGATTAATGAACCATACAGAAACTCGTGCATAAGATATAGCTTGCAAACAGTAACACGTTTATCTAAATAAATTGAGTTCACAGCTGAAAGAAATGAGCATACTTTTTCCCCAAAGATTTATAAAATTGTAATGAAATGGGGCCGTGAAACTCACCTTGAAATGATTAGGAAATAAGCGACCAAAACGCATCAAGAAATATGAGTAACAAACGACCAACCACCTATAATGATTATAATTAAATCTTTAAATACGTTCGACGAGAGAAGGTACGTTCGGTCGGTTTTGGGTTTAACGCGCGACATGCCCAAAAAGGCATGTATATTTATTTATACTTAAAATATATAATTAGTGAAGTACACCATTACTATATGTCTATGTTTGTATATTTTGTAATCACACAATTTATTATTAAAATATTTCTACCATGTTATATTCACACACTATTATTTACGTATATGTTTATATCTATAATTGCGTAACCATGCACGACTTACTCGATTTACAGCACGATAGTATATTTTTTTCTCATATCGTCGCATATATGTTTTTATATTATATGAACACCACAATTATATTTAACCATTAGAACATATAACGTGGGTGTGTGTATATACATGTGTGTGTGTGTGTGTGTGTGTGTGTATATATATATATATATATATATATATATATATATATATATATATATATGGGGAGGTTATACTAAAAATAAATTTTACCTAAGAAGGGTAAGAAATGATCTTAGCCTTCCATTTCTTAATCAATGTCTAAGATGATAATGTTATAAATAAAAAGATGGAAGGGTATTTTGGGTATGTAACCACTTTTGTTGATTTTTTTGAGTTTCCCCCAATTTTTTTAAACGTTTATAACTTTTTCATGCTAGATTATTTTTTTAAAAAAATTACACCATAAAATCAAGCATTTTTTTCTCTTTAAATTTAGTATAGTATTGCTATATTTTTTTTATAAAAAACAAATTAGGTGAAATTGTGCTGCATTTTAACGTTTTTGTGCTGTATTTTATAAAACAGCACAGGGTTGTGCTGCATTTCATAAAACAGCACAGGGTTGTGCTGCATTTCATAAAACAGCACAGGGTTGTGCTGCATTTCATAAAACAGCACAGGGTTGTGCTGCATTTCATAAAACAGCACAGGGTTGTGCTGCATTTCATAAAACAGCACAGGGTTGTGCTGCATTTCATAAAACAGCACAGGGTTGTGCTGCATTTCATAAAACAGCACAGGGTTGTGCTGCATTTCATAAAACAGCATAGTGTTGTGCTGCATTTCATAAAACAGCACAGGGTTGTGCTGCATTTCATAAAACAGCACAGGGTTGTGCTGCATTTCATAAAACAGCACAGGGTTGTGCTGCATTTCATAAAACAGCACAGGGTTGTGCTGGATTTCATAAAACAGCACAGGGTTGTGCTGGATTTCATAAAACAGCACAGGGTTGTGCTGGATTTCATAAAACAGCACAACGTTGTGCTGGATTTCATAAAACAGCACAGGGTTGTGCTGGATTTCATAAAACAGCACAGGGTTGTGCTGGATTTCATAAACAGCACAAAATTGTTAATAGACCAAAATACCCTTTAATCCTATTTTCTAGTTTTGCCACATGTCACCACCTTATTTCTTCTTAGCCTTCTTAGGCAAAATATATTTTTTAGTGGAACCTCTCCCTATATATATATATATATATATATATATATATATATATATATATATATATATATAATATATATATATATTACTCACACTAGGATACACCTACAATACATAGAAGTGATTATATGCTCATACTATTACTAGCACACAATGTATATATACTTATACTTAATCAACATACATCATCCACAAACAAATAACACTCATCAACATTCCTCATGTTAAAACACACATATTATATATACACCCTTCATCTTCATGCGCCTACCCTTAACACATGCAGCACACATGCAACACACCCCATGCGCCAACCCCCCCCCCCATGCGCCCCACGCACACACTACGGGCACACACACTGCACTCGCATGGCATACACACATGCATTTAAACACCTACATATATACACATTCACACACACAATATATACGCATATATACATGTCACGGCTGGAATAAGCACACACCCAAACACACACAGAGCAGCCTTTAGCTGCTGCAATTGATTCTCTCGACCAACACAGCACACACACGCACACAGTACACACACAGAAACACACTTGCGACACACACATCTCACCCACACACCCTGCACACATTGAAACAACACCTGCAACACACACACATACGTACGACCACAACACCACCCGAAACAACCGAACCATTATAACGAACCAAACACTGTGAAACGAAACAAAACAAGGTTCATGACGATCCGTTACCTGCGAAACGACAGAACGGCGAGACGACAGCAACTGACGGCGGCTAACGGCGGCAAATCGAGGCTAATTTTGGTGGTGTACGGTGAAGGGTAAAGTGACGGCGGTAGGTTACGGGAGGGGGGGGGGCGATGGATTGGGTTGTTTTATATATAATTTTTTATATTTACAATTTAAACCCCAAACTTTCAATTAATTATTCCCTCAAGTCTGGTTAAATTATAATTTAAACACTCTACTTAATTATAATAATAATAATGACATTAATAATAATGATAATACTAATTGTCATAATAATAATAATAATAATTTTCATAATAATAATAATAAACATTATTAAAAGTTAAAAGAAAAGAAAATAATAAATGAAATTAATTATACTATTAATGGTTAATTTTATTATTTATCAATTATGTACTATTAAGGTCAACGCACAAGACGAATAAGACAAAAATTTTGAGATCAGCGAATTAGTTACGTGATAAAAGTAAGTACACCAAGAGAGTTAACGAGCTCAGCGTTACTTAACAGACCTGTTAGTGATGGATGTAACACCTGATACTTTAAGCCCATTAAGAACATCAAGTGAATATAAACTTTCATCAAACTCTTTGTTGAAAAAAACTTTGGATAGCGATTGTCATTGACTTCTTATTACCAATAAACTTATGGTTTGTGAAGAACAACCATTTTATCCATGTTTCCGGAAGATAAAAGACCATCACACTCGTTTTTCAAGGTTGCTCTATCATAAGATAGCTCCCCAGTAATAAAATGATTGTTTGAAGAAGAGACCGACTCATGATCAGGATAAGGAATCATTGGAAAGTTTTGTAGGGTCGAACTATAACGAACTAAATTTTTTTCAATTTCAAAGAGAGTCAAATTCTTAGTTTGATCTTCAGAAAGCTAGAGATAAACCTGAAATTTAATTGAAATATATTGTAATTAATAAATACATCAGAAATAAATGAAATGCAAATCACAAAATTATATTTTTATATTTTTGAATTTTTAAAATAGAGAAATATTAATTTAACGTGTATATATAGTAATATGGATAAAAAAATTGATACTTGGAGACTTTAGTAGATGTTGTTGTTTATAAAGAATGTCGTCTGACAAGTATTCCCATGTATTCTCCCACACAAAATGTGATCGAGACAAACTATTAGACATTAGTATTGTTGCAAACAAAGCACGGAGGATAATAACCAGAACCTGAGTGACTTGCCTCTTCAATGCCTTGTATATACTCCTTGTCATCATCTAGAAGACCAATTGCATAACATGCATCTCTAAAGGTAGGATGCTTAACTGCATTAATTATAAAATTTCTTTTAATGATCTTGGACGTTTGACTTTGTTTAGAAGAATTCTTAAAAAGTAGACTTCACCAAGAGATGGAGAAATGAAATGAATCCTACCAATCACAAAACCTAATTGCCTTGGTACCCAAGAACTCTTATTCAATTTCCAAACATATTTCGTAGGAAATTCAACATAACTAAGTGTTCATGCTTTTGGATAAAGCTTTATTACATTTCATCCAAGATAAAAAAAATTGTAAAAGCCATTGAATGTTTGTCAGGACATTGTCAATATCATCATCCATACAATATAAAACTTGTTGTTGTCCTGGTAGATGAAAAGGAAGCCTCATAACTGAAGGAGTCCTATAATGAACATTAAATTCAAATATCCACCATGATGCTTCACATGTAGAAACATATCTATAGTCATAATACTCTTTTATTTCATCTATTACATTATCATCGCCATCATCTTCTTTGTTAATTTCTACAACTACAAGCGTAGCTTTGTCAGGCCCTTTGTTAATGTATTTAAACAAATACTTTATGGATCCGGCTTGATTATACCACACAACATTTATATGTGCTTGATATATTTAAGAGCACTTTATTGTACGAAAGTACACTTCTATTGTCTAACTTAACCCCAGACTTTTCGACAAATAATCAGAATTTCGTCTTCTATATATCGGAAAACCATCTGAATCAATAGAAGTGTGCTCTGAATTTTTTTTTCTAAAATTTTTAAACACTTCTTATCAACCATGCAAGGACAATTCATATTATGACTGTCACAAGGACCATGTATCATAAACTCACTAACAAGTGTATATAATTCAGGGTCTTCATTTTTGTTTGGTATTTCCGCCAATATAATTGGATCAATATGCTCAACGGTAGGAGCCTTGTGATCGGCGTGCATAAATAAGCATATATGACTATGAGGTAGACTTTACTTTTGAAACTCCACTGTGTAAACAACTACATAAATATTCGGAAACTTTTATGAGTATTTGTTAATCTAAATCTTAATATAAAATATGTAAAAAAACTATACACAAAGACATTAGTTATTACGAATTATAGTTTTTAAGATTTTACAGTGTATTGAAAAAAAAACCTGCCTGGACTTTTCTAAACAATGAACTTTGTTTTAAATCCTTAATCAACGCATCAAGCTTGATTTTAAAAATTCTACACAAGATATCAGGTCGGTCTTCAGGATATAATGTGGTGTTTTTAAGAAATCTTTTAATTTCCGACCACTTTGGATTGCATGTTACCGTTATGAAGAAGTCGGGATATCCAAACCATTTACAAAGAGACATTGCATCTAAATAGTTCTGCATCATGTAACGCGCACCACCGGTATAGGAAGATGGTTAAATTACATGGCGTCCAATGCTAGAAATATTAGAATTTACTTGACGGTGCTCAGTGAGAAGATTTTCATAAGATTCATATTTACGTACTTTTTGTTGATTGCGTATGAAACACAGTCTCTCGCTTTCAATCATAGTATATGCATCTACCAGAAATTACTAAAAGAATTTTTTTGAGTTAAGAACTAATGAGAAGTTATCTTCCCTTTCTTGAATTCTATATGCAAAGATTTGTCTCATCGAAGTGTTTTGTCGTTTGCCATTATAACACATAGTGAATAGCAAGTTTTATTTATCTTTTTATTTCCTTTAACAGCTTCATATTTCCATAGTTTAGGATGGCACACTTGACATTTAACGGTTGGATCACCATGATCAAAGTAATCTGGTAAAAGTATATTATGTACAAATGTTGATATATGTAGTAAAAAGCAATAAATTAAATTTGAAACATGTATTAAACATTTAAAAGGTAGTGTTAAAAAAATTACCTTTGGAGTGCCCTTGAATAAGTTGGCCGTCTTCAAATTCGTCGTCTGATGTCAAGTTATAGGCACCGGAAATATACTTGGAGTCTTCCTTTTGAAAGTATGTTTGCTGGATGATAACATGGTCATGGTAGAATTTTGAGTGAATGTTGATTTATTATTTGATGTCATGGTACCAGAGAACGTAGAATAAAGTCTTTTGCTCTTTGACATTGATGGTGTGTTTTTATTGTAAATAGACATAACTGGAAAAATAACAAATCCATTAGAATGATGTTGAAAAAAAAGATTTTGAATAGTATGAAGTATAGACATTTATGGAGAGGATTTAAAATGGGCTTATAGAGAGGAATTAAAATGGGCATATGGAGAGGAATTAAAATGAGCTTACCATTTGTAAGGTCTGTAAGACTTCGATTAGTTACTGTTGAAAAGTTAAATTCTAAGCTTGTATATTGATATGCAAGTGATTTACCATTGATATTTTCTTGGTTATTCAATACACAATTAAAATTACTGGATAACATAAACTTGTTCGACCATTGAAAACACCACCTGTATAAAAAATACATAAAATTGATAGATATATTAATTTTTAAGTAGTATTATAGTAAATAATAAAATTTTATATTATATATATTTAAAATTCTTACTATTAAAATTATTCGTGTTTTGAAAAGTGTAAACGCTGAGGGAACGTTGAATGTTTGATATCGTAGACACATCTTTCGATTTTCTGCTATCAAAATATAATTTCCTATATTTTCGCCTTTCTTCAGCATTACAATAATCCATGCTCTTATTTAAATCTGTAAGGTAAAAAAATGACATAATGGTAATCATATAATTGAGAAAATCATACCAATGAACCTGAGCGGGCCACAGGAAGACGCCAACCAAAAGTGGGAGGATATGGCAACTACAATCATTCAAGCAGCTAAAGAAACGCTTGGGACCACAACAAATAGGACACTCGGTCATAAGGAATCCTGGTGGTGGAACGAAAATGTACAGGAGAAGATAAGAATTAAACAACAAAGTTTTAGAGAGCTTTTACGCTGTAGTAATGAGGAAGAACGAGTGGAGCTAAAAGATAAATACAAAGAGGCTAAACGAGAGGCGAAAAAGTCTGTGTCAGAGGCAAAGAACACAGCATACGAGAGGATGTATAAGCGACTAGAGACGAAAGAGGGTGAACATGAAATGTTTAAGATTGCCAAGGCAAGGGAACGTAGAAGACAGGACTTGACAATGGTGAAGTTTATAAAGGCCGCGGATGGTAAGGTCTTGGTGAGGGAGAAAGACATCAAGGGGAGATGGAAAACTTACTTCGATAACCTTTTCAACATAACGAACAGTACTCAACAAACGGAGATAGATGAAACAACTCAAACGACGCAACAAAACAAGTGTTATTGTAGAAGCATCACAATCGATGAAGTTAGGAGAGCTTTGAGGAAAATGGGAAGGGCTAAGGCGGTGGGCCAGACAACATTCCGATTGAAGTGTGGAAGTGCCTTGGAGATGAGGGCCTACAATGGCTAACGGACTTATTCAACACTATCTTTAAGACAGGAAAGATGCCAGAGCAGTGGAGAAGCAGTGTCATAGTCCCCATATATAAGAAAAAAGGAGATGTCCAATGTTGCGCAAATTACAGGGGAATAAAGCTATTGAGTCACACGATGAAACTATGGGAAAGAATTGTGGACACGAGAATTAGACGAGAAACTCAGATAACGGTAAACCAATTTGGATTTATGCCAGGACGCTCTACAACGGAAGCTATACACGCCATAAGGAGGATGATGGAGAAATATAGAGAAAAGAAAAGAGATCTACATATGGTATTCATTGACCTAGAAAAAGCCTATGATAGTGTGCCGCGGAAACTAATCTGGGAAAGTCTACGACTTAGAAGGGTACCAGAGAGGTATATCAAAATAATACAGGATATGTATGACGGGGCAAAAACGTGTGTACGAGCACCTGTCGGAGACACAGACTTCTTCCCGGTGGAAGTGGGACTCCACCAAGGATCGGCATTGAGCCCATTCCTCTTCACAGTAGTGTTGGACGAGATGACCAAGTCCATACAAGAGCCAGTCCCATGGTGTATGCTGTTTGCGGATGATATTGTCTTAATATCAGAATCTAAGACGGTGCTTAACGACAGATTAGAACAGTGGAGAGTAGCACTAGAACGCAAGGGCCTAACGATAAGTCGCTCTAAGACAGAATACATGCACTGTAACTTTAGTGGTGAGGCGGAAGAGAACACCCAAATCAGTATACAGGGCATGGCGGTCCCCCGGACGTGTAGGTTCAAATACCTTGGCTCGTATATACAGGAAGACGGAGAGATACACAGCGATGTAGCCCATCGTGTGCAATCAGGATGGTGCAAGTGGAGAGCAGCATCAGGGATTCTGTGTGATAAGAGGTTCCCACCAAAACTAAAGGGAAAACTATACAGAATGGCAGTACGCCCAGCTATGCTATACGGCACAGACTGTTGGGCTATAAAGAAATCGCAAGAAAGACAAATACAGGTCGCAGAAATGCGAATGCTGAGGTGGATGTGTGGACACACAAGATTAGATAGGATCAGAAACGACGTCTTTCGCCAGAGGCTAGAGGTGGCATGTATCACAGATAAAATACGAGAGGGAAGACTAAGATGGTTTGGGCACGTGAAGAGGCGAACGATGGCAGCACCTGTTAGAGAAGTAGAGAACATCAGCGTAGAGGGTAGGAGGAGTAGAGGTAGACCTAGGTTGACTTGGGATGAGATTATTAGGCGAGATATGATAGACTTGCACCTCTCTGAGCACATGATCGAGGATAGGAGTGAGTGGAGGCGTAGAATAAAAATTAAGGACTTTTAGTGGGATTTGTGGGTGAGACGGGCTACGGTTACATGTGGCGGGACCTCCCGCGTCAGGTGTAGTTTTTTTTCTTTCGTCATTTCCCCTGTTTGGGTGTTACAGGTCGCTTTTTATGATGCGCGCACTATCTAACTCTGCATGTGATGCGATATTTGCCTATGTGTTGCATGATATGTATTATGATTATTATGATTATGATTACTATGATTGGTATGGTTACCGCCTTTGTAAACGAGTCGGGGGTCTCCTCGGAAGCGGTCTCTCTATCTCTCAGGATAGAGGAAAGACTTGCCACCACATACCCCTCCCAGACCCTGCTCTTCAGCGGAATACACTGGGTATGTTTGTTTGTTTGTTTGTTTGTTTGTTTTATACTTGACAGTTGGTAAAGATGGAAATATTTTAATGTAAATAATGCGGACCTAAAGAACATTATAAACATAAGTTCAATTTAATTAATCCAATAATAATTAACGGTAAAAATGACGACTCTTCAATAAATGAATAATCACAAAGTAATAATTTCTAAAACATGACAAACGATAAAACCAACAAATCTAAAATTTATGTAGTGAATGAAGAAAACATAACAACGGACTATAAAAGAAGGACATAAAAGTAAAGGAACTAAATCGATGGTGATAAAATGGTCTTTATGTAAACTGCTCCTTTTAAGCCTCGAAAGCAACTAAATGGGTAAAAGCGTTCATATTCCTTTGTCTGCATATCTACCCCATATACATCATCCCAGTCAGTCATCACAAGCCAGGTGCCGTTAGTCATAACATGAGTTATGCAATACATTGTGCTAACTAAAGATGAGTTGTATTAGGAAATTTTGCAACACCATTCCACAAATCAACTGATAAATTAGGGAAACCGTAGGTAACAAACATTTGGAGCTCATCTTTGACGTTGACTAAATTGCCATTACAAATAGCAAGGGGTGAAACAGACAGATATGAGACCTCCAACCTGTTTTCCGAGTTAACATCAAATCCTATTATAATGTTATTACCCCCAACCCAATATTCTTCAATTGTAAAAACAACTTATCTCTACAAAACTTTCCAGGAGACCGGAGACCAGGCACAAGCTTTCTTATGGTAGTTTTCCTTCTTTATGAAATCTTTCTCCATGTTCCTTCTCTTCTCGGATACACATAAGCAATAATCATCTCACGTCCACTTTTCATGTGTAACACCTTATAATCATGAGTAGAGTCAATAATAAGCCCATAACATCAGAATGGTTTTTGAAGAAACCCTGTGATAAGGTATTCGAAAGTTTTTTTGTAACCCTTGAGTTGTTTGAGCAGACGATAAGTGAATACGAGCAACATGGCGGAAAGGTGGATCGTGAACAAATATGAATCCATGAACATATGTATAATCGGTTTTTTGGCTCGTCTATAACGTAAGAGAGATTCGAAATCATTCCATAATGAAAAGGATTTACAGAATTTCACTAGAAACACAATCATCGCACACGGTCTTTCCATACAAGATGAAGAGCTTCCACAATTACTGTTGAATTTTCGATTCCAAGCGACTGTAATACGGAAAGATATCATTAGGGATGAAAAGGATTTAAAGAATTTCGCTAGAAACACACAAGATTGAGGTGTCGGTTGCTCTGTTTTGAATGAAATTAAAAAAGGATCTGAAACCATAATTAGGGATTTGTTTCATTGCCCCAAAATGTGTGTATTATTACAAGGGTAATTTATATTTAAATGAATTATAATTATAATAATGAAATATAAAAGGAAAAAGTAAAAACATACAATTTATAATAAAATCTAAAATTCATTTAAGGTTCTTCCCGTCTGCGTCAAAAGTTCAATTATTCACTTTCTATTTTTAATTCTAAAATGTTTAAAATAACTTAAAAATAGGAATTAAGTAGTACTTTCAAAAAAAATAAACTAAGTATAAATATGAAGAAAATATAAATAATAATAAGAAGTAAATAAGAAACAACAAAAAACAATCTATTATACTAAATTTACATAAACGAAAAATGAACAAATTTTGACAGGATTTTTCGGAAAATTTAATTTGAACATTACTTTCTGCAATCGCTACAAATGTGAATTATTAAATCTAATAATAATAACAGAAAAACCAACTGACAATTTTAAAATTTTAGAATAGAATTATAGATTTGTGTATCGTTGTTTTTTAAACTTTTAGTTTTGAATGAGTTTTATAACAAATAGAATGGATGTGATATAAAGACCGTAAAGATAACATTACATCAGTATATTATTGTAACAGTATAAGTTATTTATACGTAACCATTGGATTGCATTTTAAAAGTTTATCCCATTGAAGTACTAAAATAATTCAATTTACAGATTATATGATGAGATATAGAATAAGATGGATTACATTAAAGTGACAAACTAATTTGAATTATGAATTCCATGATAAGATTATCATTTAAAATTAAGCATATTACAATGTATATTATTCCCTTTGGTCGATGGCTACAATGCCACCGTACCAAAGGCGATGTAGAATGTACAACTTTCAAAACAAGCATAACTTTCAAAAGCACAACGTACAAGTGAAAATACTGAAAAACAACTTTCAAAAGCACAATGTATAAGTGATAATGCTAAAATTGCAAGCTGTGATGGTTGCGTTGTTGTTGGTGGTGCTGTGATGGTTGCATTGGTGGTGATGCTGCAATGGTTTTGGTGTTGTAGTGGTGTTGCATTGGTTGAGGCGTTGCAGTGGGATGTGATAGTTGCGGCGGTGCTGCAATGGTTGCGGTGGTGGTGTTGCGATGCTGGTGTAATGGTTATGGTGGTGGTGGTGGTGCTGTGATGGTTGTGTTGCTGGTGCTGCTACGATGGTTGCGGTGGTGGTGGTGATGTGATGGTTGCGTTGTTGGTGGTGCTGTGATGGGTGCGATGGTGGTGGTGCTATGATGGATGCGGTGGTAGTGCTGTTGCGATGGGTGTGGTTGGTGTTGCGATGAGTGCGGTGGTGGTGGTGCTACTATGGCTGTGATGGTGGTGTTGTGATGGCTGCGATGGTGGTGGTTATGCGATGGTGGTGGTTATGCGATGGTTATGGTGGTGGTGGTGTTGCGGTGGTTGTTGTGGTTGTTGTGGTTGTTGTTGTGGTGGTTGTTGTGGTGGTGATGGTGGTGTAATGTGAGCAAAGAGGGAGAGATGGAGAATTGAATGTGTTTAAATGTTTTTGGTTTATCTATGTGTGTTTGCGGGTGGTTGTTGTAGTGATGGTTGTCAATGGACCTCAAAAAAATTGAATGTATTTAAATATTTAATGGTCCAAATATTAGAAAAAGAAGGAATGAAAATATCATTAAAATTTAGCTATATTAATTACTAATATAACATTAAAATTAAGTTATTTGTTTAAAATTTGATATATAATAAGTGAGATGTGTATTTTTTAATAAAAAGTTATTTTTTATTATTTCTTAACAAACTTTTTGCTACTTTTAAAGATTTTGTTTGCGTTAAGGTGTGTTTATGTTTACTGTTATTTAAATATTTAAACAGTTTATCTGAAACGTTAACTCTTTCATTATTTAACAATTTTTTTACATGCGTTAACACGATGATCACAGTTTCAAAAAGAACACCTTCAACCAAAAGAGACTCGTGGCAACGCACGTAATTATGGTACGTAAGAGGATTGCATAACCATTTACTTGCTCTCTTTCTTTCTTTCACTAACCTGTCAAGCGTCACGTATAAATGTATTATATGATTATTATGTTTCTCTGTACTTATAACTGGTTATGTTTAAAATAATATATTTGATTTATAAATGGTGAGATCTGTGTTTAGTTTTTTTTAAATATATTTTTATATTTTTTATTTCTTTTTGTATGAACTTTTTGCTACTTTTAAATGTTTTCTTTGCATTAAAGTGTGTTTATCTATATCTATACTACCTTAATATTCATTTGAGAAGGGCACCAAGGTAATTTCACATAAATCTCTTAATTTTAAGAGATGTACATCTCTTATTGCATAACTTACAACTCATCAAGCTTGAAATCCCTCACTGCTTGTTTCAAACGCCTCACCCCTTCAAACAAGCTGCAATTCAAAATTCAAATCATAATTTCTTTTGTTCTCTCATTCTCTCTCTCAAAATAGGGTTTCTTTTCTTCAAATGGTGGTTATTGCATCTCCAGCCTTAAATGGACATCTGCACTCTTAACAAAAGCCAAAGCTGTTGGAGATCTGCGTTCACGAGAGAGACTATGGCCCGCTACACTTAGAAGAGAACCGAGCGATGCCCTCTCCGGCAACCACCTCCGGCAACCACCTTTTTGGCAGCACAGTCGTTTTGAATGTAGATCTCCATTTAGGGCTGCAGTCGTTTTCGTCGATGGTGGCCTGCTACACTTAGAAGACGACGGCAATGACTTAAGGTCGGTCCACTGATTTCGCTTTGGGTGTTCTCATGTTCTGTGTGTTCTTAAGACGACGAACCGACCCAGTTCTATTTATCCAGCGGCTAGGGTGTTTGGGTGTTCTCATGTTCTGTGTGTTCTTTATGGATCTCGCCTTGCTATCTTGCGCCAGGCAGTCAGCAGCTTCAAGATAGAAGCTTCAAGTTCATAAACACTTGAAACTCCTCAACAAAAAACCTGTGAAAACCATTGAGGTATTCAGTCATTATTGTTTTGTGGTTTTGAAAATGTTTGATTTTGGGTGCAAAATGTTGTAAAAATGTTTCTTTCTTAAGAAATGACATATTTTTGTTACTGATTTAGCTTTCTTTTCTGCAAGTCATGGGTTTCTTGATGTAAATTAGGTAATTTTAGAACTATAATGTGCTATTAGTGCTTACAAACAAACAAATTTAAATGATTAATTGCATGATTTGAACAGGCCCAGATGGGGATATCATTGACTGTGTGCACGTCTCTCACCAGTCAGCTTTTGATCACCCATTCCTCAAAGACCATAAAATACAGGACTGTGAAGTTAGTTATGGGACTGTGAAGTTATTTTCAGAACCAAAAATTATGTTGAGAAGTAGGAGAACCGTCTTAATAATTGTATTGTTTATATAAATTGAGCAGAATATGTGTGAATTTCAATATGTTTGAGATTACTTTTAAATAATACGCTTTTTGTAGCATATTGTCTACATGTTATACTTTTTAAGAAAGATTCAAGAGAGTGAAATAAAATCAAATTAAGCGCAGGGAGAGAGATATAATCCATTTTTTTCAATTTCTTTCCTTTCATTGGAGCATTACATACGGGTGCTTATGCGGTTCTCAACTTACAAACACATACACATTATAGTTATTTCATCTGATTTTCACTTTTGGAATTAACAGGGAGCACAGATGAGCCATGGCACGATTCAGTTGAGGTTCTTGAATCTGAATGCAGCGATGAAGACTTCAATAGTGCTTTTGGTGATTGTATATTTTGATTTACAATAAAAAAACACTTTCATTTACTATCCTAACATCTAAACTTAACTTCATACACCTACATATGTTTTGTCACTAAACGGCTCTGATGTAGCCTCCAGGCCAAGCACTGACTTACGGTTAAAGCCAGATGAACCTTTTAATGAAATAAAACCTGTTTACCTTGATGAAATATCATCATTAAATGATGAAAATGCTGGAATGGATCACAGTTTGTTAGACTGTGGAATGATCCAGGGCAATTGTTTACCATGTCTTGCTAATACCGTTCCATCAGTCGAAAAAAGAAGATCATCAAGCTCTAGCCCACCAAATACAAGAAAAAAGATTTCACGTAGACTTTCATTCAAATTGAAAGATGGACACCCTAGCACCACTATCTGTGAGTATTTAAAAATACCATTTATTTTTTGTTTGCTAATCGATTGAATCAGGTAAAACACAACTTGCACTAGGCATGTGGCTATTAGATTATTTTGTTTTATGCTTTTGTAATGTTTTTATGGTTCGGCTGCAAAAACTTGACATTGTTTGTAATATTCGTTTAGTTTCTTCGAAGAGCCGACTAGAGAGACCGATTGCTGGTTCACAAGTACCTTTCTGTCCAGCAGAGAAAAAAGTGCTTGATTCTTGGTCACATATTGAACCACAAATTTTCAGAGTACGTGGGAAAATTTATTTTAGGTAAATATATACATCTAGCTTGTGCACATACATCTTAGAGGGTGTTTGGGGTTTTGTTAAAAACTGCTTATCTGCTTATATGCTAATTTTAGTGTAAATAAGCAGTTTGTGATAAGCGGCTTGGATCGTTCAGCTCATTTTTCAGCACAGTCAGGTGATTTCGAGCCAAGCCTGGGCTCGTGCTGACTTGGGTTGAACTGGCTCGTGAATAGTGCGTATTAGCAGATACCTAACTCCTTATTGGTGTACTGCTTATCAAACTGATGAGAACTTGTATAACAAGGAATTTGTACACCTCTTATTAATGTTTAACTCAATATATTGAATTCTTCACTTGTGCCATGTTGGATTTATAGGGATAAAAAGGAGCATGCACCTAATGTTGTTGCATACTATCCGTTTGGTGTTGATGTGTTTTTATCGCAAAGGAAAATTGATCATATTGCTCGGTTTGTAGAGCTCCCTATTGTTAGTCCTTCATGAGAACTTCCATCAATTCTTGTTGTAAATATCCAGGTACGTCTTATCATTTGAAGTTTTATCTTTAAAGACAACCAACAATGTTAACATTTTGGATTGTGTTACATCTCAAATGAGTCAAACAAAAGAAATAACTTTATAGGATATTAGCAGCCAAAGCTTATTTTCGATGAAGTTAAGATTCCAAACCCCTTAACGATTCAATACAAAGGACTATTTACCTATGCTAAGTAGAAGATTACCAAACCCATCTTGACCCGAGCTCGTTCTGACCCGAACCCGCTTCAACCCATACCCATCTTGACCCGATACCCGACCCGACCCGACCCACCCATTTTGCCAGGTCTACTGTTATGATGTTATAGATTGGTTATTTGTAATATTATACATTTATTTGGGTATTAGGTAAAAGTATACATACACTGTGTCGCTTATAATTTTATAAAATTTATTTGTTTTAAACTTAATATTATTCTCCTTGGAGTGTTGGTTATTTTATGTAGAATAAATTAAAAATTGATGTAATGTTTTTGTGTTTAACCTTAAACTTTTGGGTAGAGACATGCTAAAAACAATGTTGGTTGTCTTTTTGCTTTTGTTACAAATGACTTTTAATTATATACCTAACTTTTACCATATATATTTCTTATGTTTACAGTAAATATATTAAGGTCAACAAAGTTTACTAGGATTGCTTATGAACCGGACATAACAGAGACACACCGGATTAGATTAATGCATTGTTCCTAACATATGATTTCCTTGGTTTAATTGATTTGAACATTTAATCAAAATATATATCGATCTTACTGTTTGTTTGTAACGGAGATGTTCAAAAGTTATGGAATTATCAATTTTATTGTTTTTTAATGTAGTTTGCTTGTGATTATAACTTGTTATTTTTTGATATCATTATGTACACAAGAAGTATGTTTTACTTTTGTGTCTTATGTCATGTTGTTATAATTATGGTATGTGCATTTTTAATCTAAATACTATTTGGTAGGCAAATTATATCATACAACTAATTAGTCATTAATTGTGATAAATGAAGGTATCATCGTGGTTAACTTTATATACGTTTAATTAAATCACATATATTATTCACCAAACTTAAACGTTGTCGTATTTCTCAGGAACCGATCATAAATAACTCAAAGAGGAGAAAATGCAAGAAAATAATTATCAAGAAGTAAAAGAAATAAAAAAGGAAGTGACACAGAAACTTTCAACTTGGACACTGATGAAGAATGGTGGACAAAGCATGGTGATGAGGTCATTGAGATGTGTAAGGCGTATGACAAAAAATGATCTCATTAAAAAGCAAGTAGTTGACATGCAGACATTTATTTTTATATGACTATGCTTATGACTTGTATTTTCTTATTTGTGTGTTCGGATATTTATTCTTACTATGTTTCTGACTAAAATTGTCTTATTTGTGTGTATGTTATATTTAATTGAGATTTATGAGTCTCATGACATAAATACACTATACACATATACGAATAAAAAAACTAATAAAAGTATTATACTATTACTATAGAAGCCATAAGAGTATTCATTAATTAACAAAAAACGGTATTGCATTGTAAATTTCGTTGCCGCCGCCGCCGCATCGCGCGGGTATGTTACTGGTCTTAACTATATATAATACATGTTGAACGAGTACAATTGTAATTTCCATGTCTCCATACCCACTTCCGGTCGTCGGGTGCCTCTCTCGCCGGAGGTACGTCTCAGCTCCCGCAACCAACGTCCATCCGTTACCAACGCCTTTCCGCAGCCCCACTTCAATGCCCTGCCCCTTCGATTGCTTTGTTGTATTGTTGTGTTTACATATCACCGCATTCCCTAAATCGGCTTCCCGTTCGATGCTCCTACCGACTGGCCTTCGAATTCGGGTAAGGGTTTCATTTCCGGTTTCTATTCATGTTTATGTTTTGTTCTCCGGTTAAAGTGCGCTATGTTTCCCCCAAACCAGGTAAGCACAACAATATCTTCTGCCTCGGGTCGCTTCTTCATAGGTACTCTTTTTTGGAATTTCTTCAATTTCTACCAATAGTAGGTTCCAATTTGTTGAGTTTGTGGCCAGAGTCGGTGATTACTACATCCAATTCAGGTCTTGAAGCTGAGTGTCGCCTGCTGTTCTTGTTGTCTCCTGTATTCTTCTTGGTTTATTGAATCCCTGCTTCACAGGTACTCTTTTCCCGAATTTCTTCATGTGTACCCATAGTAGCTTCAAATTTTTTGAGTTTGTGGGTAGGCTAGGTTATTAGTACATGAAATTGAGCTGTTGAAGCTGAATTTGGCCTTGTGTTTTTGTTGTGGCTGGTTTTGTTCTTGGTTATTGAATGTGCTTTATTGAATGAAATATATATATGCTTACTGAAATACTGTTGTAGTGTTTGTTGTAACTTCACATTCACAAGATGATGATGCTATACTTCCATGCTTTTGTGTGCACCAACCGATAGGTGAGTCCTTGCTTTGTCAAATCAAAATGTGATGTAATGAAAAATCAGCATATGAAATTGTTTGTTTAAAACTTCTTTATTCTATTGCCTTTTCATTACATGTATGGATCTAATGAACCTAACACTAGAGTAGTTAAATTGGATTCAAGTTTTTTTAATGAGTTTGGAGGATCAGATGGTGTGTCACATCTAACATAATGGATACTAAACCAAAAAATGAAGTGCCCTGATCATAATTAAGCAATTTCAGCTTTACTTACTTTAGTTACTAGGAAAAGAAGGGATAGTGATGAAATCAAGTCAACTTAGAAACTGCCATTAACATGAATGATTGATGTTTTACGAGGCTGTTGTTAAGTGTAGAGCACAGGCTGCATAGTGGAATTCTTGTAAGAATTGAAATATTAATTTTGTATTCATTTGAATCTGATAGCTTGAAACTTGTTACAAAAGTTTTTTTTTTTTGTTTCTTAGAAGTGTGATTTTTTCTAGGTTATTGTTATTGGGCAGGATGGGGAGCATTGTGCATCAAGTGTTTACATTTAAGAAACTATTTTTTTAGTTAGTGGTATTATTTTGCAAAGCTGTATTGATATCCACTTACTACTTTCATTGTTTTCATGTGACATTATAAGATGCTTTTGTTGTGATGGACTAGCATCGAACTGTTATTGTGATGTCTTAGTGATCATACACATCCCCCCCCCCCCCTCCCTCCCTCTTGCACCTTCTCTCTGTAGCACTCACAGAGACCATGAATATAACCCTTTATACATTTCTGATTTCAACGTGCAAGGCATTTTTACATGTAGTTAAGTTAATTTTTCCACAATAATTGACATGTGCTTCTAGGACCTACTGTATACTTTTGATTTCTTAAAACTGTTAGGGCAACAATTTTGTGTGCCTTGTACATGAATTGCAGACACATATGTACCTAACCACCTTCTGGATGGTATAGCGTACTGGATACCATTTGGTTGCTTTCTAGCCGACTGCAATTTGACCTGAGATTGGTCATAGGTAGCTGGTGTATTTGACACGGGCAGTTAACCATGAAGGTTGGTGGAATGACGTGGTTTATCAAATTTGTCAAGTGGTTATTTGGGTAGTGGGCAATTGATTTGCATCATAACTACTATAATTGTATCCAATTAGCTTGCATCTGAAAAATTTTTTACAAAGTAATTTCAAAGTCCTTCATTTTTTGACATAAGAAAGTATATGTTTATCGGATTTTAATGTTGTTTGTCTTCTTCCATGAGTTGTTAATTTTATGAGGATAGGACTAAATATTAAGAGACAATGATGTTACATTTCTCCTGTTAGATTCTTTGATTCTGTAAATGATAGAAAGATAAAATTCAAAGGTTTGTTTCTTCAAAATAAGTTAAATATATAAGTAGTTAAGATAATAATGTGATCACTTACATATAAATAGAACTCATGAAAGAACGAAAATTAATCATATGAATTTGAAGATCTAGTAACAATTATCATTTTCTAATAAGTTGTGGGTCTCATATATGTATTACAGTACTTGACTTAGGGTGTTGTATGTTATCATAGTTTTTGGGTTTCATATTATTTTGTTCTTTTCCTATTATGGTGGTAAGGGCAGGGAACCATTTCTGTTTCTTTTAGGATTCATATGACCCTACAAAGTGCTTTTGAGGACCATCTTCAGCGTAAAGATCTGTTTCATACTTATGCTCACTTTATGTTGAATTTGTATAGGCCTTAGCATAAGCTTATTGTGTCTTGGTTTACTTAATATGAGTTAGGTACGTGGGTCAGACATGTAGTTGGTTGTGTCAAATTTATTTGTGAAGTCTGGACTCAACCATGTGGCACTAAAAAAGAAATAGATGTGAATTGTATGGTCTTTGCTTGTCCTGTTAATATGTTTAAAATTATGTAGTTCAATGAGAATGTAACGCAATAGTATTCATTCAATACGTACAATGAGCAATAGCATCACTATTGTTTATTGATTGATAGCTTGTGTATAATATTAATGGCACTTTTGTCAATGTTGTTGCTGAAACGGAGTTGATGATTAAGTGCATCAGAGGTGAGGTTATAAGGGAGAGGGGAGTGAAACGGAATGTAATGAAGGGATTAGTGAATAAGCGGGCTTTCAAGGGGATGGGGATTGAAACGGCTGAGGAATTAAATGGTAGCGAGGGAAGGGTCTCTAGGACTGGATGATTTGTGGCCATTCGGCAAGGTTATTTAGGTTGGTCAGTAACATATACATGGGGATAGATGTGGAAAAATGACAGGTTGAAACACGTTATGTTTATTACAACAATTTGGGCAGCTTTTGAGCTTCAAACCATTTGTGTTTTCCTTGTAAGTCATTTTTTATTTTACCCGTTGACTGTTAGAGACACATATGACTGTAAACAACCTATTTTCATGTAAATGAGCAACATAGTTTTGGATAATTAAATCTTGGTTCTTTACTCACTGTTTAACATGTCCTTTTCATCTACTATATTGAAAAGTACCAACTATGTTGAAGATACTTCTAATCACCCTATGAGTGCCAATTCAAAGCAATTTAAAAAGAAGTTTACAAAGTTATTTTTCGAAAGTCTTGAAGGATTTTATAAATATTTGAGATTTAAGGCTTTGAGGGGTTTACTTTTGTGTTTTCATGTAAATCATTAGATTAATATGTTTTAAAATATGCTTCACCGATGTAGAGTTCCTAACTGATCCTTCATTGACTTAGGTTTTGCGATTACTACCAACACTTCTAATATTGTAACTATATAGTTTTACTTCTCGAGCTACAACACTTGAAATGTTAACATTATAGTTGATACTTTGACTAATTGTGTTGTAATATTTTAGAAAAGCATTAAGTTTCAAGTCCGAGTTTGTAATGACTCATTACCTGATATTTTTGTTCCTACAATTACTTTCTTTGTCTAAGTTGCTAGCTGCCAATGAAACAGGTGAAAATATTTTAATAGATCAAACACCAGGCAATGTGGACAATATTTCAAGGTAATATCTGCTAACATGTGGTGTTAATTTTCATGCCTTAAAAACTAGATTCTGGTACCAATGTTAGTAAAATATGGATTTCATATGGCTTATGGTCTCATGTAGTATACATTTCGATTGATAATCAGGTTTACACTTGTCACAAAGCGCAGACACATGCATATGCTAACATGATCTTGAAATCATCTCATCTTTGTAAGTTCAGCACTTGATGAATGCACAATCCAAAATGGATTTGCAGTAGCTTTAATGTTTGGTATTGCTTTGAAGACACCAATCTCCTCTTAGTTTATGATTTTCTCTTTTGGTGGATGTATGAAAAGATAATTTCCACAATATCATCTTTTATGAAATAAAATTATAGAGTTTTTTAGTGCATTTTGAGATTTCTTTCCTCGATCTATATTATTATTAGTTAAGTTAGGCAATAAGAAATATTTATGCATTCAATTGACTGCAGATTGTCCAACTGCTTCACATCAATGGTTCTTAAATGACTGTGAAATTAGAGGTTTACAGTTGCATGTATATCATTTACTTATTGATTTTACGTATTATGAATTAATTTAGGTCGACTACTAATTAATATTTTGGTTACACTCATATGGTTTCTTTTATTATGTTTTTTAGGTTTGTTTCTGCTTTCTTTCTATCTTCTTTTGGTTACCGTTCTTGGACATCTTTAGTTTTACCAGGTATGTGTTAGTTGTAGTTGATTCCTTATATGCTGGTTCTATTTTAGTTATAGTTGGTTCCTTATAGAATTTGATTTTTAAATTTAAAAATGTAATATTGGCAAAGTTTAGTTTAATGGATAAAATCTCCTTAATCTTTGTTATCCAATGGTTTGAATTCCTAATGTACTAATATGACATCTACAATCATAATTAACCCATTAAGTATTTATTAAAACTAACTAAAGTGTCTAGCAGATCAACACTTGATGGCCCTGTTTTGAGCCGTACTAAAAACTGATCCGTTTAAACCTGAAGTCTCATCCTGAACCCATTTTAACCCGTCACAAGACCTACCGACCCCACCTGTCTTGCCATCTCTAGCTTTTGAGTTGTATACATAGTAGCTATTAAACATAATCTTCACTTAAAGCATCTGCATGATGTTGTTCATATTTGATTAACCTATAAAGATTTAGACATGTAAAGTTAAATATGTGAGGTGTTAACTATTTCAACAAATGCTAAGGTATTAGCACACAGTGGATTGCGCTGCATTCATGAATGCAAAATACCAGGTTAGTTTTTCTAATTAATACCATATGAGGCGTCACATAGATAAATGCTTTTGTGAGCTCATTCATGGTTAGCGTAACACATGACCTTTATGTTTTATTAATGGGTTACTGTAATTTACATGTTTTTTTAGCTTATAATCTGTTTTTTGATCTTGCTTGAACTCAGACTAACATTTGCCTGATCTTGCTTTTCGTATATAACAACTCATACAACCTTGAAGATGAGGAAACACCACACCTTATTTAAAGACCCTTATCAATAAATGTTTGTTTTTTGATTGTTAATTTATACTTGTATGCTTTCAACTATTTAAAATCAAAGATGATGCATCTCCAAAATATAGTAGTCTAGAATATGCAGGTCTAGCCGCTTGCAACCTTCGCAAATGCCATATCAACTATCACATTATACGCTACCTATGGACGTGGGCTTCCGTTGTAGTTTATCTTTTCTTGCATATGGTCTCGAATAGTCAGATAACACCATTGTAGGCTGCCTTTGGATGTAGTTCATCACTGCAACTTCTTTTCTTTCATATGGTTCGGTTTGGCTGTTGTTCTTAAGGTTGTCAAATTGTATATTTGTAGACAAAACGGCTATTTAGACGTCACTATTTTGTTTAGCCGGGAATCAGTATTTTCATATTTTGTCTTGACTAATTTTACTATCACCAATTTCATAATAATAAGATGGATGTTTTGCGCTGGAATATCCCTAAAACATGTTGATGTTATTGGCATACTCCCAATGATGGTTTAAATTGCAGGTTGTCAGTTTATGTTAAAGAACTAGCACTTACAACTTTAGTGTACAGTTGGTTTGTGCATGTTCACACATTGTAGCTATATTATGGTGGCAATTAGAGGCAAGGGCTTCAAGTCATTGAGTGGACGCAAACACGAGAACACTAATTTCTCATATCCTATAAATTTGGATTACATTGAAGCCATTATAATTTCAAAGACTGAGTGCCTTCAAGGTGACATGAAATTCCATCCTATTTGATGAGTTGGGAACCAATGAATATGTATTCTTTATGATTATACTTTTCACTTTTGTGTATTATCAATTAAATTGTATTTACCAATAAAATTAGTTGGGCGACCTGTGAATATGGGTTCAAGTAAAAAAAAGAGTCTTGTTGGACGGAAAATTGTTTCTAAATTATAATGAATATAACATAACAGATCTGTGTAAACATTTTGTTTGGTTGGATTACCTAGATCTGTGTAACAGCCACCGTAGCATCGCGCGGGTACCTTGCTAGTGTTTACTAATATTTAAAGAGTTTCATTTGCAACGCTAACTCTTTCATTATTTAATAGATTCTTTTTTCGCCGCGTCAACATGATGATCATAGTTTCAAAAAAAAATACCTCAACCCAAAAAAGACCCACGACATTGCATGGTTTTAATATCTAGTTATCTATAATAATGTCTCCTGCTTTTTTTGGTTGTATTAAATCTTGAAGGTGCCTAATTACAAAATTACAACAATTAAAGTACTAATCAAATATCCATTAAAGTACCAATCAAACATCCATAGTTCTTAACAATGATTCAAAAACATCCCAAATATAAGTAAAACGCATGAACACACACATAAACATACATTAACAAAAAAAATGTTTAAAGATTTAAAAACACACTATTTCTCAATCTTTGGAGTTAGAAGCTTCTCCTTGCCATCTCCTTTGCCATCTCCGTTGTAACATGTAACAGAACACACCTATTGTTTCGTAGTTGACATAGATGTCTTCCACATCATAAACATCGTTCACTAACACTTTAAATCAGAGCGTGTAGAACTTGATGTAGGCTTTTTATCACGAATTAAGTGGCTTGTTTCAGTGCTTCTCTCAGAATTAGAGATAGGAGTAACATTTTCCGCAGTGCATGAAACGACATTCTATTTGAAAGTGTGCAAAAATTATTATTATTACATAATATATAAGAGTAATGAAATTTAAAAGAATTTGCAAAGCACCTTAAGATTTACAGTTTCTTACGATGGAGAGTCCGACATTGGGCTATTAGCGGACTTAGATAACACGGGCTGTATGTATGCAAAATAACTACATTAGAGCGTATAACAATTTACACTTAATACCATTATGATTGAAGGAGACATGAAATACTAACCTGTTCATAAGTAATCCTTTTTTCCAACTCTATAATGATTTTAGAATTATTGGTCAACATCCTAATCCCGAACACCGGACATTTTTTTCCAATTTATAGCTCGTAACTTCGATTTTGAAAGCATCTTTTCTCATTTAGTTCATACAAAGCACTAGTATATATGTCCATATCACCGGCCTATGAAATAAATATAAATAATTAAAATATTAATTTAATTAAAGTTTTAAAGAGCATGAAAAATCAATTTAAGTTATAGCAAAGTATACCTCTTGAATATTTTCAAGAATATCATTTGTTGATTGCTTTAAAAGTTTCCTAGCATCACAATCAATAATGTCAATGATCTGCTCCAGACATATCTTTGTACTCTAATTTGAATCTTGAATCTAAAAAGGTTAAAAAAGATAATTAAAAATTAACAAACTAAATATCATAAAATGGAATCCAAATCAAGGGGATAATATAATTTTTAATAACCTTGGAGTAGGAGTTATTATCTACATTCAAAGACTTCCTCCTCTTCTAATTCGTCAGGTACGTTTGGTTTATCTTTTTTAATGAAACTACTTGAAGCCCTACTCGTACACTTCTTGCAACCAAGGTAATACCATTCCACATCATCGCAAACACGTTTAATTGTGCCAAGTATGATAACTGCCTTCGGCTTCAAATTTATTATAAAGTATACACATTTGCATATGTTCATAAATATTTGATATTTAAAACAAAGTTAAATTAAATTATATTTACCATAGATATTTCATGATCTCTGCGATAGTGTTGAAATCATTGTTGATAAAAAATCATCATGCAGAGAATAATTGATTGTCAGAACTTAAGGAAGAAAACTTGATGAAATACCAGCAATCACTCAAATATTAAATCATAATAATTTAAATAAGTAATATAAATAAAGTAGGGAGAGATAAGAGAATAAGTATAATTATGACGTCACCCTTTTTCGAACGCGATTTCATCAATCTCAGTATTGATAAACAACCTAATCACATTGTATGAATTTGAAACATACAGATTTTCAGTTTAAAATATCAAATATTAAGTAAAAATTTGGAAATCTATTAAATCATGATAAATAAAAGTAAAAGATTAGAAATGTGAGTTAAGGAGCAAACCATTAAAAAACTTCATTTTTCCAAACTGAAGGATGACTATAATACAACTTTCGTCGGGGTTATTTGAATATAGTCAGACATTTGTTGAGCATAATCATCGCATAAGGTCACGTAAATCTTTTCATTCCTGTGAAGAAAGAGTAAACGCATATATATATATATATATATAATATATATATATATATATATATATATATATATAGTGAATTAGAAAGAATAACAATTGAAAAACAGAAGTAAGTAACTCTAAATCTTGTGAGTTGATCAGTCATCTTTATACTTTCTTTTTTTGTTTTTTTCCCATGGTAAGTTTCCATTTTTAAAGAATATCACAACATAACCAATAACATCTGTACATTGTATAAAAGAATGCATAGTATATTCAAATAAGTTTTTATTTAAATGCTACGTAATGACCTTAATAGTAACATACTAACCAATGTTTACTCTTTAGACAACTTCTCTTCTCAAATAGTCTTAAATGACATAAATAAAATCCATAGATCGTGCCATTAAAGTCATTGCATTTTGTAACTTCGGTATTGTAATTCTAACAAAGTTTGTTTACATTATCACATACTTATAAGTTGTGGAATGTAAACCAAGACTAGCATTTTCAATATAGTAATCACCATGTTCTTTAAGCACTTGTTAAATTTGGCAATACATTTTCTGGGACATTAGCTTCAAGTTTACTATCCTGCATCAAGAACGCACGATGAAAATATATGATATTGATATAGTAAGCAATTGGGTATTTATATTTGTATGTGATATTGTAAATACATGTTCGTCCATTTTAATAATCTCAATTGAAAATATCTCCTTCGGGTTTCTAAGATACTTTCTTTGCCACAACCGAATTATTCGCACCTTCATTGTGGTCTTTACACAAATCAATATTTTTAATAAGTGTTATGCGTTTAGGATTCATGACTCTGTTGTAGAAGTTTAGAATGTAAAAACGTCTGAATTGAAAAACAGTTGAAGAATAATTGAATAGTCCAAGCAAAAGGGTTCATTTGCTATTATTACAGTTGAAATTTCCGGGTTCATAACACCCATTTTTGTAAAAAACATAAAAAAAATATATATATATAGTTAACTCAATTTTATGAACACACTAAAGTGTATTGTATCTGGATAAAATTCCTATGTGTGATTTTGAATAATATATAGTCTTCCTTTAAGGCAGAGCATTATTTTTAAAAAAAATGATTGTTCACAAACAATGAAAATATTATTAGCAGATGGATTGAGATACAAATGTCTGTACATAATATTTAAACATATAATACAAAAATGGAATGGGTAAAACTTAAAAATGTGCGTACTAATAACAACATTATCTTTAGTGCAATTAGGGTAATTGCACCTTTCTTCACTAGTAAATACAGAAAACGGAATGGGTATGAGTTGGAACACAACAATCTGGATCAATGGTCAATCTGGGTCACAAATACAAAGAACTGGACCTAAAAATAATAACAATTAATGGGCAGAGAGACACCCAGTTGAGTAACCTGTAACTATCAAAACAATCTTCACTCAAACCTTTACCAAAATCAACCTCAAAAAAGAAAAAAATGACTATCCACAACTAAATCTATAACACATGAAAAGCAAACCCAGTTGAGTAACCTATAATGATCAAAACACCCTATTTCAAAAGATTAACAATATTACAACAATAACTGGACATATAATAATCAAATGATTCAAAGAAATAGGTTACAAATCGGTTTAGAAGAATTCAAAATGAATTAAAAACAATATTACACAATCATACTCGCAGAAGATTAAAGCTCAAATATAACAAAATTAAATACATTTTCTTGAAGGAAACTTGATGAAACCGATGGCAAAATGAGATGTTGATTAAGATAGTCGAAAGCGCTATCATCAGAATTTATAAACACAAATCGCGAGTATGGTGAAGCTTTGGTTGTCGTGAAATCATTCAAATCGGGTATGATTTCATTTCCAAAGAAATTCCTTCAGATTGGAGATGAGTGGAAGAAGAAATCTCGTAACTTTTGTAAAGATTGGAATATAACAGACCATTTTATGGAAACCACAATCAAGGAATGGATTTCATAGATGAAGAGAATCATAGATGATTTGTAGAGTTTTTGTTAACGAAGTATTTGAGGATAGAAGAACAATCGGGGTTCTTTCATTATCAACGAAAGATGCCCTGCAATTTAGGGTTAAATTACCAAATTCCCGTCAAATTGCTTTTGTACCATAAATTGACTAATTTCGTCTTATGAACCTGCACTAACATTAAGAACAAATACATAATTAGATGGAAAATAAAAAAGTGTAGTTTTTAGAGAATAACACGTGTCATTAAAATATTATTTTATTAATAACTATAGATAGATAAAATATAACGATTATACAATCAAAGCTTAAAATACAAATTTTATACAAAAAACATAGTGGGTAATTAGTAATCCATCCTAGGGGTGTTTGATTGGTCTTACCCAAGTTCTGACCACTGACTGGCTGACCCGGTCAGCCAGTCAGTGTGTTTGATGCGTCTGACTGGGTGGTCTGACCCGGTAAGTGAGGCTGACCGAGTCCCCTATTTCTTCATCTCTGACCCATTGTTTTCTTCTGACCCCAAAACCCCTAAAAGCTTCACTTTCTCCTCCCTTGGTCGACCTCCACCTTCCTCCCCCCCCCCGCCGGCCGCTGCCCTCCGCCTCTGAGCTAGCTTCCTCTGCAACCCACGTCTTCGACCGCCTACATCGTACCCCCCCCCCCCGCTGCAACCCACGCCGTCGACCGCCTCCATCGTACCCCCCCCCCTCGCTCGCCCGCTGCAACCCACGCCGCCTTCCCCCTTCCCCTGCCCCCCCTTCGACCGCCTCCATCCACCCTCCTCCACCGTCTACGGCGGCTTCGCCTCTTCACCGCCACCACTCTCGGTAATATCTTCTTCTCATCATATAATTCTGTGAACAAATAAACAATACGTGTTTTGTAAGTTCACATACACATCTTCAAATCCGTATGAATGAGATTGAATTACTCGTTGATGTTTAGATGCAGTGAATGTTTGGATTATTGTTGTTTGTGTTTGAAACCCTAATCTGAGAGATAGTGTTTGAATATGTGTTTTTTATGATGATTTGTGGTGTTTATTACTTTTTGGATTTTTTGTTTACTGGCCTGTGGATGTATAATTATATATTTAGATTTCCCTTTTCCCACCTGTGCTCATTCTTCCACCTTTGATTGTAAACACATACATTGAACTCAAATTGCACATGTAACACAAATCACATTTCTGACCAGCATATAACACGTTGAAGGTTCATGATCTTATTATTAGTTGGTAATTTGATAATGTTTAGATGTGTGTATTAGTTCTTCATGATTGGGTTCTTGAAATCGATTTTGATATTACTTCTTGATTACTTGTATATAGACATGGCAGAAAAAAAGTAGAGTTATTTGGAAGTTAGAATGTGTTGACAGAACTTTTCTCGAAGCGTGTATACATGAGATAACAATCAATGGTCGAGAGGGTAGTAGCCTTAAAGGATCCTCATGGAAAGTTGTTGCGGAAAAGCTGAAAAATGAGCATAATTTCATTGTTGAACATAAACAAATGAAGAATCGATATGACTACTTGAGATCAAAGTACGGGGCTTGGGTGAAACTGAAAAACAAAACAGGGAATATTTATGATCCTATAACCAACACTTTCAATATGAGCGATGAAGAATGGGAAGCGGAGGCAAAGGTATTTTTTTAATATGAAAACCTTATTAATAAAATATTATTTAATATTAGTAGCTTGATTATAACTATAAAAATTTTCAAACAGTTGAACAAGTTTGTGGAAAAGTTATGAAATGCACCCCTTCCTTGCCCTGATCTTTGTACGAAATTATTTGAGGGGGTGACCGCGACCGGCATTTTTAGTTGGGGGCCATCATCCACACTACCTCATCACGTTGAAGGTTCTTCTGAGTATGATGTGGATGATGTTCAGTACACTCAGATGGAAACATATCTCCCACCTGTAAGTGAAGAATCTTCGGGTCGTTCAAACGCAAGGCAAGTACTAAAAGTAGCAAAGAAGTTCGTAGAAAAACAATAGATGATGATTTAAGAGAAGTTGGGAATGAAATAATCAATATTGCAAAGAAGTTGGTGGAAAAAGATAATGTTGATAAAGAAATGGACGCATGCATGGAGAAGCTAGAACAAATGGAATGGGGGGAAGAAGATCCGAGATACAACACGGCTCTTTTGCTATTTGGTGAAAGTGCTGATATTAGAAAAGTTTGGTTACGTCTTAAGCCGTTGAGCTGCGAGTCGTGGGTGAGAAATGCAGGGAGGAAGTTTGGATTACTTGGTTGACTTTTGTGTTTTCTTTTGACTTGCGTATGACTTTTGTTATGGATATTGTATGACTTTTATAAAACATTCATATGGCTTTTGTGTGACTTTTGTTATGGATATTGTATGACTTTTGTTATGGATATTGTATGACTTTTATAAAACATGCGTATGACTTTTGTTATGGATATTGTATGACTTTTGTTATGTATATTGTGTGACTTTTATAAATATTTTGAATCAATTTTAACAGGTCAAATATGTACACGGATGGTGAAATTTTATCATTCTTTCTACTTTCATGGTATTGGTTGATGTTGGCCCGGAAAAGAAAACGAGAGGAAAGAATTGAAAGAATAAGAGATAATGATTCTGCTTTAACCGGGCATGCATATACATATGAATTATTACATGGATCTTCTACACAATGTCAAGAAATGATGAGACTTTCACGTGAGGCATTTGTACTATTATGTGGTCATTTTTCACAACGAAATTGGTTGCGACCTAGTAAGACTATAAGCATTGAAGAGAAAATGGCTATGTTCCTACATATTATAGGGCATAATGAACGTTTTCGTGTGGTGAAACGACGATTTCAACACTCCAATCAAACAGTTCATAAATGTTTTCATGAGGTTCTAGTTGCAATGATATGTTTTGCTAAAGAAATTATAGTCCCAACATCTTCAGACGAAACTACAGATACCTCGAGAGACTTCAAAGGCTAAGAAGCATATTTCCCGGAGCAATTGGTGCTTTAGATGGAACTCTTGTACATGCAGTTGTGCCCGCTAATCAACAAACTTGTTTTAGGGGAAGAGGAAAAGGTGAATGTTATCAAAATGTGCTAAGAATATGTGATTTTAATATGATATTCACCTTTGTATGGTTGGATGGGAAGGCGTAGCACATGATTCACGAGTTTTGAAAGAAGTGGCATTTAATCCGACCTCTGGATTTCGATTTCCTCCTCCAGGTTTATAATATAACTATAACTTTTATTATTACATATATTATTTGTATTTTTGATATAACGCATGTCACACTCACATTTGCAGATAAATATTACCTTTGTGACGCTGCATATACCAACACTCGTGGATTTATGACTCCGTACCGTAATACAAGGTATTGGTTAGCAGATTTTCGACGGCGAAGGGCGTTAACTAAAGAAGAAAGATTCAATCATGCTCATGCATGCCTTAGAAATGTTATTGAGCGTGCTTATGGTGTATTGAAGGCAAGATTCCCAATCTTAAAACAAATGGCTCCTTATCCTTTTCGAGTGCAAAGAGACGTAGTCATTGCTTGTTTTGCAGTCCATAACTTTATAAGGAAATACAATATTCAAGACGAATTATTTACAAACTTTGAACAAAACACTATGTTTACTCCTGATGGTGAAGGTGGAGGAAGCGATGGTGAAAACACACAAGGCATGGAGTGGGGGTTCAGAAGTCGTTGAATATATGACTGCTTTGCGAGACCAAATTGCTAATCAACTACTTTCAAATGCTTCAAGTTGATTTGTATGCAAACTCTTGCAATATGTTTGAAATTCGGTGTGTTTTATTCGGATTATGCGTAATTTATGTTAAGTTGATTTATGTTTAACTTGTATTTTGTATGACATTTTGAATTTTAAAGCTATTATGTTCTTTTGAAAGTTCGTTAATTTCTATTGATTACACATCACAAGTTAAAATACAAAGGCAAGTTTCAGTCAGCAGAGTCAGTCAGATACATAATCAAACACCCAAGTTTCAGTCAGCAAGAGTCAGTCAGATACATAATCAAACACTCAAGTTTCAGTCAGATGTATGACTCAGTCAGATCTTCTGACTGGGTCAGCTTCTGACTCAGTCAGCTCATACTGGGTCAGCACAATCAAACAGCCCCTAATAATTGTTTACATATCTTAACACATGGTCATGATCACGACTACTCTCACCATAATTTTCCCTTTCGGGTGGGTCTACTAAGTATTAACCCGATTCAAATGACCAACCAAATATTCATCCGCCTTCTAACGACCTCCTCTGATTTTCAACAAAACACCGAAACCCTAGGTTAGTCCAAAAAACACCCTCTTCTCATTCACAACCGAGTGGGTGTTTTGGGATTGCTTTTCTAAAACTCTTTTTAATTGATAAGGAGGAGAAAAGTTAAAAGGAGTGAGATTTCTTTAGATGGAGATAAATTTATGAGAAGGAGAAGGAGATTTTGAGAAGGAGAAGGAGATTTTGAGAAGTCACAAATTTTAACTTATCAAAACTCACTCCTTCTTGAGAAGTCAAAAGGAGATTTCACTGGAATCCCGAACACCCCGATTATCTCCATCTAAATTTATAGCAGAGTGTTGTTAACCCACGATTGAATCTCGATCAAAGCTTTTCGACGGTTGATTCTTCGAATTTTGGTAAGCTTCCTCCCAATTGGTGTGTTGTTAGTTGAAATTCTATTCTTCTGATCCATTTTTGTTTTTGTTTGAAGAATTTCGTGTTCTTTAGTAGGTTGTAATTCATCTGAGTGGATCATCAGATCCAGTAGTTGTCGTGTCAGATATGTTGAAAAAGTTTAGGTCCCCATCAATTTCTTATTATTATTCTCTCAATAGTTGAATTTGGTCTCCATTACAAGAGGGGATTTAAGCTGTAGGTGTTCTTGTTGTTTATGATGCTAAATTTGTGATTAAGATTAAGGGACTCATGTAGAATTTGGGGGTTATGTTGATATGATTAGAGATACTTGAAAGTAACAGGGGTTAGATGGAAGAGATGCCACCAGCAGTTTCGGTTACATTTAGTTTAACCATCCAATCTCTAAAAACGCTTTACTACAAAATCATGTGGATTTCACTATTCTTTGAATGGCACAAACTAATTCTACATTAAAATGGTAGGAACGTAGGCTTAAAACCAATGAATGTGTAACAATAGGATTTGCATCAAACCCATGAAAATTTAATTATTTTTTGTTTATTTGTTAATATAAAGAAATTCATACCCAACCTTTACATAATCGTTTTTGATTGATTTGAATTGTTTATCTTTTTCGCTATTGTAGTACTGGTATGCTCATATATGATGTATTGATGTCTATATGTGTTAGGTTAATCAAGTTGTTTACGCGTCAACGAATACAGGTCATACGGGTTAACGGATACGGGTCAAGTCATGGAGCAGGATTGCTAGGGTAAGAAGAATTACATATTATTCACGTTTATTTACTTGATTTATTTTAGTTTAATGTTGCGTGGGTTTTAGATAATTACTTTATTTGTGTATGCAATTCTACCTTGAAATCAAAGAGTCGAACCATTGCTTGGGTTCAAGTGATTGTGTGTGTAGTGGCGTTTCTAAAGAGTATGAAGCAACCCACAATATGGTCCATTCAATCTTAGCATCCAGAGTCCTTGTGGCAATAATGACACAGATGACATATCAATGTGTACTAGGTTTCTAATTTTTTTAAACCTTTTAGCATACCACGAACTTTCTTTAATTGATGCATTTTGGTATAGTGAAAATCACTTGCAATAGCATACTCATTGCTTGTATAGATCGTTATTTTATAATCAACCCAATAGCAAAACAGGTAAACTCGCCTTTCCATCACCATTGAGTGTTTTTATTTGTGTGTTTCCATCTTTCATCATCGTTAAGTGTTGACCATGGCTGTTTTTTCTGATTTGCTTATTGCTTTTTGTTACCTATGAATCCAGTTCTCAAGTATGATGGTAACTAATATTTCAATTTTTTAAGCTCTTTGTGGATTTGGAAAGAAAAAATTTATTTGAATTTGTTTATGTTTTCAACAAACCGTCTCAAAGAGATGGCTCAAGAAGCTTCCCAATAAAGTGCCTCTAATTGGGTGAAGAGCTGCAACATTACAATTAGTCATCGTTAAGCAGGTTACAAGTATGATTATAGGAAGCGACATTTGTCTCAGTTCACACTTTTGTAGGATTCTTAATGTATTTCTATTAATTTTACACGGTTCAACAAGGCTTTAAATGAGTTTACAAATGAAGGTTTGTCATTAATGATATATAATATATTAATGAAACAAGGTTTATAATCTTTAATTAAAAAAACAATAGATGAAACGTCAAAACAAGATTTTGATTAATTATGCTTCTATTACTTTTTGATCTAATGAAATGATTGTGGTTGATTTTAGTTATTTTTTGAGTTGAAGATTGATGGGGAAATTATTTTAGATATAAGAAGTTTAAGGAATACCATTTCATATAATATAATAATTTTAGTTTAAACACTTTTATAGATTATATTGTTTATTTATACAACCCGTTTATTACATTTTCTATAACTTAGTTTAGTAATATTATAATATAATGTTTCCGTTTCTATTTTCTCCTCTAATTCTGTTTCCTTTGATAAACTCCTCAGATTCTCAGTAGAACTCGAAATCCTTCTCGTAAAATTTTCATCCATTTGGTATACTCATCCTTATCTTCATCGCTCGCTGGTCTCCTTCTTCTAGTTGGGGTTCCGATTTGCTCTGCACTTTTTGGGTTCGATTGCTCCATCAAACAAGAAAGGTATGTAATAGCAACTCCAAACCCTAATTTGTTAAGAAAAGATTGCAATTTCAACATAAATATCAACAATCTGGACGTGTTTTGAGCCCTAATCACGATAATGAACACTAATTTGGTTGAATCATTAAACTTGATTGATATGCCAGTGTGTAATGTATAGTTCTTGTCAGTTTAGGATTATAATTGCATAGTTGCCAGTATAAAGTTTGAGTTTTGTATGTAGACTTGCCAAGCTCCCATTCGCTTTTCTTCTTTCTAAACCATAACTCTAGATCAAAATCACCATCATCCGTCACCGCTCCTACCTAATCGATTGAACACCAAGTTCATTTCTTCCCTAAATCTTTCAATCTTCTTCCCTAAATCTTTCAATCTTCTTCCCTAAATCTTTCAATCTAATAAAGCAAGCTTTTCTGGATCCACGTGTCCTGCTATGGAGCAGGAAGTTTACACTAAGGTTTGCTTTTGTGAAGTTTCTTGATATCCAGGGCTTTGATTACATAGCATGTTGTTGTAACCAGAGAGGATTTGTCAAATGTGTATTTATTTGCTGCCAATTGGTTTACTAACTTGTGAACATAGAGGCGACCAGTGGAGGATGCTTTCAGGTATTATTTTGTTTTATTTTTTAAAAATAAATTTCCATTGATTTATTTACGGTGTCTTCCTATCATTATTGCTTTTGCTATCGAGTCGGGGTCTCTTTGGAAGCGGTCTCTCTACCTAACAAGATAGAGGAAAGACACGCCTACACCTACCCTCCCCAGACCCTGCTCATTGAGTGGGATATACTGGGTTTGTTTGTTTGTTTGTTTATGTAGACTTGCCAAAATAGGTGTAAAACCGATATTGATTCGCAACAGATTTGGGATTGCATCCAGGTCTTGTTTTCATATCTTTGTTTTGGCAAAATGTGGAGTACTAACTATGTGGAATTAGGCATTCAATTGAAGTTTTTCTAATGGAAATTAGCAATGAAACAATTCTTGCAGTTCGTGCATCAGCACTTACTTGTCAACACCACTATCATGCTGTTTACTGTATGCAACTTAGTTTCTTTACTTCCAAATGTCTCCCCTGGTTTCATTTAACTAGAATTAGTTTGCTGTTGTACTAACTAAAATCATCATGTTATTGGATGTGTGTTTAAACTGATTCTTAGTTTTTATATAAATATTTTAGGGTATTGTTGATTGTTAGTTGGATTTGGTGTGAATACTTAAAAGATGTTGAAAGAGAAGTTGAAATGCTATTCCATTTAATTGTGGTTTGAACACAGATTTGAGGAACATTCGTAGCATACCTTTTACAAGATTTATACTGCTGATATCTCAAACATTTTTAATCTTATCAAACTGTTGTTTACCAAATATGTGTGCTTACTTTTTATAAGCTCTGTTCTTGATGTTATCACCACTTAAAATTCTTGATAACCTTTTGGAATTGTGCTTAATATGTGTGATGATGCTTTCAATTTTAATTACAAGTCATGCATCCTATTATAAAAGATTAAATTTTTAGGATGATAGCGGGTGTAGAGGCTGCTAACTCTTCTTTTTTACTTCTTGTTTCTGGCAGATAGAAAGAAGATATGGATGTTGACGTTGACCATTACGCTATCCTCGGATTGCCATCTGGCGAAGAGGGTTTCAAGCTTTCAGAGAAAGAGATAACCAAAGCTTACCGGTTAAAGGCATTGGAATTGCACCCGGATAAAAGACCTGATGACCCGAATGCTCCTGCCAATTTTCAAAAGCTGCAAACATCTTATCAGATCTTAAAGGATGAAAAGCTAGAAAACTTTTTCATGATCTTTATCGCGTAAAACAACAAAAAATTCAGCGCCAATCACAACAGGACTCCAAACGAAGGCGCATGATGTCTGATCTTGAAGAAAGAGAACGATCTGCATTTGCAGCTCATGATTCCTCTGCAAAAGCTACAAGTGAAGAGGAGAGTATTGCTAGGAACTTAAAGAAGAAATTAGTAGAATTCGTGCCATGCATGCTAACAAATTCGCTCCCACTGCACCTGCAACCACGAAAAGCAAAGTGGAGTTGGTGAAACAAGTAACATGGGGCATAGTGCAGAAGATAAAGAGAAATGCTTAAGGTTTCATGGGAGAAGGGGGTTCAGATTATAGTGCACAAAGGTTAAGGGAGTTATTTGAAGCATTTGGTGAGGTCAAAGATGTGGTTATTAGGAGTTTAAAGAAAAAAGGATCAGCTCTTATAGTCATGGCTACCAAAGAAGCAGCTGTAAGGTTTTTTAGTCAGATAACTTTATATTACTTGTCCAAATGAACACTGGTTTTAGATGGTTTCTATATTTACTTTTGCAGGTGGCTGCGACAGGAACAATGTGTGGAGATCTTTCAAATCCTTTACTAGTTGTACCCCTTCAACCCACAGTAGCTACTTCTTTCCCAGCAGCCCATGAACCTGTTGTTTCACAGCTAAATGAAGACCTTGTTGGTGCTAGATATCAGGCATTTGAAGATTCAGTCTTGCAAAAACTTCAAAAGGTTTGACCCCCCGCACTTTATGCCATCTAGATTTACTTTTAATATGTAGGCTAAACATAATGTTTTCAATAATGATGTTAATTATTGTACATAGTCCTGTTAAAATAAATTTTAAGCAATGTTGCCAACTTTGACCACATTGGAATACTGGAATAGTGTACCCTTATACAGAAAACGTTTTTTATAAATGGTAGGCATAGTCACCAACAAAAAGTTCTTGATAAATTTAAGGTAATAACAAACTAAATCCCTTGGCCAAATACTCTTGTGCCTAAACTTAAGAGGTGAGAGAGTTACAAGTTGCTTATTTGCTTGATGTTATTAAACAATTAGAAGGTAGCTAAGGATCTGAAATACTTGAGAATATTGGTTATTGGTCTTCTTGTGAGATTGTGCCTAGGGAGTTGAATACACAAGGCGCAAAGGCCTCACGTCTCGCCTAGCACCATAGTTTTCAAAGGCAAGGTGCGGTCAAGGCGCAACAGCCTCGCCTGTCACCTAGGCGCAAGGCGCAAAGAAGGCGAACGGCCAAGACAAAAAAGGGCACACTAGTAGAAAACAATAAAAAGGTATATATTAGGTTATATAAAATATATAAAGTCCAACAAAAATCTGATAATCTAATGTAATTAACAAACTCAAAGCTAAAAATGAATTATTTTTTTCTTCTACACCCTTCATCAGTTGTGTGCTCATTTACTCAGTCCAGTCCTAGCATCTTTCAGAGAAAAATAAAATATTTACTAACACACCATCACCACCTCCCCCCTCTCTCTCTTCCATTCCTATCTCTCTTCTCCACTACACATACTCATTTTCTGTTCTTTTACCAAAACCGAAGATTTCATTTGTTCTTAGTATACAAACACAGGCAACGGCTTCTGCAAAGAAAGAAGAACGAAAAAAGAAAGTAGAAGCGACCTCTTCAGAAAAGTTTCTAACCAGGTCAAGGCAGTTTTGGCTAGAATTTGCAGAAGTGGCCGGAGTCTTTGTCAGGACTTTGCCTGAACGACCGAGTAACCTCAAGGCGCCTCCCTCGCTTTTGACAACAAAACTAGGCGCAAGGCACATAAAAGTGCTCCCCCAAACAAGGAAGGCACACCTCTTCTAACTCAGCCGGATGGAACTTTTTTGCAAGGCGTGGGTGATGTTCTCCTAATAGGCAATTGATTGATCGGCTGATAAACATGAGTATAGGTCCAATGCCTCCCCTTTGATATGCATAGAAGCTACATCAGCCTTGTCATTATCTGCAACATCATAAAATTCTAAAAATATATTGGCTTTTAGGATCCAGCCTCATGGAGCACTAACTGTATAGGAGGGAAGGTGATCATGGTGGAGGGACGGTTCTAGTGATTGCTCCTCCGAGAAGAATCTCCATCTTTGTATCGGCTGGAACCCCCACTTGATTAGTCTCACAATTTTCGTGGCTTAAGGGCCGCTACATCGTCTTTGAGGGACTCGATTGGCTCGAGTGGGCTTAAGGGCAGCCACATCTGCTATTGAGGGACTCGATTGGCTCGAGTGGGCTTAAGGGCAGCCACATCTGCTATTAATTCACTGAAAGTAAACGTAGTTGGCACGATTTGAGAGGGTTAGTCTCCAAATATAATGAAATTCAGATAATAAAAACAAGAACACCTCATTACTGAACAAAAGCAAACTATTAATACTACTCCTATAAGTTGTGTAACTGCTCACACTTTCCCATCCAGCCACTAATTAAATACTGCTCTTAACCCTTATTGTCAATAGCGGCTATAGTGACCGTTATAGCGTGCTACATAATGTATAGAGTATAGACAGGGTCTCGCTATTTGTGTTTTGCGACCAAAAAGCGACAAGTAGCAAATTTTTTTTTCTTTTTTATAAATATAAAATCGACCCAAATAAAGTATTTTAGCTATTTTGTTGTTTGCTTAAATTTCCACTACTTTATGGCTAAACATATTTTTATTTATTGAATGTAAAACATTACTTAAAGTTTCTAGTACCTTATCGCTAAACATGAAATAGCGAGCGTTATTTACCGCTATTCGTACGTAGCATATAGTTGGCTTGTCGCTATCTACGCTATTTGCTTGATTAAGGCTGACTGGGTCAAACTGGACCCCAACTGGATTCGACAATCCACGGGAACAGCATTGGGTAGCCGGGTTGACCTGTAAACATGTATCACACTTATCCTTGACTGTATAGATGACGATTCACATTCAAGTAAATAGCAATAAACAGCAGAAAATAATAATAATAGCAATGAAATAAAGTGAGAACGTATCAGATTTAGCACAAACTGTGAAGTTAAACATGGCAGTGAATCACAACAATGTCAGTGAACATAGCAATAAACAGCAGAAAATAACATGCCAGCAGATTAGCAGTTAGCTACTGAACACAATAAGCTGATCAATTTCATAAACTGAGAATCTGAGAAGCTGAGAACGGCGAACATTAATAACAACAAAGAGTAGAAAATCAACAATTTCATAGTGAACATAAAATCTAAAAAATAGCAAAAAGAATTCGACTTGAATATGTTACTATTGCTGCTGATCTGAATCAGGAAGAATAAAGAAGTCAAAGAATTTAAGAATATAACGGAGAACTTTTAATTTGAATGTTGCTAAAAGAGTTTATGGTGTATAATTCTGAATGCCTTTCATTGATAAAGAATACCCTTTAAATAAGGGAGTGACACAACAGAAAATAAGGAAACAAAATCATGCCAGCTGTGACACCAAAACAACTAAATCATGCCAGCTGTAACACCAAAACAATTACAAATATTAAACAATAGTCACAATATATCAGTCAATATTGCCGGCTGAATATATGCATGCTAAGACACCCCCTCAGTTTGAGCGAGCGGTGGACAAACGCTCAAGCTGGATCGAAAAGACTGGAACAGCTGTCGTGGGAGCCGCTTGGTAAAATATCCGCATATTGCAATGAAGAAGGCACATGAAGAACCCGGATATGACCTACACGTACTTTATCCCGAACAAAGTGTATGTCGATCTCGATGTGCTTCGTCCTCTGATGTTGAACAGGATTATTGGATAGATACACTGCGGAGATGTTGTCACAGTAAACAACCGAGGCATGCTGTAGAGGAGTATGTAACTCGAGCATAAGGTTTCGCAGCCAGGTTGCTTCAGCCACTGCATTAGCAACACCCCTGTATTCGGCTTCTGCACTGGAACGTGAAACGTGGGTTGCCTTTTGGAGGACCAAGAGATCAAGTTATCGCCAGAAAAACACAATATCCTGAGGTGGAACGCCGAGAGTCCGGACAACCACCCCAGTCAGCATCGGAGTAAGCTATTAAAGAACGCGAAGCAGACTTTATGATACGTATACCATAATCAATAGTGCCCTGGATATATCGGATGATTCTTTTCATAAAGGCAAAATGGGGATCCCTAGGTTCATGCATAAATAGACACACCTGCTTAACGGCATAAGAAATATCGGGTCGGGTAAAGGTGAGGTACTGTAGGGCCCTGCAAGACTCCTACACAAGGTGGGATCAGAAAACAGAGGACCATCTGTACCGCTGAGTTTAGACGAAAGATCCACCGGGGTGGTACATGGTTTGCATGCAGACATAGAAGCCCGGGCAATGATATCTTTAGCATATTGTGCCTGTGAGAGAAATATACCATGAGACTGTTGGGAGACTTGAATTCCCAAGAAGTGATGCAGGCGACCCAAATCAGTCATAGCAAACTCTTTGATAAAGTCGTATGATGTTATGCAGGAGTGTGTTATTGGAGGCTGTAATTACTATGTCATCCACATACAATAGCAAATAGGCGATGTTGGATGAATCCTGGTTGTAAACAAACAAAGAGTTGTCGCATGCACTGCTACGAAAGCCATGAGAAGTGATGTAATTGGCAAATCGAGTGGACCACGTCCGAGGAGCTTGCTTGAGCCCATAAAGGGACCTCTTCAAACGACACACCAAATGAGGAGCTTGTTTGTCATAAAATCCTGGAGGTTGATGCATGTACACAGTTTCTTTGAGTTCCCCATGTAGAAATGCATTCTTCACGTCCAATTGATGAATAGGCCATGACCGGGAGACTGCAAGAGATAAAACTGTACGAATGGTTGCCGGTTTAACAACCGGGCTAAATGTGTCTTCGCAGTCAATGCCCACTGTCTGGGAATTCCCATTTACGACTAACCTGGCCTTGTAGCGTTCCAATGTACCATCAGCTTTGAACTTGTGGCGGAAAAGCCACATGCAGCGTATGATCGGTCGGTCTTGAGGGCGTGGAACCAATTCCCACGTGTCATGAACCTGTAGGGCAGTAAATTCGGCTTGCATAGCATTTAACCAATTAGGGTCTGATAGGGCCTTGGCATATGTGGTAGGTATAGGGGAAATGGTAGTAGTGGTGATGAAGGCCGATGGAGTGGTGGATCGAGCCTTAGATCGAGTGGTCATAGGATGTGCATTGGCTGAAGGAGCCGGGTTAGCCGGCTGTGGAGTGGGCTGGGTAGTGGACAGTGGGGCCATAGGCTGTTGGGCCGGCTGTTGATGGGCATTGGGAGGTCTGGGACGGCGACTGTAGGTGAACGGGAAAGGGGCCGTGACAGACAGCTTTTGAACAGGTCGAGTGAAAGTAAAACCCGGGGGATGGGGTCATCTAAAAAATTATAAGTGGTGGGGTTGTGAGGAATCGTGTAGGGGAACATGTGTTCGTCAAAGGTCACATGGCGAGAGATGTGCACCTTGCCAGTGGTCGGGTCAAAACAACGATACCCTCGAAAGTCGGATGGGTACCCAAGAAAGATGCAACGAATGGCTCGTGCATGCAACTTATGTGGTTGGGTAGCTGAGGTGTTAGGATAACAAGCACATCCGAAAACCCGTAGGTGTTCATACTCGGGATGGCGAAGGTAAAGGGCAAAGGTAGGAGTATAAAAGTTTAGGCGTTTTGTGGGTAATATATTATGCAAGTACACGGTTGTGTGTAAGGCTTCCACCCAAAAGGAGGGGGAAGATGGGCATGAATTAACAGAGCACGAATGATGTCATTGAGGCGACGAATCATTCATTCTGCCCGACCATTTTGGGATGAGGTTTGGGGGCAAGCAAACCGAAACAGGAGGCCATGTTGGTCTGCAAAGGTTTTAAAGGCCATGTTATCAAATTCGCCCCCAAGGTCACATTGAAAAGTTTTAATTTTTCGATGAAATTGTGTTTCAATTAACCGGTGAAATTTAGCAAAAGTGGGAAAAGTGTCAGACTTGTATTTAAGTGGGTATACCCAGACGAAGTGTGAAAAGTTATCTATGAGAACCATATAGTATTTGTATCCCATTTTACTGTGATTGGAGATGTCCACAAGTCACAGTGAATTATATCAAAAGGTGCAAAGGTGAAAGTATTGGAAGCATGAAAAGGTAATCGTTTACTATTTGAAATTTGACAAGAATTGCAAAGATTTGAGTTAGAACTCTTATTACATTGAAATTGAAAGTACGACTTAAAAGTTCTAAAACTTGAGCTCCTGGATGACCCAAACGATCGTGCCAGGGAAGACTTGTGGAAGCAATAAATGTGGCTTGGGGAGGTAATTCCAGCTGGGTAAACGGATAGAGGTTTCCAGTGCTGTTGTGACGGGACAACAGCTTCTTAGTTTTGAGATCCTTCAAGGAAAGCCAAAGGGGTAAAATTCAACAGAAACTTGATTATCACGAGTAAAACGTCTGACTGAAATAAGATTTTTGATAATATGTGGGCTGTAAAGGACATTGGGCAGGACATATGTGCGGTTGGGGAGGGAGTGAAAACCTGTACCAGATCCATGTATTGGTAAAAAATTGCCATTGCCCACCAATAATTTACTACAAACAGGAGACTTATGTGGGATAAGTATTTTACCTTGATCATGTGTGACGTGAGACTCAGCCCCGGAGTCAAAGACATCTGAAGCCCAAGAGGAAGAAGGCTGGTTCATCTGCATATTGTTGAAAGCTGCACTGAGATCAGAAGGACTCAAGGCATTGTACACCCCTGAGGTGAAGGGCTGAAACCACCGAATTGCTGCTGAGGAATGGCGGAAAAGTGAGCCTGTGATGGTGTTGTTTGCTGCTGACCGGTGCTGGAATTGGGTCGCCACTGCTGCTGGGTCGGGTAGGGGCAAGGTGGAGGTGTCCACCAGGCCAAGTTTGGATACCCAGACTGGTGAGAGAAGCCGGAATGCTGCTGCTGTGGACCGGACCAGTTCTGTCGATTGCTACTGCCGCGTCCCCTGCCACCACGCCGGTTCCAGGACCCATGTCCCCGGCCTCTACCACGAGTGGAAGAGGAGTTGGGGTCTGATGAGGGAGTCTGCTGGTTGTTTTGAGGAGTGGTTTGAGGATGTGGCGGCTAAAACAATGGAATGAGAGTCTTTTTGGGCGTCTAAACGCAGAATTTCATCTTGTAGCATACTAACAGCTTGATCCCAATCAACACCATTCTGATTTATAAGGGCGGCAGTAGTATTGAACTCGGCTGGGAGACCCGTTTCCAGTTGAAGAACAAGACGGGATTCGGTCACAAGAACATCGACATCGGCCGGTTGGTTTGCAAGGTCAGTCAATTGCTGACAATAGGTGTCAACGGAGGAGCAAGCCGACAAAGACAGATTACAGAACTTCGATTCCAATGATGCAGCACGTGCCTTCTTGTTGTTGAGATATATCTTCTCAAGTTTGGACCACGCAACATGAGGCGTAGTAGTGCTGCTATCCATGACTCGTTTAAGAAGGGCATCGGAGAGCGTGCTGAATATCCATTGAAGGACAAGCGCATCGATTTCTTTCCAGGCCTCATATTCAGCAGATGAGGATGCAGGGGGGCAGTACCATCAATATGATCCATCACCTTGTAGGCGACAGCATGTAAGCGGAACAGCTTGATCCATTGAGAATACGTGACATTGGTACCGTCTAGGGTTCGGATCTTACTCTGTATATTTGTGACAGAGTATGCAGGATGTAAGGATTGAGGCTTTGGGGGCTGTTCAACAGCCTCTATAGTCATCGTGATGACTGGTCGAACGTATCCGAACAAAGAAAGCCACAAAGGGAGGCGGCGGAAGGTTGAAAGAAGGATATCAGAATTGCTCTGATACCATAAAAGAGTTTATGGTGTATAATTCTGAATGCCTTTCATTGATAAAGAATACCCTTTAAATAAGGGAGTGAAACAACAGAAAATAAGGAAACAAAATCATGCCAGCTGTAACACCAAAACAACTAAATCATGCCAGTTGTAACACCAAAACAATTACAAATATTAAACAATAGTCACAATATATCAGTCAATATTGCCGGCTGAATATATGCATGCTAAGACTTAAGAATATAACGGAGAACTTTTAATTTGAATGTTGCCATTGCTGCCAATCTTGATTCTTGAGTTGTGTTGCAAGTTGCTATCGATTTGAATCAGGGGAGAGCTTTCGGTAGCATGTATGAGGATTGAGTAGAAGAAAGAAATTAAGAATAAAGGAGAGTTAAGAGTAGGGCTAGCTGTTTACATTTTAGAGAAAAAGAAAGTGCCATTGTCCAACAGTCAAAGCTTTCGACTGTGGAATAAAGATTACAATAATGATTATCATCACCTGACCTGTTCTTGCCTTTTAACATAGGTTTGTGCTACTCTCACCTTTTTAAGCCCACCGCCTTGCCTCATTACCAGATGCCTAAGCAACGAGGCACGTATGTCCTTGACAACATAGGTTTGTGTAAATTATTGTCTAATGCATTGACAAATTCTAAAAGGTGGTGTGCAATTTGATGACCGACCTTAAAACAAACAAACAAACAAACAAACAAACAAACCCAGTATATCCCACTCAAGAGCAGGGTCTGGGGAGGGTAGGTGTAGGCGAGTCTTTCCTCTATCTTGTTAGGTAGAGAGACCGCTTCCAAAGAGACCCCCGGCTCGATAGCAAAGGCCATACTGAAAACAAGACACATGGCATACCGTATACAAGAAATCCTACCACACATAGCATACAGCATACAATAAATCTTACAGCACATAGTATACAAAAAGCCATACCGATTGCAATACATCCTTCAAGTAAATCATACGACACATAGCATACAGTATACAATAAATCATACGACACATAGCATACATATATCATAGGAGCAGGAATAATCACCGTTAAAGGGCAGATATGGACTACTTAGACATCAGGCCCCGCAACCAGACTTCAAATACCCTTCCTGCCTATTGGTCGAGCTAAAAGTCCTTAATTTTAATTCTACGCCTCCACTCACTCCTATCCTCGATCATGTGCTCAGAGAGGTGCAAGTGTATCATATCTCGCCTAATTACCTCATCCCAAGTCAATCTAGGTCTTCCTCTACTTCTCCTACCCTCTAAGATGATGTTCTCTACTGCTCTAACTGGTGCCGCCATTGGTCTCCTCTTGACATGCCCAAACCATCTTAATCTTCCCTCTCGTATTTTATCTGCGATACGAGCCACTTGTAGCTTCTGTCGAAACACTTCGTTTCTTATCCGATCCAGTCTTGTGTGACCACACATCCACCTCAGCATTCGCATTTCCGCTACCTCTATTTGTTTCTCGTGCGATTTCTTTATGGCCCAGCAGTCTGTTCCATATAACATAGCTGGACGTACTGCCACTCGGTATAGCTTTCCCTTTAGTTTTGCTGGAAACCTCTTATCACATAGTATCCCTGATGCTGCTCTCCACTTGCACCATCCCGCTTGAACACGGTGCGCTACATCGCTGTGTATTTCTCCGTCTTCCTGCAGGTACGAGCCCAGGTATTTGAACCTAGACGTTTGTGGGACCGCCATACCCTGAATACTGATTTGGGTGTCCTCTTCCGCCTCACCACTAAAGTTACAATGCATGTATTCTGTCTTAGAGCGACTTATCCTTAACCTTTGCGCTCTAGTGCTGCTCTCCACTGTTCAAGCCTGTCGTTAAGCACCATTTTAGATTCCGATATTAAGACAATATCATCCGCAAAGAGCATGCACCACGGAACTGGCTTCTGTATAGACTTGGTCATCTCATCCAACACTACTGTGAAGAGAAATGGGCTCAGTGCCGATCCTTGGTGGAGTCCCACTTCCACTGTGAATGAGTCTGTGTCTCCGATCGGGGCTCGCACACATGTTTTTGCCCCATCATACATATCCTTGATTATTTTGATATACCTCTCTGGAACCCTTCTAAGTCGTAGGCTATCCCAAATTAGTTGGCGCGGAATACTGTCATAGGCCTTTTCTAGGTCGATGAATACCATATGGAGGTCCCTTTTCTTTTCTCTGTATTTCTCCATTAACCTCCTTATGGCGTGTATTGCTTCTGTTGTAGAGCGTCCTGGCATAAATCCAAATTGGTTTGACGCTATCTGTGTTTCCCGTCTAATTCTCGTGTCAATAACTCTTTCCTATAATTTCATCGTGTGACTCAATAGCTTTATTCCCCTGTAGTTTTCACAACTTTGAACGTCTCCTTTTTTCTTATATATGGGGACTATGACACTAGTTCTCCACTGGTCCGGCATCTTCCCTGTGGTAAAGATAGTGTTGAATAAATCTGTTAGCCATTTGAGCCCTTCATCTCCCAAGCATTTCCACACTTCAATCGGTATGTTGTCTGGCCCCACCGCTTTGGCCCTTCCCATTTTCTTCATAGCTCTCGTGACTTCGTCTACTGTGATACTTCTACAATAGCAATTGTTTTGTTGTGTTGTTTGTGTTGTATTATCTATCTCAGTTTGTTGATTTGGGTTCTTTATGTTGTAAAGGTTATCGAAGTAAGTTTTCCATCTCCCCTTGATGTCATTGTCGTTCACCAAAACTTTTCCATCCGCAGCCTTTATAAACTTCACAATTCTCAGGTCTTGTCTTCTGCTGTCTCTTGCCTTGGCTAACTTAAACATGTCATGCTCTCCTTCCATCTCCCCTTGATGACCGACCTTAGGCATACATTAAAATGCTCACGAATTTCCAAAAGTTCCACAAAGATTTTAAAGATAAAAAATTTATGGGAAAACTCTAGGATTCTTCATGGAAAGGTATGAAGAATACTAATGGTAAGTGCGGAGACCCTATAATGTTTATACATAATCTAGAGAAAGATGTTTTAGAATAGATTCCTTTGGTAGGATACCAAGCACAAAACCACCTCGAATACATGCTGTAAAGTTCTTTTGTAGAAGTTCTCTCAAGCAATACAAACAAACATACCCAGTATATCCCACTCAAAAGCAGAGCTAGTACAAAATAGTTAAACTTTGACTTACCTCACGGACCATTTATGTACTTTTGTCTTACAAAGATAAATTAGAGTAAATTACGCTTTTCGTCCCTGTGGTTTGGTGATTATAACCATTTTCATCCAATAGTTTAAAAACGCCCGGTTTAACCACTGTGATTTAAAATCTGTCACAATTAAGTCCAAACCGTTAACTCCATCCAATTTTTCTGTTAAATATTTCAAAAAAGGCGATAATACCCTTGGATTAAAAGTGTTACTCTTATACAAATATAAAATACTTATAATATTTAATATATAAATCAAACATATATCTTAAATATTTACACACACACACACACATATATATATATACACACACACACATATATATACATATATATATACATATATATACATATATATATATATATAATTAAACACCACATATGAAGACCATCACAAGAACCACCACCTTGATATCATCTTCACCACCTCCCTGTCATCCACCATCATCTTCTCCACCACCAATGGTCCTTTAAAACTTCAAACCCCTAAACCTTCAAACCCCCAAACCTTCAAACCCCCAAACCTTCAAACCCCCAAACCTTCAAACCCCCAAACCTTCAAACCCCCAAACCTTCAAACCCCCAAACCTTCAAACCCCCAAACCTTCAAACCCCAAATCTGATTTTTGATTCAACTCAGAAAAATCCCATAAACAAAAGAATATCATACAGAAATCAAGAAAGCAGAACTTGATATGTGTCTCACCATCAGATCTATTTCAAATTTTTCTTCCTTTTGGCTTTCAATGTTCGGATTAGCTGGTTTTCTGCAAAATTATCAAACAAAAGAATAGGTCAACAGATCATCAAATACAGATAATCAAGACCACACCCACACCGTATTTCCCCTCATCTTCCGCCGTCGGTCATGGAAAAGGCTAGATTCAAGAACTCTAATTGGTGGTGTTGGTGGTGGTTGAAGTTTCGGTGGCTTTGTGATGGTTGACGATTCGGTGTTGGTGGTCGGCTTTGTGGTGGTTCATGGTTGACGGCTTTGTGGTGGTTCATGGTTGACAGCTTTGTGGTGGTTCAGGGTCCGAGGTGTTGGCTGCGATGCGACGACGGTGGCTGTGAGGTGGTGGTGTGGCAGACGTGTGATTTAAACTATGGTGGGGTTGGATGAGGGTGGTCGGTCGTGGTATTACAGTGATGGTGGTGCGGTGGTGCGGTGGTGCGATGGATGCGGGTGGTGGTGGTGCGCTAGTGCGATGGATGCGGGTGGTGGTGGTGCCATGGTTGTGAGTTTGTGACAAAATAGATGGGTGGGGTGGGGGTAGGGCTGCTTAGGTGGAGTGGCTTTGGTTTTAGAGAGAGAGAGAGAGAGAGAGAGAGTAGAGATAGAGAGAGAGAGTGTGTGTGTGTGTATATATATTATTAATATTTATACATAGATATTGTAGTAACAGTTTAAGTCCAAGGTATTTTTGTCTTTTTACATACACTTAACGGAAAAAATGGATGGGGGTTAGTGTCCTGGATTTAATTGTGACAGATTTTAAACCACAGTGGTTTTTAAACTATTGGATGAAAATGGTTATAACCACCAAACCACAGGGACGAAAAGCGTAATTTACTCGATAAATTATTATAATTTTTTTGCATGAAATAGAGTTCTGTCAAATTGTGGGTCATTACTAGAATACCGTCTTCTGAATTTTGTATTCACTAACGAATCTCTCTTTTGCAGGCTGCAGAGAGACAAAAAGAGAGCAACAAGAGTAGATAGTAAGTTCGAAATTGCTGTTGCCAAATTTCAATTACGTGGCTAGAAATGTTGGAGAACTCACACCTCTCCCTTGGTTTAAGTTCAGGAGTCTTTCACCGTCTCTTCTTTGCCAGCGACGGATAGATTTAATAGATAAGAATGCAACAGTTTCAGTTATAGACAATTTGTTGTGATTATATCATTGTGTTATGTACAATGATTACATTAACCTTGACTTAGTTGGCTGTTTAGCAAAAGAAAGCTGATAGACACTAGAAACTGAGATTGCTGACTCTTTTGTAGTTATTTTCTTGGGCGAGAAAGATTAAACTAAATAGAAAGTATGGCATGGTGGTAGAGGTTGGCAAACCGTTTATTTTTTTCCCAAATCAGTTCGGTTTGAGAACCCGATTGGTTTTGTAATAGAGGTGAAACAAACCGGTTTGGTTTTGAAACCTGTTTTGTGGGGTAAATCCCCGGCTCTATTCAAACCGACTTGGACCCGTTCAAAACCGGTTCGGGCCCGAACCGGTTATTTTAATTTATTAATTAATTTATTTATTTAAATTTTAAACTATAAAATATTAAAAATTAATTAAAATTTCAATATTTATTCAATACTTAAAGTTAAACATCGGAATAAAATAAATAAAATAAAATAATGCAACCATTACAAACAACTAATGTTTTAATTCGTTAGAGGATTTTGATGTTTTTATTCTTCGCCACCGAACTCGAGCTATTTCAAAGGTATTTATCGTATGCGGCTTTATCATTGGTCATTTTGGGTGTTAATCCATAATCTATCTTGTTCTTGTATAACTCGGTTTCATATTTCAATTCTCTTTCAAGTGAATATTTATATTGTATTTTTTCTGTGGTATCCAAATAATCTGTCAAACAAATAGACATGTCAGTCATTTGAGAAGCGAGTCGAGTTTTCTGTATTGCTACTCCTGCCACTAACATATTAAACAGATTCCAAAGTTATTGGGGAAGCTTGGACGTTTAGTAAATCTCGAGTCAAGAAGGATAAGAAGGGAAATTGATCTTTCTTAACTTTCAACCAAGTCACTTTAAAATCTTGTGATTTTTCATTAGGATGTAATTTTTTTATAATAGAATTCACATCTTTTGAAAAAATTTTGAAACACAACTTGCAACGACCGTTGTTCGGATCCTCCTACATCTCACACAAATCATAGTTGCATCAGATCTTTTGGTTCCTCTTCGTAGGGGTAACCCAAACAATCATATTTTGAAAAGAGACATTACAACCTATTGAAGATTGAGCACTAGGTGAAACCATTTTGAGAGTTTTTGTGAAGAAAATAGTGAGAGTGTTTTAAGATTTTAGAATGTAGAGAGCGTTAATTGTTGTGAATAAACCAACCCCCCCCCCCCCCCCCATATACTAGCTAAAGGGGGTCAAATGGATAATAAAAAAAAACGAAAAAAAAAGCCAAAAAAACACCTCTAGCGGTCAAAAAATGGCTATATAGCCGTTGGTAACAACTAGTTTTTTAAAAACCGGTTTGATTAGTCAGTTCGACCTAAAGCGGTTGATTGGTTTGTAAACAGGTTTCAACTACAAGCGGTTTGACTTGCAGAGGGGCCTAACTGGTTGGGGCCAGTTTGAAACCGGTTTTTTTCACATGTATGTACGGTAGCGTATCACGTATCTGATGGACATACGGCGTCAAATTCAAACGACATAGCCATTTCCATTGACATTGACATGGGTCAGCCATATGGGTCAATTCGATGTATGCATGCATGCATGCTTTGTCCTTGTTTTAGTTTTCGGCATTAGTTTTATTTTGTTACAAAGTCAGCTGGTTACTTACTTAAATGCAGCTTCGTCGGTGACCATGTTTTCTTCTTTTATATCTGCTTAAACCAACAGTTAGAGAGGAGGTTTGTGAAGATTAGTTTGCCCTTTGTTTGTGTGGTGTTTTCGTATCACAAACAAGCATTATTAGATAGATTAGAGCTATCCATTTCTACCTGCTTCATTTTGATTTCACTTTTCTAGTTGTTAACCTACTTGGATTTACAACATTATACCCTTGTTGCAACTACCCGGGTGTTTAGGATCCGATGAGTTTCTGCTTTTGGGTTAGTGATGCAAACGTTGCCTTATATAGAAATTAGTTCCCCCGGAACTGATTTTTGCTGTTATTGACACAAATAGAGTATAGTTTGGAATTGTGCGGTTTGCTCTAACAATTCTCTATTGTTTTACACACTATCTTGTTTTTATTAAAAATACGGTAACTACATAAACAATTCAAATCTCTTATACCGGGCTAAATTATGTTACACATTCCACTTATTTCTTGATTCATTTACCGACTTAGTTATAATCTATATAAACACTGCAGGCTCATCGAGAGATAGCGAGGCTGCAAGGACTGCTACTAGTAAGAAAACAGGTTGCTCGGGCCCAACTAGGACAGTTACTAGTATCAAAATAACACAAACAAAGACTGAAAAATAGAGCAACATCGAGAGTAAAAAAAAAAAAGGAAAAGCAAAAATCGAGCAACATTGAGAGTAAAAAAAAAGGGAAAGCAAAAATCGAGCAACATTGAGAGAAAAAAACAAAAAACAAAAGGTAGGAGAAAGTTTCGAACCATCTTTTTAGAATTTTTCTTGTGGTCTCACTCGAATCTCGGATACAACAATACATAAGATTTTGAGTAAATTACGGTTATTCTCCCTGTGGTGAAATAACTATTTTAGTGTATTAGCTCTAAATTAGTATTACAAGTCTATCAGATTCGGTTTCTTCTTGATTAAAACCTTAAACCAGACATCTAACACCATACCATTTGTTTTTCTATTAAATTATATAGAACACCAAAGTACCAAATTTAAATAGACAAAAAACATAAATTAAGTAAAAAGATAAGTTTTGAGACCACCTAAATTCTACTCCAATGATTTTAACATCAATGATTTTTGTTGTTGTCACGTCACGCGACTCTGGTATCGCCATGCCATGTAGCTAGGTCTGCCATGGCCCTATTAGAGCACACAACTAGTCCATGGCCAATGCAGTGCAATGTCTAATCACTTTTATTTTCATAATCAACACAAACTCAGTCTTGTCTATTATTTTCTTTCCAACTCTTGCTCATGCACCTCTAAATATTAGGTCGAGACTGAAGGGTTCTAACAGCTTTTTATAACAACAAGTGATCACTATATACCGAGGTGCTACGATGCACCTTTTTCCAACAAAGCACACTACAATGCCTTCATATTTTCTAAGTCATTTATTTTTCACGAGAACTAATGAAAACAATAACATGAAATATGAAGGGTTATCCCAAGAATAGTTTTATATTTTTAAACGGCTTTTAATCTACTCGTTATTTACAGTATCTTGCAGTATTTAAAACCTCACCTCTATGATTTGAGAGTAAAAAAAATGCTTGCAACACGAGGATCTCCAAGGGGCTCACCCTTCCGAGCTTAGGCTTACGTGGATTATATGCACTTGGATAAGACAGTTTGAGCTTAGTGCCACCTTAATCAGATGCTTTTCACCGTGCTAAGCTTGAGACAAATAAATATGAAGGCATAATGAAATAACATAAAAAAATTTAACAAATTGGTATCTGATGAAGCTAATGTACTGTCTACACAAACATCATTACAGACTTACAGTAAATTCACTTTGCAACTTAAATTTATATATGATCATGCATCCTACAGCCTCTTACTGGTTTCATACTTGGATCTCATGTCTGATCAAAAGATTCCATTTCTTTGTATCCGGCTTTCGATATTATGCTGGTTTCCTTAGAATTGAGGTAAGCAAATACCAGAGACCGGAATCAACAGAGGATAACACAACAATAAGCATTGCCACAAGAACAAGAGTCAGGGCAGCAGTCTTCAGCTGCAGAAAAAAATAAATAATTGAATCAATAGCTTACCTTCATAAGCCTCACTTCTCTTCTTCAATGATACAGTTTTTAGTATCAAAGATTATATGCTCTAGAAGTGGCAAAATGGATGTGTTGGGCAACAAGTCAAAAGGCAGAGGTCAAGACGGGTACAGAGCATATCCATTGACCTGACGCACTATTCTTTTTCTATGAAAAATTGATTAAAAACAACTAAAGATTTAAAAAATAAAAACTATACTGCAACAATAGTAATCTAAAATTTTTACTAAAGCAATTTAAAAGGTTATATACATTCATAATATACTTTGTAGAAAGCTTTTGATTTGTTTGACCTGTTACCTATGTAAGCTAATTTTTTTAGTTTTAACCATTTAACCCATTTGAGTTGTAACATGACACGAATCCACCCATGCGTCAAAATCGCCACTTCTACCTCTCTTTCCCAATACTGGTTAACATGAAAAGTGCAGTCATGAAAAGTCTTTTAAGTTAGAATTCCCTATTTGTTTATCATCATAATCATTAAAAAATGATTCTATGACCTTTGACAAAAAAACAAGACAATATCTAATCGTAATGTGCTTCAATATTTAACAAATAGTCAAATACTTTTATCGGAATAACATTTGAAAAACAAAATAAAATAAAATAACTCCTAAATTCACAAAATAAAATAAGAAAACATCATTTAGTTATGAACAGAAAAAAGTTCAATCCTAAATTAAAAGGCATTTATTTTATCAGGTTTAAATGATTTTGTATTTTCTTTGCTGGTTGTCAATAACGTTTCAAAAGCTGTAAAAAATTTCTTTTCGCAAACGTTTTAAGCTAGAACAACATAACTCCAGCTTTACTATGCAATGTCAATATCAAAGAACATTTACACATGTGGTTCTTAGATCAGAGTACCCGTGTATTAAGGTTTATAAGACATATGTCTATCACTTGTTAAAAAAAATCTTTAAATTCATATGCACAACTAATAGTAAACATATGCTCAAATAAGGTAAAAGAGCAAAATAAATAAAAAGACGGAAATATAGCTAGGTGCAAATTACAAATACTAACCGTATTCTGGAAACCTGGCCATTCTATGTACTTCAGCTGGCTAGGCTGTTCCGCGAGAAAGGAAAATACAGATGTTAAACCCCTGAAAGTTTATATGCGATAGTTATTAAAAAAGGTTTCATGTTTCTTCAACTATTTTTATAAAATTTAAATTTTTTGGCTTTTGAAGTCAAAATGGAATCACCAAATTACAATAGTAAGAGTTTGTTTCTTTCTTTTTTTCACTCAAAAAAGGGAAACTACACCAACCTTTGCAAAAGTGGTACATATACAACAATAGTGATATGAAAAGTAATATACAGGAAACATACAATTATATTGAAGTGAAAAGTAATAAACTTATAAGTCAAGTGTAACCGTCTTATTGAAAATGAAAGAAATAAGAACCACAAAAACAAAGTGTTACCTTATAAAGCCCTTGGTAGGTGCTAACCAAAAGGGTTCTTTCCCATCATTATTATTGTAACTAAGCTCGTGGTTTCTTCTTCCAACTGAAATAGCATATTTGCTACTATAACCTTCTCGAACAAAATATTGAGGTCTTGTTTCAAAAATCTTCGGAAACAATCATACAAAGTATGTATCAAAACATGATATTTGCTAAGCTTAGTGGTAAAGGAAGGGAAGAAAAAACAACGATCTATTTACCTTTTCATAAACCAAGTGGCGGTTTTGGTAATTTATTGATGTCTTCGCTGTAAACTTCTGAATGGGCAATAGTGTTTTAGGAAAAATTATACCTGTTCCAAAGAGGAAGAGATAGTCTTTGTGGTTGTGGCATGAGAAGGAAGTGTATTCTTCAATTTCAAGTTCTTGTTGGTTTTAAATTTTCATTTAATCATGTCAAGAATGATGATGCTATCTCAGTAGAAACAGCAGCACCCCATCTAATTTAGGATTTGTTGAATTGTTGTAAATTCAGCTGATTTCAGTTTGGTTGGACTGAAATTTGGGTTTTTGTCCATTTCTTACTTTCAACAGTTAATACAGTTAAATATGGTTACAAAAGCTACAATTTAAGAGGATGCAAATAATTGAGCACACTTTAGGTGAAATCTTTAAACCATTTGAGGCCCAAAGTATATTGGAGCTGCATACACGTATCTGTTTTGCTTCTTTCTACAAGTGTTTTCATCTTTTTTATGTATCTATGTTTCTTGATTCTTTAGTATTATTTAGTTTTTGTACAAAATTCAAGAGCAGAGATAGAGAGCTGGAACCTGTTAAGCTGGGGACTGAACCAGAGAATAATGCCATTCAATTGTTGAAGTAGCTACAGAATTGATCAAACAGTAAGACTTTAGAAAAGCTTTTCAACTAAATGGTATTTTGATTGCTTCATATGGTAGTTACAAGAGAGGTGAAGATGCTATTGTAACAATACATTCACGGTAAATACTTTCCCACATAACTGCTTTTCATTTTCCATTTGCAATTATATACTAGAATAATAACCCATGAACAAACACCGAATAATCAAAACTCCACATTTCATATGTAGATTAATTGCATAACCTGACGGTCAGTAACATATATAGTCAATACTGAGATTCAGTTTCACAAGGTAAATTCAAATGATCACATTACTAGAGAATGTGTTGCTGTCTAATGAAGGAATTTAAGTAACCCTCAACAAAGAAAAACAATCAAAGTTCATACTTTTATGATTTGGTTTTTATCCCCAACTGTACTCAAAAACCTAGGGTCAATGGCCCATTTCACATTATTTAAACTGTTCCATTTCTGTATGAGACAGTGAGTAACTTTAATTTACACTGATAAAGAAGTCATCCTAATTAGAGGTGGCAAAAGAGATCTAAAGATGTGATTTTGGGTCATAATGAGTGTTTTAAAAATAAAGATGGGTTAGAATGGATTAAATAAAAAACACAAGTGGGTCAAGATGGGTTAAAAGCTTTTTTGGAAAAAAGAAACATAGGTCAAGATGGGTTTTCAAAATTAGATCTACAAGTCTAAGTCAACGTTTCTTTCACTCAAATTGATCGCCTCCGTCGCAAAGGCACCACCACCACACCACCGCATCACCACCGGTCCACCACACCACCACCGCATCACCACCGCATCACCACCGGTCCACCACACCACCACCGTATCACCACCGGTCCACCACACCACCAACACACATACAACCTCCCACCTCTGTCGAGTTGCATCGCGCATCACCACCGGTCCGCCGCGTCGTCACGGGTCCGCCGCGTCGCCACGGGTCCGCCGCGTCGCCACGGGTCCGCCGCGTCGCCACGGGTCCGCCGCGTCGCCACGGGTCCGCCGCGTCGCCACGGGTCCGCCGCGTCGCCACGGGTCCGCCGCGTCGCCACGGGTCCGCCGCGTCGCCACGGGTCCGCCGCGTCGCCACGGGTCCGCCGCGTCGCCACGGGTCCGCCGCGTCGCCACGGGTCCGCCGCGTAGCCACGGGTCCGCCGCGTCGCCACGGGTCCGCCGTATCGCCACGGGTCCGTATATGCATCTATCTATATGTGTTGTTGGATTGTAGAATAGTAGTAAAATAGTGTTGACTTTTTTTAAAATAATCCATCCTGATCCGAACCCATCCTGATCCAAACTCATATTGACCCAAACCCATATTGACCCAAACCCATACTGACCTTTTTTTCTAAATGACCCATCCTAACCCAAACCCATCCTGACCCAAATCCATCCTAACCTAACAAACAACCCAATCCAACCCACTCATTTTGCCACCTCTAATCCTAATGAAATATAAACTAATCATAAGTTCAAAATTAGAGATGGTAAAATGACTCTTATGAATCGAAATAGATTAAGGTTCACATGTCAAGTTATATGAATCTTTTAAGAAATGAGTCGAATTGATTTTCCCAGTTAACCAATAAACCATCTTTTAATCCAATAATCAAACTAGAGAAGAAGTAATCAAAATTCAAACAATATCGATTCTACCAGAGTAGCAAATCGATGACATAATGAACTCACTGATCAGGGTTTTGAAGGTGAAGTGGTTGTCTGATGCAATTAGGTCAAACAACACAATTCAAAACGAATTCTGATAGGGACCGATTCGAGATGGTCAATCTCCCAAGATAATTAGCCTTTTGTAGTAGGCAAACACTCCCAAGAAACAAGATAAATAACTAGAACTTTGCAATCAATTTTCTTCTCTACTTTTACATTGCAATTACATAGTATTTATAAAAGAAATAACTAACACCTAGAATGCAGGAAGCATGGAGCACTAACAAGAACATGGACACTACGCCCACTATCCTAATAAAACAATTAAAAGGAAAACAATAAAATAACATAAACAAAAACATATGTCGCTTGGCACGTATTAAATTCACAACAAGTGAGCTATGGTATGACCTCCAGAACATATTTGCATGTGAAAATTTACAGAAGCACCAGCGGAACAAACGCAAATGGAGAGATTGAATATATGAACATTCACATTCATTTTCGATAGAAGAAAGAAACAGAAATCAGAACCCTAATTTGACATAAAGAGTAATATAATCAACAGAAACTAAAAGGATTAAGGAAGATCGAACCCGGAGACTGATATATGAAGAAGTGATTATATGTGCAGAGAGAAAGTTGAGTTTCGAGAGCCGAGAGCGAATACGATTATACAAAGGGGATATTTGCAGTTTAGGCCCATTGGACCAAAAAGTTAAAATGAATTGGGTGTTTCAAATTCATAATTTTTTAGTTTTGTTATTTTAATAGTGTACTTTACCATTTATTATTATTTTTAGAGTAATTACACTTTTCGTCCTTTAGTATTATATCATTTTTCAAAAATCATCCTTAAACTAAGAAAATTACAGTAAACATCCTTTATGTTTAAAAAAGTTTGCATGTTTCATCCTATCCTCTAACGCCCGTTAATTTCTAACGTTAAATTAACCCACGTGGCTCGCACGTGAGGGCAATATGGTCTTTTTATTACCCCTTTCTTCTTCCCCTCTTCTATTAAAACCTCCATCTTTCTCCCCCATTTTCTCAGATCGCATATAGTGTTCTTGTGGTTTTCCCCTCGATCAAGAAGAATGGTTTTTTGCTCCTGTGGCAAAGAAGCGGTAATCCAAACATCATGGACACCTCGCAACCCAGGCCGTCGCTTTTATGATGTTCAAAATGCAAATTCTTTAAATGGTTTGATCCTCAAATGTGTCCAAGATCTGTTGATATCATCCCTGGGCTGATTAAAGCAAAGAATAACTTAGAAGAAAACGTGAAAGCATCCGAAGCTGAAGTTAGGAAACTGAAGAAGCTGTTGATTCTTAGTTGGATAGGTTTCATCTTGATTGTACTTTGGTTAAGTAGCAACTAGTTTCAGTAATGTATTCGATTGTATTTTGTAATGCTTTATGCATAATTGTAATGGAATGTTGATTCAGTGGTAATATAAATTAGCCGTTATGGCACTGTTTGGTATTGTTTCAGTTGTTTCAGTTATGCCCTAAATAAACATACAAATACAGTACATCATAATTGAGCAGAACCATGTTTAACTTTCTACATAAACATACAAAATACATTACATATTGTCAAAGAAGCTGATAAACCAAGGTTTCAAAATACAGTACATCATAATTGTTCCAAATACATACTAAAAGAAAGACCAAAAGTAGTTGTTGTTGCCAATGTTCCAAACACATGCTGCAGGTGCATCTATTGTTGTTGTCTCTGCCCCTGCATGACCTACAATTATGGCCCTTGTTTCCACACTTGCTGCAGGTAACTGTGGTATTCTTCTTTAAAGTATTCTTTTTCACCAAAAAATCTACAGCACATTCATCACTAATCTCTTCAATAGTAAGCTTTGCCGGTGAGCAAAAATATGTATGTAGGTTTGTTATGCTAATTTCAGTGTACACACTAATCAACTTATGCACAGACACTAATTTAGATAACTTTATATAATCAGAGTCACTACCTAGGGCATGAAGACTAAAATCTAAATCACCTCCAGGAAGTAAGAAATGATAGTACATAGTGCAGGATCGGATTTCGGGTGGTTTTCTCTCAACTCACTTTGAATCAACACTCGGCAAGCAGTCTTTAAAGAGTTGATCACAATATAACAAGTAACAAGCAGTAAGAAAATTAACACAGCAAGTAATTTTCAAGGTACTTTTATATATTGCTTCTCAACTCAAAGGATTACAAGACACTTGGACTCAAATCGCTTATCTAAAGAGTTACAGGGAGAAGATATATATAATACTACCTACAGCCGGGAATACTTTGATTCCAGCTGGACACCTCTAACCTTACATCTATACTACAAGACTCTAGGTGAGGTCTTTCAGACATTTTGCCTGAGAGTTGGTAGTCAGGACATGTCCCTGACTTACCTTTTGTCACCAACTAAAGTTGGTAACATGTACTAACATAAAAAGGTGAACAGTAGAATAAAGTATGGTCAACAACATGGCTCTTTAGGAAGATGCCATGCTGTATCAGAGGTCTGCAGCGGACTGTCAGGGACCATACTTTTATCTGCTGGACATAGCAATGTCTTCCGAAAGGGTAAAGTGCTTCGGAAGGACAACTTCTTCCGAGGGTATTTATACTTCGGAAGACTACTTCTTCCGAAGCTTGGAGTCTTCTTTGTCTTCGGAAGCAGACTTTGTCTTCAGCTTTTTCATCAGACTTTGTCTTCGGAAGCTTTCAGACTTTGTCTTCAGCTCTTCATCAGACTTTGTCTTCGGAAGCTGTTTTCAGCTGTTGTTCCTTAGACTCTCGGAAGATCTCTTGCTTGACTTCGGAAGCCCTTTGATGTAGTACCCAAAAGTGACTATGAAGTGAATTTGGTTGCACCAGCCTTATCATGATCCAACAAACTCCCCCTAGGCTGATGCTACCAAAACTTCACTTCCCTCTTCTTCTCAAAGTTCTCAGCACCAAGGCGAGCAGGTGTTTATCAGTATCTTCATTCTTTCCTGCTGTGATGCTGAGAATCTTGTACAAATCTTTGGTGGACAGAACCTCTACTCTGTCACCTTGGATCATGTGTACCCTCTGTTGTGGCCCTCTGAAAAGAGTTAGTTGATGGGAAGTATAGTCATATTCCCATCGAACTATGGTTCCAATTCAGGACCTTCCACCATCTGTAGAAAGGCTGTGCCTTTGGTGGTTGATCTTTCCTTGTCTTCCACTCTTTTCAGCTTCAACTCTTCTTCAATCTTGGCTCTTCTACTTCGTTCAGCCAAGTGGAGACCGCTGATGTGGTTTCTGATGTGTGCAGCAGTCTCAGAGTTGGAGGGATTGGAGAATGGCTTTCTCTGCAAGCTCAGCAAGATCAAATCTGCTGAGATGCAGTAGAGAAGTGGCATTAAGCCTGTTGATTTCACCATTCTCTTTCCACAACAAAGTTGTGAGAAGGTTCATCTAACCTCCACTGGATTATTTCATTTCTAGGTCCAGGAGATTGACCAGAAATCCTGTCCTCTTTCCTGGTATCCAGCAGAGTCACCAGTCTTCTTCTTAGTCTCTTCTCCTCAGCATTGAGGGTATCGGAGTTGAGACCAAGAAGCCTTGCAGCCTGGCCCAAGGTTTCTCTAGGCAATTCAAGAAATTGTCCTAGGGTGAGGGAGCTTGAAGAGTTATCAACATAGGTGATGTTGATGACCTCTCCCTCACAGGAGATACTGCTCAAAGTAGTGCAATTGATGAGCTTTGTCTTGAACTTCTTAATCTCCTCAAAGGAGAGATGTTTAGGAGGCTGAGGGGATGATCTTGGCTGTTGTTGGGTAGGCTTGGGTTTAGTGGTTTTGGGTTGAGTCTTGGGTTTAGGATGGGTAGTTTGGGTGGTTGAGGTGATGTGGTAGGTTTGGGTAGAGTTGTGGGTTGAGGGGTGAAGGTTTCTTCAGTGGGTTCAGGTTTGATGGGAAAAGGGGTTGGTTCTGGAGTGGGTTGTGGCTGTGGTTAAGTGGCTGGGGTGAAAATCATTCCCTTCATCCTCCTGTACATCTCCTTCCTTTTCCCCAGACGGATGTCAGCTTTTATTTCACTGACTATCCGCTGGAGTGTCCTTTCGGACATAGGTCCCACCTGCCTACCAGAGAAGCCATGAGCCCGAAGGTAGTCCTTCATCCAGGCTTTGTCAGTTGACTTCTTGGCAGCAGTGACCTTCTTCTCTTCCTCCCTCTTCCTCTTCACCATTAACTTCTCCCTAGCAGCCTTCTTTCTTTCCTTCTCCATTTGATCTGCTCTTGTTGTGGAGCAGCAGGATCATATCATCATCATGTGGAGATAGTTCAGGAAGACTGAAGCCTCTTGAGAGGAGGAATTTGATCCTCTCCTCTCTCAGCCTCAGGGCTGCCTCCCTCTGCTCTTGTTCTTCCCTCTCCAAGGCCAACCTGGCTTCCCTTTCTTGTTGTAGCCTGGTTGACCTCTCCAAAGTCACCAACTCCTCTAGTGGTAGCAGGAGTATTTCCTCATTGACGGCTCCAAGACTGATGAGCTGGTCAATGAGTGCTGTTCTTCTCTTCAGGTTGATTTCTTCCTGATTGGCTGCAGCTGCCTTAGAGCTGGCAGCTAGCACCTTTTCAGTTGGAAACCTCCCTTTCTTTTTAACCTTCTCAATCCTTTCCTCCTCCTGAAGCTCTTCCGCAGTCAGTTTTCTTTGCCTTTGTCTTTGATGGTGCTTGACTGTGGTGGTTCTTGAATGGAGGGTTGTGATTGAGACAGAAGTTCAGCTGGTGCTTGGATTGGAGGAGTTTCAGAAGTGTCCTCCCTGCCCACCTCGGATGCTATGTCAGCAATGACATCTGTGATGGTCAGCTCCTCGGACATCTGAAACAAGCCTTCCGCAGCTTCTATTTCGGCTTCGGAGATTTTTCTTGTTCTTCCGAGGCTTTCATATAGGCTTCGGAAGCTTCAGTTTGAGCTTCGGAAGATGAGACTGCTGCAGATTCTGTCCCATCTATTTCAGTTGCTGGGCCATCAGTCCCCATTTCCCCTTCGAAGCTAATCTCAGGTTCCATGAAGACCTTAGGTTGACCAACTTCCTCCACAATGGTAGAAGGTGCAGTCAGTCTTTGAAGCTCCTCAGCCCCAAAGTATGCAAGTGTGGTGTCGGGGCTGGGCTGTTCTAGGGATGATCTCAATACAAACTGTGTGAACAGTCTGTAGAGATCTTGAAGCATCCTTGAGTCAATCTCCAGAAAGGATTGAGATGACTCAGGTAGTGTAATGATTTGTTGGGTGGAAATGAGTTGGGTCTGTGGTTCCTTCGGTGTTTGTCTCTGAACTTTCTCCCCCTTTTTGGTAGCATCATCTTGAGAGCTAGATGAGCTAGAGGAAGAAGTCATTGAGACCTGGATAGGTACATGCCTAACAGACCTCTCCGTCTGTTTCTCAGCTAGTTTAGCCTTGAGAGAGTTAATCTCAAGTTGCTGAGTGGCAGTCCTTGATTCTAAGATCTTCACCTGTGATTCCAGGTTGGAGACCTTAGAAAGCAAGTACTGAAGTGTTAGTTGCATACTTCCCTCATCTTCATAGGAAGACTCACGGGGAGATGAGATAACATACCTAGTATGCTCACTCTCACCACCAGATGTGGTTTCTTGGCACCCTGGTTTCCTCTGCTCAGAGTCATCTCTTTCAGAGATGTCAATGGGCAAAGTTGCCGTAGACTCAGTCCTAATGATGTTACCACTGTCCTGAGAGCTCAGTGAGAAACTCTCTGAGTAGTGGCAGCTGAGTCTACATGAGTCCCCTCCACATCAGTGGGACTCACCTCAGTAGCAGGCTGCTGATGGGGGCTAGAGACAAGGGATCCCTCCTGGCTCTGTTGATCTTTCAGAGGGTGTTGTAGATCAACTTCATGGCCATGAAGAGATGTAATCTCTTCATCAGTACGAAGTAAAAGGTCAGTGAAAGAGAGGGTGGTTAGTCCTACTGACCCGGGACTTAGATCAATGTCTACAGGCATTGAGCCTTTGGTGGGGCTGTCCCTAGAAAGCTGCACAGGGGAGTGTAGAGACTCACCCTGTGGGCTAGAGGCTTGGGTTTCGGGCTCAGGGGTTTGAGACTGAGGAGACTCAAAACCCACATTGAGGTCAAATGTGAAGGATGGTGTGACCTCCGACTGAGTGGGAGCCCATGATTCCACTCTAGTCGTTTCGGTGTGAACAGGAGGAGCTTGTTCAATCAGAGTAGATTGAACAAGGGTTCGTTTGGGACGTCTCTGATAGGTGGCTTTGATGGGTAAAGAGGGTTTTGGTATTGTGGTGGATGTTGCTGGTGTGGGTCATCACCTGTGGGGATAACAGGGATGTCACCAGGAGCTATGCGCTCAGTCATCTCTGGAGGTAATGGAGTGTACCGTCCAGTGAAGTTGGTGGACATCTTCTTCAGTATCTTGAAGATGGTAGGCCTCATGTGTGGAACAGGAAGAGCAGCTGCGCAGACAAGCTTGCTTGGTTCCATCTCACAGTTGATTATGTGTTGAAGAAATCGGGGATACATGAAGAATGTATCCCTGCTGAGATTGGCGATTAGGTTGTTCAACACGAATCGTGAGTAGTTGAATCTGAGGCCTCTCACCAACCCATGAACTAGGCATCCTAGTTCATATGGGATTTGATCCCAACCCCCTGATTTATTGGAGAGGCAGTGCAAAACAATGTGCAGCAGGAACTTCCAATGGTAAGAGAAGTTGAACTTGTATACTGTGGACCTGCTGACATCGCCTCCATATCCCATGAGGATATAGGTGCCTTCCAAGTCTTCCTTGGGGAACTCAGTAGGAGCCCCTTCATCGTGAAGCTCGAGATACCCCTGATGATCTGTTCATTGATGACCAACTCTTGGCCACAAACTCGGGTTCTCAGGATTCGAACTCCATTCAGTACTGCAGTTTCACCATTGCTCCAAAATTCTGACATATGGTTGGAGTATATGGTGGGGTTAACTGTTAGTGCAGTGAGATAGGTGGATTCGGTGAGAAAGGTGATGATTTCGGTAAAGTCGGCATCCCTTGACGAATCAAGTAACGCGACTTGGTTGTGCTGAGGGTTTAGCGCCATTGGAGAGAAGGTAAGCTTGAAATTTTGAGAGAGATTGAGGGTTTTACAGTGAAGGGAACAGTTAGGGCTGTAAAGTGGTAAAAGAAGATGAAATTGATAAGTCAAGATTATTTAAAAAGGGGTGAATAGTGGTATGGTGGTGGTAATAAGGTAACTGTTTGGGGTTACTGTGGGTGGTATGGTGGTTTACGGTATGGTGGTTTACGGCGGAGAAATGATGGCGGATAATTTTAAATAATCTGACATTATCAACAAAATCTTTACTTTTTACAGAGTGGGGCCCAAAAGATATCCGTTACATATAAAAACCTTTACTTCCGAGGGTAAACATTTCCGAAGGTATTTTTCTTCGAGGGCAATTTCTCTTCCGAAGCATGATAAATGCTTCCGAAGGTAAAATTGTCCTTTGAAGGCACTTTACTTCCGAAGCAAGGCATTGCTTCCGAAGGTAAAGCTGTCTTTCCGAATGGAGTTGTATAAGTTTCGGAAGTAGATCTGATATAAAATCAATCGCTTCTTCCGAGACCAAAACTCTTCCGAGAAGAAAATATCCATTGAAGAATTTAGCTTCGGAAGATATTCAAGAATATCTTCCGAGAGTTAGTTCTTCTTCGGAGGAATTTACACTTGGAATAATTTTAAAGATCTTTTGTAACAGGGCTTAAATTGTATTGACACAAGACATTACTCATTTAAAAAGGTTTTCAAAAGAGGTAGTTATTCAACGTTTATCATCCCAATTGCTGATATGAGATACTTAAATCTTTGTTCATCAAATGCCTTTGTGAACAAATCAACATATTTTCATTTGAGTCAACTTTGATTAACTTTATCAGCTGTTTCTCATGAATATCTCTAATGAAATGATACCTGATATCAATGTGTTTTGTCTTGGAGTGCTTCACCGGATTCTCAGTAATGGAGATAGCACTGTTGTTGTCAATATGGATAGGAGTAGTCATGAAGTGAATCCATAGTCTAACATCTGATTTTGAATCCATAGCAGTTGAGCACAGCAGCTAGCAGCAGCAATGTATTCAGCTTCAGCAGTTGATGTAGAGACACAGGATTGTTTCTTGTATTGCCATGAGATAATCCTTCCACCAAGAAATTGACATCCTCCTGATGTTGATTTCTTGTCAATGTTGCAGCCACCATAGTCACTGTCAGAGTATCCATAGAGATTGAAATCACTATTTCTTGGATACCAGAGACCTAGTTTAGGTGCTCCTTTGGGTATCTGAGGATTCTCTTTGCAGCAGCTAGGTGAGACACCTTTGGAGCAGCCTGATATCTTGCGCAAATGCAGTGGCAAACATGATATCTGGTCTACTTGCAGTGAGATACATCAGAGAACCAATAATTGCTCTATACTGATGTTGATCAGTATCCTCCCCCTCAAGGTCAGGGCAAAGATTATGGTTTCTGGGTATGGGTGTCTTGGCTGGTTTACAGTCCTTCATTTCAATCTTTCTAAGATGTCTGAGACATACTTAGATTGACTTATGAAGAACCCTTCCTTCATCTGTTTTACCTGGATTCCTAGGAAAAAGTCCATTTTTCCCATGGACTCATCTCAAACTTCTGCTTCATAATGCTTTCAAAGTCTTTACACATTTGATCGTTTGAAGAACCAATATGATGTCATCAACATAGACTTGTACAAGCAAAATGTCTTCTCCACTCTTTCTGATGAAAAGAGTCTTGTCAATGGTACCTCTAGTGTATCCATTCTTCAGGAGAAACTGAGACAAGGTCTCATACCACAGCCTAGGTGCTTGGTGCAGCCCATATAGAGCTTTATCCAGCTTGCACACATAGTTGGGTGCTGTGGGTCTTCAAATCCTGGAGGTTGACACACATAGATTTCCCTATCTATATCCCCATATAGAAAAGCACACTTGACATCAAGTTGGTAGACTGTGAAGTTCTTGGATGCAGCATAAGCAAGGAAGATCCTAACTGCCTCAAGTCTTGCAACAGGTGCAAAGACATCAGTATAATCAATTCCTTCCTCCTGGGTGTACCCTTGAACTACTAGTCTTGCCTTGTTCTTGATGATCAAGCCTCTATCATCTTTCTTGTTCCTGAATACCCATTTAGTGCCTATGGTACTTGACCAGATGGTAGTGGGCATAGATTCCAGACCTTTTGCCTTTGAATTGAAGCAGCTCCTCCTGCATCGATTCAACCCAACTACTATCCTTTAAGGCATCTTCTACCTTCTTTGGTTCCATCTGAGACAGGAAGCATGAGTACAAGCAGACATTCCCATGATGGGTTGTCCTCTTGTTCTCACACCCTCAGACAGACATTCCCTATGATGTTCTCAGTTGGATGAGTGTTGTGAATCCTAAGACGAGGAATCACTTCCAATTGCAGAGATAAGTCTAGGTTAGACATATTCTGATCAGGAATTGGGTCACTCTGTCCAACTGCTGTTTCAGAGTCATTCAATGAGGACTGGTTGAATGATTGGGAAACATCATCAATGGTTGGTTGTGAAGTAGTATTAACAGTTGCCTGTTCCTTCAGAATACCACTTCCCTCAACCTGGTGTTGTAGTGGATCACCTGAGGAACTTTGAGGTTGATCAAGTGATTCACTTGTTGAAGCTTCACTATTTCTTGAGATAGTTACACTGTCAGATCTGTGAATAGATGAAGCTTGTTGCCCTTCAGCTCTTGGAGAATTTGGAATAGGTCTGGGAAGCTCATATAGTTGACCTGCATCAGCATCAGCATCACTTTGAGCACCTGTTCCAGCTGAAACATTCTCACAAGATGGTTTAGAATAGTTTGGAAACAATTCTAAATCAAAGATATACTCAGGTCCATCCATCCCCCTAACACAGGAGTGTGCTCATTAACAACTATGTTGGATGACTCCTCAAATTGTTGATTCTTAATATTGTATACTCTATAAGCTTTAGAGCTAGAAGAGTATCCAATAAAGATAGCATCATCCGACTTCTCAGCAAACTTTGCCAAGTTGTCCTTTGTGTTAAGTATGGTACACCTGCAGCCAAAGGACCTTAGAAAGCCAATGAACGGTGGCCTCTTGTTCCATAACTCATAAGGGTTTTTCCATGGGGCTTAACTACAAGAACCCTGTTCTGCACATAGCATGCAGTGCTGACTGCCTCTGCCCAGAATGTTAGAGGCAGCTTTGAATCAGCTAACATGGTCCGAGCAGCCTCAATAATGTCCTGTTCCTCCTCTCAGCAACACCATTTTGTTGAGGAGTTCTGGGAGCACTATATTGTCTGGCAATCCCTTTTGAGTCACAGAATGAGTCAAGAACGAAGTTCTTAAACTCAGTCCCTTGATCACTTCTAATTATCTAACCTTGTGATCAATTTGATTTTCTATTTTAAGAATAAAAGATTTTAAAGTTTCAGCAGTTTCATCTTACTTCTTAAAAGAATACCCATGTAAATCTTGTAAATCATCAACGATCACAAGGCAGTATGATTTCCTTCCAATGCTCATATACTTGTGGGACCAAAAGATCCATGTGCAATAAGTGTAATGGAGTAGTGATAGAGTTAACACATTTGGATTTATGAGATGATCTGTGTTGTTTTCCTTTCAGGCATGCAACACAGTTATCTTTGCAGAAAATTCCTTTTTAGGCAACCATGTACCAAGTTATTTTTAGACAATTTATTCATTGTTTTAAAATTCACATGACACATGCGTTTATGCCATAGTGTTGACTCATCACTATCAGCTTTGGAAAGAAAGCATGATACTTCACCCATAGGAGAGCATTGTTCATATCAAGCTTGTACATATCCCTTTCCTGGGAGATCTGAGAAGCCCATTCCGGAGGAATTGTCATCCCTGGTTTGAGGATAATGCACTCATGTTCTGTGAAGAGCATCTGATGCTTCTGATCACAGAATTGAAAAACACTTAACAGATTGTGTTCAAGCTGTTTGACAAGTGAACTTTGTCAATGTTTATTCTGCCGTTGGATATACTTCCTCTGCCCGAAATATATCCTCCGGCCTCACCTCCAAATTGGACAGGCCCTCCATCAAAGTTCTGGAATTGTTGAAGGAGAGATCTGTTCCCTGTCATGTGCCTGGAGCATCCACTGTCTACAATCCAGATATTGTTGTTCTTGTCAAATGGATGTCCCTGCACATAAGATGAGATAGTTAGTTTTGTTTGGAAGCCCAAGCCTTGCAGGTCTCGGGCTCTTCCAAAGATAGTGACATAATTGAACCAAAGATATGCAATGGGGTTCAATAGAGGTCATTGTGAAGAAGAGTTTTGGGCTGCAGCATCTTCCTTGATCTTCCAATCCATCCTTTGGTTGATCTTTGAGGATGAGCTTGTGAAGCTTTTGCAGCATGGTCTTCTTCGAAGCTTCTCTCTTTTCGGAAGAAGTCTTCACCACCTTTTCTTCCGAAGTAATCTTCTTCTGAGATGGTTTCAAGGGAGCCTTCTTTTTCTTCCGAACCTTAGAAGGTTTGGCTTCCGAAGCCTTTTACCTTCGGAAGAAGCAGTTTCTTCCGAAAGCAACTTGGCTTCCGAGACCAACTTTCCCTTTTTCATCATTTGGACCTTTTGAAGTGGTCCAACTGAGAAACCTTCTCTGACTACTTCTTTTCTAACATTATTTGCATAATGCGTGCTTGCTGGATTGTAGTAACAATCTTTAGCCATGTGGTTGTGCAGACCACACATTATGCATGCAATGTTAGTCTTCTGGGAACTTGCAGGTTGCTGTTTCTTGGGTTTCTTCTCTTCATCAGCAACTTTCCCTTTCGACTTCTGATCCTTCAGTAGGACAGGAGTGCTGGTACTACACTCCTTTCCCGAATCAGGAGTACCTACCACTTGAAACCGGCAGAAATGAACACCCTTTTGCTTAGGGTCGAACTTAAGCTTGGACTCTGCAACCTTCTTAGCAGTCCTTCTAGCAGCTTTAGCTCTGCTTCTTCTTGCCTTGGTGGTCAGGATTTGGTCATCGCAGGTGGAGATGGGTGTATCCTCCTGTTTCTCCCCTGTGGAGGCCACTATTTTTGCTTCATCCTCTAGTTCCAATGGAGAAGGGTCAGCAGTTGGAACCTCTTGCTCTTCAGTACCACATCTAGGTAGTCTGATAGACTCATAAGAGTGGGTGGAGCTATTTCACTGGTTCCCAACCCTTCTTTGTTTTGATAAAACATTTTGGAATGGGAGGTTGATGCAAGAATAGTTTTGGAAGCTCTGCTCGGCAATAGCTTGCTTCCTGGCCTGAGCCTCAGCTGTGACTAGCTGGGCTTCAACTTCAGAAAGTTTGGAGATCAGATCTTTGATTTGAGTCTTGTATAGTTAGTCTTTTCATGTTCAAAAGAGACACAGTTTTCTCTAACTCATCAATTTTCTTTGATAGTCAGATTCAGCTCTTTTAAAGTCAGATTTTAGCACATTTAAAGACTCAACCTCAATCTGATCTGATTTGAAATGTAATCCTTATACAATTTAACTTTAGCAATACAGGCAGCATGTACAAAGATGTTCATATACCTGATCATCATCTGTTCCGGCCATGAGTGCTTGAGCGGGAGTCACATCCTGTACCATGAAGCTCCAGTCAACTTCCTGAGCAACAGCAGCTGTTTCAGTTGACTTTTCTTCTTCATGTTTGGGAGCAGCGGATGTGTGGAGGCCTGTGGGGTTCCCGGGTTATTCTTGGGAGCCTTGCATTCCATAGCAAAGTGACCAAGTTGGTTGCAGTTGTAGCACCTTGCTTTGCTCTTATCAAACCCAAACTTGCCGTTGACTGGGTTTTGAGGGAATTGCCTTCCAGTTCTCTTGAAGAACTTCTTCGCTCTGTAAGTTAAAAGAGCCATCTGCTGGACATGTCCATGTACTCTCCACATCATCTGGATTGAAGCACTCAAATCATCAAAGCAGTATTGAAAATCACCAGAGTGTCCACTTCCAGAGACAAAGGCACAACTATCCTGAAAGGAGTTGTGTTGAACCTTTTGAGACTTTGGAGTCTCAGGTAGAGTGATGAAGGGTCCAGTGTGTGAGTTGTCAGGGTAGCATAGCAACTGATGTTGTGGTTCCATGCTTTCCCTTTCAACCACATGAAGGGCTGAACTCTGTTGGTTATTAGAGTGGTCAGAGGAGTTCTGCATGTTCATCTCCATCTGAAATGCACTTAGGATACCATACAACTTTGTAGAGAGAGTCAAGAGTCTAAGGTCCGAAGTTCTCTTGATGACAACACAGTAGTGAGTCCATAGTTTAGGAAGAGAGGACATGAACTTCCTAACTATGTCCCTATTCTCAAGAGCTACTCCAATATCCGTCAGAGTATCTACTAGCTCAACATACCTGAAGTATTGTTGAGTCAAGGTCTCACCAGCCTTGAAAGTAAAGTTCTCAAACTGCTGCTTTCAAGAGATCTTTCTTGTTCTCTTGAGTTTCCTTGGATCCCTCATACATCAGCTTCAAAGCTTCCCATAAATCTTTAGCAGTCTTGCACTTCTTGAAGCGTCTGTAGACGGAGTTGGGGAGAGCAGTTTGGAGACAAGTCATAGCCCTTTGATCTAGCTCTATTCTCTTCCTATCTTCCTCTGAGTAATCATCAACATCTTTTGGATGATGCGATTACCAGTGGCAGATGTAGTGCTTGGTATGAAAGGACCATTGACAATGGAGTTCCACATTCTTGAGTCTTGACACTTGATGAAGCCTTCCATCCGCATACACCATGTGTCAAAGTCTTCAGGGGTGATCATAGGGGACTTGGTCAAGGTACCAGTTTCCATATCAGCCTTGGAGAGAGCAGCCATTTGAGTGAGTGGATTGTGGTGAGGAGTGAAAAACAGGTTGATTAGGATGGTAAGATCTCACAATCAAGAGCCTGGAGCTCTGATACCAATTGCAGGATCGGATTTCGGGTGGTTTTCTCTCAACTCACTTTGAATCAACACTCGGCAAGCAGTCTTTAAAGAGTTGATCACAATATAACAAGTAACAAGCAGTAAAGAAAATTAACAACAGCAAGTAATTTTCAAGGTACTTTTATATATTGCTTCTCAACTCAAAGGATTACAAGACACTTGGACTCAAATCGCTTATCTAAAGAGTTACAGGGAGAAGATATATATAATACTACCTACAGCCGGGAATACTTTGATTCCAGCTGGACACCTCTAACCTTACATCTACTACAAGACTCTAGGTGAGGTCTTTCAGACATTTGCCTGAGAGTTGGTAGTCAGGACATGTCCCTGACTTACCTTTTGTCACCAACTAAAGTTGGTACATGTACTAACATAAAAAGGTGAACAGTAGAATAAAGTATGGTCACAACATGGCTCTTAGGAAGATGCCATGCTGTATCAGAGGTCTGTCAGCAGCGACTGTCAGGGACCATACTTTTATCTGCTGGACATAGCAATGTCTTCCGAAAGGGTAAAGTGCTTCGGAAGGACAACTTCTTCCGAGGGTATTTAACTTCGAAGACTACTTCTTCCGAAGCTTGGAGTCTTCTTTGTCTTCGAAGCAGACTTTGTCTTCAGCTTTTTCATCAGACTTTGTCTTCGGAAGCTTTCAGACTTTGTCTTCAGCTCTTCATCATCAGACTTTGTCTTCGGAAGCTGTTTTCAGTCTGTTGTTTCTTAGACTCTCGGAAGATCTCTTGCTTGACTTCGGAAGCCCTTTGATGTAGTACCCAAAAGTTGACTATGAAGTGAATTTGGTTGCACCAGCCTTATCATGATCCAACACATAGGTCTACATCAACTGGATATTCTAACTCACCCATTATCAAATCCATCTCGTGCGCTGAGAATAAGTCAATATCAATCAAATCCACATAGTTAATCTTACTCCTATGTAGGTACGCCCTGGAATCGAGTGAAAGAACCACCATGATGCAATTTGATGGAAAAAAGATTAGGGAATCCACTGCATTTTGAACAAAATTATGATTTAGTAACAACTCCAACTGATAATATCAATGAATATAGTCAAGAATCGTACCGTATAGTTTATCAACTTCATCTTGGGTCATATGCTTTCGTATGAGAACATTGGGGTTGCCATGATCACGTATGGAGAAGACGATGGAAATGGACAGGTGAACAAACGTTTGGGGGGTAATCCAGTTGGGTTTTGTTAAAGAGGGGCAAGAAGAAAGGGGTAATAAAAAGACCATATTGCCCTCACGTGCAAGCCACGTGGGTTAATTTAACGTCAGAAATTAACGGACGTTAGAGGATAGGATGAAACGTGCAAACTTTTTTAAACATAAAGGATGTTTACTGTAATTTCCTTAGTTTAAGGATGATTTCTGAAAATGATATAATACTAAAGGACGAAAAGTGTAATTTACTCTTTATTTTTATTTACTCTATTGACACAGTTAAAACCTTAGTTCAAATTGAAGATGGTTTTAGTCGTTTTCAACACTTTTATTTAACACTTTTATTGGCCATTAACCACTAATATTCAATTAAAATTAGTAAACATATTTTAATAGTATAAAGGCTTTAATTTCTACATGCGACTAGGGAACGACTTATTAATCCTAATTTGTCTTAGAAAGCTTTGATCTCTACTTGCGACTAATGAGACAACATCGATTTCAATAAAGTCGAACATATTTACCTTTTTGATTGAGGTTGCTGATTTGTTCGAGTACCTAAGTTCAATTTCAACACTTCGACATCATTACCTGTTCGATTGAGGGCCGTTGTTGTGTCGATTACCTCTGTTCGATTCCAATACTTCGAAATCATTAGCTCTTCGATTAAATGGTCAATTGCTTTGTTGTTCGATTAAGCTTTGTCATTCGCATTCAGGGGCGGACCTAGAGAGGGTGGAAGGGGTCAGCCGACACCCATAAATTTTATTCTTGTATGTATAGTATGCATGCTCAAACCTCGAGCGACCCTCAAGATTTTTGGACACTGACACCCATAAAGATCTTAGATCATTATAAGAAAGAAAAAAGACACTTAAGATTTATAAAAGATGAGTATTTTAAAACCTTACAATAAAAAATGGAGACACCCAGGATTTAGAAAAGAGACTTCGGCATGTTGCAAATTACAATTATCTATCTGTATAAAACACACTCTTAACTATAGTGTTTTTGTATTGGTTGGTTAACTTTTTAGCCACTAATCTTTGTAGTTACTTTTGTGCCATGAATATTTAGTTTGTTTACTTTTTCTTCATCATGTTTAATTTTTTTATTTTATTGTGCACTTCATATAAATAAGAAAAGAAGATGATGGGCCCATAAGAGCATGACGTGGACGTGCCCAAGCTTTCACATTATATGCATAACATGCTCTCTCTCCAATTTATTTGAATTTATTTATTATATTTTAAGGAAAGGTTACGGTAAAAATTGTTTTTTTTCATGCGATACGTACGAAGTTATCATGCAAGAATGAATGTTATGGATAAATTATAACGAAGTTTAAGAATTAATCACGCAAAGATACAATTTTCATGCAAATGTGGAATTATTACGCAAGAAGGTATTTTTACGTAATAATTTCATCTTTGCGTGATAATTCCACGCGAATGTAATTCGTCTTGCGTAATTATTACTTGTTTTTTGTGTGATTATTATTGTTCTTGCGTGATAATTCCATCCCAAAACTTCGTACGCTTCGCACAAAAAACACTTTGTATAGTAACTGCCCCCTATATTTTAATGATATTATTACCTTATATTTCAATTTACCTTTTCATTCTTTATTTTTTTTCAACAATTTTTAACTTCTACAATGCATGTAACATATTCTTTTTTGTGTAGGTTAAACAATAGTAATACTTTATATATTCTAATGTTAGTTTTATTTCCTAGACCCTTTTTTCCAGAACCTTTTTTGTTATTTTTTTCCTCTTTTTTTCCATCAAGGTGATATTTATTATTATTTGTTTTTTATCTATGTTTTGATATCTGGTCATTTTGCGAAGTTTCCTGCCGCTTGGGGAACATTCTAGTTGCCCATATAATGAAAAAAGGAACTTCATGAACAGTAGTTATGTACAAGCTTTTTATGCGTGCACATTTTCGAAGCATTGTGTACAAGCGGATGATTCAGACTATAAAAGAGTGGTTTTCTTCCTTTTCAACCGACACCCATTCCATGGGTGTTTAGTGGTCGCCGGAACGCCTCCGATCACCGCTCTCTGCCGCCTCATACCCCCGTGCCATCCCAGGACCGCCGTCTACGGTGGCACCGATTCAAGAATCTCTTCGGTTACCCAACTTGTCCGGGCATGGCGGTGGAGGTGGTGGATGAGACGGGCGTTTATTTGGGTGTTGCGTGAGAGGGTGGGAGTTGAACAGTCGTTAGGCCTCTGTTTCGACCTCGATTGGCGCTTTTGCCGGTTGTTTGGAGGCTCGATTTGTGACTTAAATCTCTGTTTCCCTTCTTGCCGGTGACGTCCTCAATGGTTGCATGTCTGGCACCTCACTTGTTTCGGGTTACTCGGGTCTCAGTTTTGATATACTTCTATTTTCGTTGTGATATTGGGGTTTTTGAATCCGGTTTGACTTGGTGTTTGGATTTTTTATTGCAGATGATGTTTTGGACTTTTCTGTGTGATATGGGGTTTCAGGTGTGCTTCGAGTTGGTGTTTGGATTATGGTTATTGATGATGTTTTGGTCTTTTTTTCATGAGATATTGGGGGTTTTCAGATCTGGTTTGAGTTGGTGTTTGGATTGTGGCTGTTTATGATGTTTGGGTCTTTGCTTCATTACTTTTGGACGTCGTTTACACGCGTTTTATGACATTCTGTAAATGAAACTATAAACCGTTGTTGTAAAGATTTCATCTACTGAGACATTTTTATTGTTAGTTGCTGAAGTCGATGAGATGAACGCGCGTTCATCTGAGATCCTTCTGATGTTGGACTTTACTCTTTCGGGGACTATTGGTTTACATGTTATAGTCTGATAAGACTTTGTTAGTTTGTTGACGATCTGTCCCTATTGGGTTAGACTGTTGCTTGCTGGTGTCGATGATGATGGATGTTTGTCCTCTGAGGCCCTTCATTCTGTTTGTTTTGTGGCTATGATGATACACCATACCTAGCATCGTTGCCTTGGCTTGGCAACCATTATGGCTTGGAGCCACAACCGTACATGGTTTCTGAGCTGCACCATACCGGATACAATACGTATGTAATGTGGTGTTGTTTGGGCAAACTGTTATGTTGCGACTGTGATGATGCGAACATTATGTTAACAGTTGTCTAAGGCTCGGTACACTGTGTCTATGACGCGCAACGCGCGTCGGGTTCAAACTCTAGTATATATTAAAAATGAACTCAACTGCTACAGTAATGTTTCTTTCTTTAGTTTTGGTCTTTGGCCATAAACCATCTGTAGTATTCCCTTATATTTTCTTTAATTATTGTTTTTGAAAGTCATGTTCTATTTCGCCAAGTTTGTTCACTATATTTAGTATTCTACGGTTGACCACCAGTTTGTTTTCCGGACTTTGACACTAAAATTTTGGATCTAGGAGTTCAGTCACCAGACTACTTATAGTTAAGTTTTATTTTCCAACTTGGACCACGGAAGTTTATAATTTTAGAGTTTACCATCAGACTTTGCTTTTATGGTTCCTGACGAGCTGAAATAAACAAAAAAAAAATAACTTGGTTTTGCGTATGGGAAAACAACTAGCCCCGCCATATCATTTTCGAGAAACCACTAAAGTTTACTAAGACTTCACTTTTATGTTTCCGACTAGGCTGCCCATAATGACCAAAGTAACTATGTTGTGCGCGGAAAAAATGACGGGACTCCCACAGCGTAGCGCGGAAAAAAACTAGTGAAATTAGAAGAAGAAGGCGTGTCAAGTGAATGTTAAAAAGCTTATAATCGAATTAATATGTTCATGTTGTGTGCATGGAAAGCAGTTGTGGTGCATAGGAAATTATAAAAATTAACTCATATTATTTTACATGTTGCTTTAGTTATTATGTTTAATTTGTTGTATTTAAATGTATTATTTTTCATATTTTAGCTTTGTGATGAGATTGATAATTTGTGTAGTTTTTATGTTTTCTTTTATTCTTTATTTTCAATAATACAACTTTTTTGAACTGGTCGTACATTTTTTAATTTTTTGTATGAAAGTATAGAATTTATGATTTGTTCTTATATATAATAGATGGAGAGTTTATCATAACCGATATTCTAAGAATCATATATTAAGTTTTGTTTTTAATATAGAGAGAGAGTGTGTGTTGAATAAAACTTATTTAAACAAAAACGGTATGTGGAAATTTGGTATTACTGACCCGCTCTGAAAGATATATAAGCGAGTGATGAACTTTGAGACATCGAAAATTAGTGACGACACCCATGATATAAATTTTAGGTCCGCCATTGTTCGCATTCCAATTGCTTTGAAATCTACACTTTGTTTTTCGATGTTCGATTGTTCTTATATTTCAAATAGGAAGGGAACCATTGTTGTTTAACGATGGGTAATGTGACTTTCACTACTAGAAAAACTGCAATGATGACGCGCAATGCGCGTCATCTTTGGGGTCAGATGATGTGCAAATGCGTGTCAAGGAAGGGGTAGTCATATGAAAGATGACACGTATCCGCACGACCATCTCTTTATGATACGCAAAGATGATGCGCATGTTATGACGGGCATAGATGACGCGCATTGCGCATCAAGGAGAGGTAGTCATAAATGTAAAGATGACGTGCGTGCGCACGTCATCTTTGTGAATTTTATGATGCGTTACCAATGATACGCAATGCACGTCATAAATTTAGCTGCTTTATAAAATATATATTTTGATTAAAAATCTACCTGTTTTTTTTAAAAATTACAAATCAATAATTGTCAAATAACAGCAAATCAAAATTCATTTAATAAATACTAATAAAAAGTATCTCAACAATCACATCAATTTCACGCACAAATCGAACGAATAAACAAGCGAGAATTATCGATTACGTACCTCCGTGCAACAAAGCACAAGCGGTTTGGAAGATGAGTGACTGCGATGGGCGGAGGGAGTGACTGCGATGGGCGAAGGGTGTGACTGCGGCAGGGGAGTCGGTGGTCGGCTGGCGGATTGGCCTGCGCGCGGTGGTGGTCGGTTGCAGGCGCTGGTCGGCTGTAGCCGGCGAGAGGTGGTCGATCGATTTGGGGAAGGCTGAGAAATTGGGCGATTGAGGGAGGCGGTCGATTGGGCGGGAGATATAGAGAACCAGGGGAGCCAAAATATTTAAGTTTTGAAATTTTAAAAAATGACGAACTAAGATGACACGTAAAAATGTGTGTCATCTTTCTAAAAAATTTTTAAAAGATGACATATATTTGTGATACGCGTAAATGCGCGTCATCTTTTTTCGCACGTCATCTTTCGCGCGTCATCTATTAACAGTTTTCTAGTAGTGTTTTACCTTTCGCTTGTTCGAGATTCTACTCAACAGTTTGACCCATATGAATGCTATAGTAGATTTTTCTAAATTTCTTAAGATTATGCTAACACTTTAGTTTGTTTAACAGCCTTAATATTCAAAAGTTAGCACATTTGAACATGATAAAGATCTGTGTTGTTTAATATGATAAAATAATTGGTTTGATTTATAAGGACCTGGTTTGTTAAAACATAGCACAAATGCAGCCATCTATTGTTACCTTAATTGTTAAAAAGCTAAATTGAGCATTTATTGATTAAGAAAATTATGGTGATAAAAAAGACTAAAATACTTTCATTTTTATCAGAGGTTTTAAATAGTGTTAGTGGAGTCGATTAAAATAACAATATTTGATAAACTATAGTGTTGAATTGTCAAAAAAATTATTGAATTGAAATGACAATTTCGACAAAATGTTACGGACGAAATATAATATACTCCTCTTCTTTAAAAATGATAATATGCTTATACCGAAACCAAGCGGTACAATATTCGTATATGTTATAACAATTGAGATAGTAATGTAATACCCCAAACCCGAGAAACCTTACAGTTAGTCAATCATTGCATAAAATATTCCATAATAAACATTATAGCGGAGAACTTAAATCATATATTACATTGTAATCATACTTATCCAAAAGAGATAAACATTAATCTTTATTCTTCTTAATTAAAACAACAATTTATTAAATATGGATGCAAGTCTCTGGATTGCCAGGTAGCTTGGTCTCCTGTGTCATCATCAACTTTCATTATTTGTGCCAACTAATATCCATACAAGGTCAGTGTTATTGAATGGGTTCTACTTTTGTATAATATATAGAAGATATACTTTCATTGCCTATAATAAACGTACAACTATCATACATATAGGTCATTATGACTCTATATCATCCTTTATTATGTTTGCTATCTTTCTTTCTTTCATTCTCATCTTTCCCCTTATTTTAAACTGGGTTTACACAAGCAAGAGCCCAAACATATGGTTAGCAACAAAGTCAACTGTTGGATCATGATAAGGCTGGTGCAACCAAATTCACTTCATAGTCACTTTGGTACTACATTAAAGGGCTTCCGAAGCCAAGCCAGAGATCTTCCGAGAGTCTAAGGAACAACAGCTGAAGACATCTTCCCGAAGGCAAAAGCTGAAGTCAACTACTGAAGACAACAACTGAAGCCAACAGCTGAAGATATCTTCCGAAGACAAAGTCTGATGAAAGAGCTGAAGACAAAGTCTGAAAGCTTCCGAAGACAAAGTCTGATGAAAGAGCTGAAGACAAAGTCTGAAAGCTTCCGAAGACAAAGTCTGATGAAAGAGCTGAAGACAAAGTCTGAAAGCTTCCGAAGACAAAGTCTGATGAAAGAGCTGAAGACAAAGTCTGCTTCCGAAGACAAAGAAGACTCCAAGCTTCGGAAGAAGCTGTCTTCCGAAGTATAAGTGCCTTCGGAAGAAGTTATTCTTCCGAAGCACTTTATCCTTCGGAAGACATTACTATGTCCGCAGATAAAAGTATGGCCTGACAGTCCGCTGCAGACCTCTGATACAGCATGGCATCTTCCTAAAGAGCCATGTTGGACCATACTTTATTCTACTGTTCACCTTTTTATGATAGTACATGTTACCAACTTTAGTTGGTGACAAAAGGTAGTCAGGGACATGTCCTGACTACCAACTCTCAGGCACAATGTTTGAAAGACCTCACCTAGAGTCTTGTAGTATAGATGTAAGGTTAGAGGTGTCCGCTGGTATCAAAGTATATCGGCTGTAGGTAGTATTATATATCTTCTCCCTGTAACTTTATGTAAGTGATTTGAGTCCAAGTGTCTTGTAATCCTTTGAGTTGAGAAGCAATATATAAAAGTACCTTGAAAATTTACCTGCTGTTAAATTTCTTACTGCTTGTTACTTGTTTATATTGTGATCAACTCTTCATAGACTGCTTGCCGAGTGTTGATTCACAGTGAGTTGAGAGAAAAACCACCGAAATCCGACTGCAATTGGTATCAGAGCTCCAGGCTCTTGATTGTGAGATCTTACCATCCTAATCAAACTGTTTTTCACTCCTCACCACAATCCACTCACTCAAATGGCTGCTCTCTCCAAGGCTGATATGGAAACTGGTACCTTGATCAAGTCCCCTATGATCACCCCTGAAGACTTTGACACATGGGTATCAGGATGGAAGGCTTCATCAAGTGTCAAGACTCAAGGATGTGGGACTCCATTGTCAATGGTCCTTTCATACCAAGCACTACATCTGCCACTGAAATCGCATCATTCCAAAAGATGTTGATGATTACTCAGAGGAAGATAGGAAGAGAAAGAGCTAAACCAAAGGGCTATGACTTGTCTCCAAACTGCTCTCCCCAACTCCGTCTACAGACGCTTCAAGAAGTGCAAGACTGCTAAAGATTTATGGGAAGCTTTGAAGCTGATGTATGAGGGATCCAAGGAAACTCAAGAGAACAAGAAAGATCTCTTGAAGCAGCAGTTTGAGAACTTTACTTTCAAGGCTGGTGAGACCTTGACTCAACAATACTTCAGGTATGTTGAGCTAGTAGATACTCTGGCGGATATTGGAGTAGCTCTTGAGAACAGAGACATAGTTAGGAAGTTCATGTCCTCTCTTCCTAAACTATGGACTCACTACTGTGTTGTCATCAAGAGAAATTCGGGACCTTAAGACTCTTTCTCTCACAGAGTTGTATGGTATCCTAAGTGCATTTCAGATGGAGATGAACATGCAGAACTCCTCTGACCACTCCAATAACCACAGAGTTCAGCCCTTCATGTGGTTGAAAGGGAAAGCATGGAACTACAACATCAGTTGCTATGCTACCCTGACAACTCACATACTGGACCCTTCATCACTCTACCTGAGACTCCAAAGTCTCAAGGTTCAAACACAACTCCTTTCAGGTAGTTGGCCTTTGTCTCTGGAAGTGGACACTCTGGTGATTTTCAATACTGCTTTGATGATCTTGAGTGCTTCAATCCAGATGATGTGGAGTACATGGACATTGTCCAGCAGATGGCTCTTTTAACTTACAGAGCGAAGAAGTTCTTCAAGAGAACTGGAAGGCAATTCCCTCAAAACCCAGTCAACAGCAAGTTTGGGTTTGATAAGAGCAAAGCAAGGTGCTACAACTGCAACCAACTTGGTCACTTTGCTAGGGAATGCAAGGCTCCCAAGAACAACCCGGGAACCCCACAGGCCTCCATACATCCCACTGCTCCCAAGCATGAAGAAAAGTCAACTGAAACAGCTGCTGTTGCTCAGGAGTTGACTGGAGCTTCATGGTACAGGATGTGACTCCCGCTCAAGCACTCATGGCCGAAACAGATGATGATCAGGTATATGAACATCTTTGTACTGCTGCCTGTATTGCTAAAGTTAAATTGTATAAGGATACATTTGGAAATCAGATCTGAGGTTGAGTCTTTAAATGTGCTAAAATCTGACTTTAAAAGAGCTGAATCTGACTATCAAGGAAAATTGATGAGTTAGAGAAAACTGTGTCTCTTTTGAAACATGAAAAGACTAACTACAAGACTCAAATCAAAGATCTGGTCTCCAAACTTTCTGAAGTTCAAGCCCAGTTAGTCACAGCTGAGGCTCAGGCCAGGAAGCAAGCTATTGCTGAGCAAAGCTTCCAAACTATTCTTGCATCAACCTCTCATTCCAAAATGTTTTATCAAAACAAAGAAGGGTGGGAACCAGTGAAATAGCTCCACCACACTCTTATGAGTCTATTAGACTACCTAGATGTGGTACTGAAGAGCAAGAGGTTCCAACTGCTGACCCTTCTCCATGGACTAGAGGATGAAGTAAAAATAGTGGCCTCCACAGGGGAGAAACAGGAGGATACACCCATCTCCACCTGTGATGACCAAACCTGACCACCAAGGCAAGAAGATAAGCAGAGCTAAAGCTGCTAGAAGGACTGCTAAGAAGTTGCAGAGTACAAGCTTAAGTTTGAACTAAGCAAAAGGTGTCTTCATTTCTGCCGGGTTCAAGTGGTAGGTACTCCTGATTTAGGAAAGGAGTGTAGTACCAGCACTCCTGTCCTACTGAAGGATCAGAAGTCGAAAGGGAAAGTTGCTGATGAGAGAAGAAACCAAGAAACAGCAACTTGCAAGTTCCCAGAAGACTAACATTGCATGCATAATGTGTGGTCTGCACAACACATGGCAAAAATTGTTACTACAATCCAGCAAAACAACATTATGCAAATAATGTTAGAAAAGAGTAGTCAGAGAAGGTTTCTCAGTTGGACCACTTCAAAGGGTCAAATGATGAAAAAGGGAAGTTGGTCTCGGAAGCCCAAGTGCTTTCGGAAGAACTGCTTCTTCCGAAGGGAAAATGGCTTCGGAAGCCAAACCTTCTAAGGTTCGGAAAAGAAAAGAAGGCTCCCTTGAAACATCTCGAAGAAGACTACTTCAGAAGAAAAGGTGGAGGGAAGGTCTTCCGAAAAGAGAGAAGCTTCGAAGAAGACCCTGCGCAAAAGCTTCACAAGCTCATCCTCAAAGATCAACCAAGGGATGGATTGAAGATCAAGAAGATGCTGCAGCCCAAACCTCTTCTCAACAATGGACCTCTATTGAACCCCATTGCATATCTTTTGGTTCAATTATGTCACTATCTTTGGAAGGGCCCGAGACCTGCAAGGCTTGGGCTTCCAAACAACACAACCATCTCATCTTATGTGCAGGGACATCCATTTGACAAGAACAACAATATCTGGATTGTAGATAGTGGATGCTCCAGGCACATGACGGGAACAGATCTCTCCTTCAACAATTCCAGAACTTGATGGAGGGCCTGTCCAATTGGAGGTGAGGCCAGAGGATATATTTTGCAGAGGAAGTATATCCAATGCAGAATAAACATTGACAAAGTTCACTTTGTCAAACAGCTTGAACACAATCTGTTAAGTGTTTCTCAATTCTGTGATCAGAAGCATCAGATGCTTTCAGAACATGAGTGCATTATCCTCAAACAGGGATGACAATTCCTCCGGGATTGGTGGCTTCTCAGATCTCCCAGGAAAGGGGATATGTATAAGCTGGATATGAACAATGCTTCTATGGGTGAAGTATCATGCTTTCTTTCCAAAGCTGATAGTGATGAGTCAACACTATGGCATAAACGCATGTGTCATGTGAATTTTAAAAACATGAATAAATTGGCTAAAAAAAACGTGGTACATGGTTTGCCTAAAAGGAATTTTTCGCAAAGATAACGTGTTGCATGCCTGAAAGGGAAACAACACAGATCATCTCATAAATCCAAAGTGTGAAACTCTATCACTACTCCATTACACTTATATGCACATGGATCCTTTTTGGTCCCACAAGTATAATGAGCATTGGAAGGAATCATACTGCCTTGTG